>CANTUT010000956.1:155000-310812 GCA_947687605.1 Reutealis trisperma
ATTTTTTGCAATTGTTGAGCTGCCTTATAGAGAGTTGACACTGGAATTTTATTATTCCCTTCAAGTTGATTTGAAGGTGGCATTGGTCTAAAAGAAGATGTTGCGATTCAGGTTGGGCACCAAGTAGTTTGAGATGAGCATCAACAATTTAGCAATGGCGACGGGTTTATATACGGAGGAGGAGCTGCATATTGATGTCTATCATAAGACACTTGTTGGCTTTTCGGATGATAATGTCCCTAATTAGGTGTGGGACAAATTTGCTTTAGTGGGTAAGAGATTTGATGCCTCAGTCTCTAAGGCATCCCAAGTTACTTCTTTTAGTTTGCGAGTTCTTCATTTTCTTCTAATGAAGACCATTTTTGGTAGAAGGGATAGTACAGGGGCTGTGACTAGACAAGAGCTATTTTATTTGATGTGCATGCATAAAGACAAGAGGTGCAATGTGGCTTATCCTCTCATGCAGTTTTTTGATGATCAGTGCAGGAGGAGCAAGTCTGAAGCATTGTTTGGAGGGATGTATATCACTAAGCTCGCTAGGAGCTTGGGTGATTTTGATGGCTTGCCTTCGATGACACTAGATGGCATGCCTAAGCTGATTGGTTATACCACATTGCTACAGATGAATAAGACAAAGAGCTTCATGCCAGCCTTTGCCCCTCCACCAGATCTAGTAGCTCCTGAGGCTACTTCAGTTCCTGCTACTGACCCCATGACTCAGCCTTCTGCTGCTGCCGGTACTTTTGCTGATGCTGGTACTTTTGCTGCTCGTACTTTCATTATTAGCGGGCCTTTTTCTTCATCAGCCATACCTCCTTTCTCCAGCCTAACCCCATTCTGAGATTGGATGTGATATATGGGAGCAGATGATGTGAACGATAGGAAGCCCACCGAGTTTGAGAGACAGATATGCTAGTAAGAGAGGACTATGACAAGTCTTCAGGTCCAACAGAATAGACTCCTCACCAACCAGCATCAGATCCTAACTATGTTGCAATGCCAGCAGGAGACACTTTAGTTCAAGGCATAAAACTGAGCATGGTTTCAGCAGTCCATACTATATTATTGGGGAACTCAAAGGTATGTGCCTCCTACCCCTGCACCGTAGCCACAACAGAGATAGCCTCCAGTTTAGGTCAAGTCAGATGATGGCGAGGGGAGTGACAACTCCGATGACACCATGGATGATTGATCCTTCCATTTTCTTTTTATTTTTCTTTTATTCTTTTACATATTTTACGCTTTGGATTACTGTACTTATACTATTTAGGCTTATTTTTTATTTTTATTTTCTCTTTTTATGTTTTATTTTTATTTTCTTTTTCTTTTTCTTTCTTAGCCTAATTTGGGTCTGTAGAACACATAATGACATGGCATGGATTATGGAACAGACTGACATGGAAATTCGATAACAGGGCAGTTTTTCTATATCTTTCTTCTTTCCCTTATATGTCTTTCTTTATATTCATTTTCAAACACATTGGGGATAATGTGTTATTTAAGTGTAGGGGAGGGATATTTATTTGTTTATTTGTTTATTTATTTATTCTTTATGTCCTATTTTGTCTCAAGTGAGCTAAATTGTAATAATGGTATGAATTGGAGTGATTCCCTTTTTAGCTCATAATTGATGATTATTTTTCTTTATATATGACAATCTCTCATTGATGTTTGGCTCGATTGAATTGATCATTTGCTAAGGATTAAGTGTGGTAGTCGTAATTAGGAATTAAACTGATGAAATCTGCATTATTGGAGTTTGAAACGTTAGTTACATTTTTTAGCATATGTTGATTCCTTTGTGACTTGAGTTAAGATTAGTAAGATACACTTAATATCTTAGGTTCCTTGACTATTTTTCTTGATAAAATAAAATAATAATAATAATAATAAAATATGAAAAAAAAAATTTTGCATATGGAACTTTGAAAAATTTTCCCTATTATGCTAATTTTGACTCTTCTAACCTAAGGAGGTGAAATTATGAATAATGCTAGTAGCCATTTGGATTCGTGATTCTAGTTGAGTAACCGGGGGTCAACATCACAAATGTTTACCTTTGTGTTAAAAGGCTAGTATGATGATTC
Source organism: Reutealis trisperma (assembly GCA_947687605.1). Classification (NCBI taxonomy): domain Eukaryota; kingdom Viridiplantae; phylum Streptophyta; class Magnoliopsida; order Malpighiales; family Euphorbiaceae; genus Reutealis; species Reutealis trisperma. Next base: position 157,088 of record CANTUT010000956.1, read on the forward strand.
AAACAAGTAGGCTCCTTGAAAAAAAAAAAGTGCAATAAAGTTATATTTGAATGTTAAAGTCAATAGAAAAATTGAGAGAGTAGTCTGGTGCCTAAGAGAAAATCCTTCATTTCTTACTTTTGTTTGGCATTTGTTTCTTTGGGATTGTATGCTCAATCTTTTAACTCTGGAATTTAGACTTTAGGAAATTGAGGTTTATCATTAAGTATGAGGTTCTTTGATTTATAGATCCTTTAATTTGACTGCTTCATTTGAGAATTAGTTTTTAATTATGAGATTCAAGCCTTGCTGATTTAAGTATTGTCAATCTTGGTGTTTTCTTTTGGCTTTGAAAGGGTTGTCCATTTTCTAAACTATTATTGTAATTTAGTTTTCTTGAGGACAAGTAAAAACTCAAGTGTGGGGGAATTTGATAAGTGTTAAAAACACTATATTTTGGCCCTTGTTCTTAATGTATTTTATGCCTTCGATTGAGTTTAATCTGTTTGTTTTAGTGCTTTTATAGTTCTTTTAGTTAATCCAGTGTCAAAGGATGCCATGGTCGGAATGTGACCCAGGATGGTGAAAGATCTAAGCCAAAATGTTAATTTTTGGAAGAATATGGGCTGCCATAGGTTGAGCCATGGCTAGGATTCCAGCCGTGTGATAAGAGCAAAGTGGCAAATTATCCAGAAGCCTCCCACTAGTGGAGGCACGGCTGAGGCCTCACCTATAGGAAGTTACATTTTTTTTTATTATTCCATTGCCACAGCTGGAACCCCAGTTGTGGGTCCAGTGGTGTGCGTTAGAAATTTTAGAAATATAAAACCAAATCTGATAGCATTTTGAGGGGGGTCGCCTAAAGATTAGAGAGAGAATATAAGGGAAAGAAGACATTAAAGATCGCATATCAAAGAACAGGATTTCTCTACACTTAATTCATAAATTATTTGGGATTTCTTATTTCTTTAATTCTTTCTTTGGTTTTAATGTGTGATATGAACTAATTCTTTTTGATTTGGGTATTGATGAACCCTAGAACCTTTTGTACAAATTGAATTACTTTTTATTCAATTAAATCATTCCTTAAGTTGTTTTATCTTTATGATCACTATTGCTTAAATACCAATTGATAATTGCATGCTTATTAATTGGGGATTGTTTTCATATAATTGACTAGAGATAGCTTTATATGAATTGATCACTCATAGAGATTAAGGATTGATTGGGGTACTCGAGATAGGCTTACAAGACTTCTTTGGTAGATAGTTTCTCGAATCTAAAGCATGACCTAATTGAGTTTGCTTGGGAAGAGATTTCTTGCATTCCTCTTAGGAAATAGGGATTTAATTACTCGAGAGAGATTTTTATCTAATTTAGTGAAATGCCAATTCAATTTATGGAATGAATTTGATTGATGTGTAGTTCATGATATACAATTAGGGGTAGGGGGATTCAATACCCGAATGGGCCTTTATCCCTTATTTCATCTCCTTTTTCCTTTTTGTTATTTTACTTAAATTAGATTTTAATTTAGTTTGAATATAATTATATTCATTCTCATCAACACCAATTTGATTTACTAGACATTAGCAGACATTTGAGCTAGTACTTATCTAAAGTCTCCAGTGGAATGATAACTCACTTACAAATATATTGCTTGTGTGATATGTACACTTATAGAATATGTATCACTTGTTAATGGGCCTTGATGTATTAAGAGCCCAACCCAACATAAGAAGGCTGGCCATGGGCCTAAGAAAGACACTTCATTTAGGTTATAAGTAATATAGAAGGCTTAAGTCAATAAACATAGTTGTGCAGAGAATAAGCCTTTGTAGTGTAGTTTTTTTAGTTACCAAAGTTGACCAAGTCAAATGCTTCATCAACCAAACCTCTTGATGCTTCTCCCATATGAGTTAAAATTTCATTGGACCACCCAGCCTTTTACGATGACTCTCACCAATGTAGAGAGAAAGTTGGTCCTCCACCTTAACACCATCCTAGCCATTTATTAAGGGTAAAACTTAACCATTAGATTTAGCTTGGCAAAATGTCACCTTCCAATCCAATATATATATAAGCAAATTTATGTTGAGAAATTCATTTTTCTTACTTTCTCTACACCTAAAATTCTCTACAAAAGAAGAATTCCCTCCATTTCTAACTACTTCAAGAGTTTTAGCAAGACACACTAATCGAGGTGAGGAATTACATCTATCCTTTCTTTTATGCTTTTAAAGTGGATTTTGGTGATAAGATTGTGTGGAAAAATAGTTTATGCATCAACTAGGGAGGTTCAGCCAATATGAGTTAATGATGCCTAGAATGTGTTTTTGAATAATCATAGATGATGGGAATTGATTTAAAAAGGGGTGAATAAGCTTTGGGAACATGATTCAAACTTTGAAAAGCTTTGAAGCATGAATATGGTTAAAGGAAGAATTTGGTGTTGTAATACTATGTGATGGTGATTAGGTGACTATATGTGTTATATACTATGTCAATTTCAAGTTCTTACAATTAAATTAGGGAATAATTAAAGAATTTAGAATTTTTCAAAAGATGAACTTAAATAGAACAAGTAGTGTTATAGAATGATTTGGGAGTTCAAGGTTTAGGCTTACAAGTATGTGATTAAGGAAAATCTAGCATAAAATAAAAATGAGTATAGTACAATTGGTATATTTCTATTATTAGTTGCTAATTGTTGTGTGTTGAAATGTGATGGGTGTAGACATATAAGGCAAGGGCAAAGAGGTTGCTAGAGGTTGTGAGGAACTTTAATTGACCAAGCATAATAAGCATTAGGAGCAAAGGAGTAAAAGTGAGTACTTTATAATACAATGTAATTGTGCCACATTATTTGCTACTATCAATGGAAATGCTACCCTTAATACATAACCAATAAGAGAAGCATTGTATATGTGTTGCCTAGGGAATGTGGCCCCTAAATTCTAAATTTCACCTATTGAATAGTTTTGGCATGAAAAACCTTATGCATTGATATCATATTGTACCAAATGATTGATATATCAATTACTTGTTATCAACTACTTGATACCAACGTGGATGTGCCCTACATGGATACCATGACTAAGTAGAAACCCTTTTTGTTATGGGGAAAAACACCAAACCTTGTGCACTTGGTAAAGCCTGCAGGTAGGGCGAGAGCATCCAACCTCTATTTGGGGGAAATGCCTAACCGTAAGACTTGATATGTCTTACATAATGTGACATTTGTGAGCGAGTAGCGCTTATGCCGCCAATCTATAACTTATATGTAGGGGAATCTTTCTGCTCCCATGACATCTTTATTTCTGCTAAAGTCGACCCAAAGTTCAATCTAACTAATTTTAGATAATATCACTCCATTGTTATTCTGTAAACCTCATGATAACCATTGATATCACTTGCTTCTGCATTATATTATTTGGTACTCATTGAGCTTGTCTCACTTTGAAGTTATTTGTAATTTTTCCATGTTAAGGTGTTACATTAGCAAGGTAAACCAAGCGATGCTTCTTAACTTGGAATGTGCTAGGATTTTATGGAGATAAATTTGTGTCAATTTGAAGGCTTGCAAGTAGAGCTCCATGGTGACTAGAGGCATAGTGTGTATGAGTATTTTGTGTAAAAACAAGTATAAATACTTGATAACATGTATTAAGTATATATATAATTATGACATTAGGCATGAGTGTAAGAATGATAATTACGAATATCCAAGAATGCTATTCTATTTTCCAACATGGTATAGGACAAATGTATATTGCATATAATATTGTAGTTCAATTAGTTCTTGGGAATTTGAAATGATTCATGGGTTTCGATCTTGGAAGTGATGGCTTTATAAGAGGAGCTAAAGATTAAGTTAACCCTTTGTGTTCTACGGGTTTAGGTAATCTTATGTCTCCCTAAACCCTATGACAATCACAACCTAGATTTTGGGTCGTGACAGAGATGGTATCAAAGCCAAAGGTTTAAGTTTTACTTAGAGTTATTAAGAGTATAAATTATAGGTCATACTATAGAGCATAGGGAATCCTTAAACTTGTTGTTGATGATTTGAGTGAAAGGTTAGATTTATGTCAATTGTAAGTTAAGATATCTTACCATTTTTATGATTTATATGTGTGTACTATTATGTTATTGCATTATTGTTAAGTTATATTGTTTGATTATGGGTACAGATGCCATGAATTTTTAATCCTACTAGAGAGAGGGAAGTATTGGATGCTACTTCAGTCGCTCCATCTGAGTTTAAGGAGACTGACCTGAAGGAGGATCTTAATCCTAGTTGGGCAGTAAGGATACGAGCATAATATGAGGAAGTTATGAAGGAACTCTAAGTGTTGAGGGTAGAAGTACAGTACCTAAAGAGAATAAAATGGGAGTTAGCTCGAGTTAGGCATAAATACCAAAATCCAGAAATAGAGCCACTTACACTTCTTTGTGATGTTATGCCAGATTTTCCCAAACATTTATATGTAACTTATGGAAGATTAGATCATTCAAAAGAAGGATGCCCTATTAGAAGGTGTACAACATCCCCTTCTATGATATCGACGGGTTGAAGAGGTGTTGGCCCTAGGGAAAGTGAAGCTAAAAATGACGAAAGGGATGGAAGAGATTAGAAGAATAGAAAGAAGAAAGAATAGATTTTGACTGAAGCAATTGGTATATATATATATATATATATATATATATATATATATGTGTGTGTGTGTGTGTGTGTGTGTGTGTGTGTGTGTAATAGGTAGTTTAATATGAAAGGATAACTGATGGCATGTATATGGATCTTTTCGGTGTACAGTTAATGTACTATAGGTAAATGAATTATAAATAAATAAGTATTTGTGATTGAGTATCTTTTCTCTCTTACGTTAGATTATTTTATGTTATTGAGGGGGAGGGAATTGAATTAATGATAATGGATAAGAAGGATGTTTTACAGGAGGATTGGAGTTTTTGAAGGGGTTTTGGGGTGACTATAGCAGCTGGCACTGGAGGAGACGCTTGGGGATTGCTAGGCGTGGCATGCAACAGGGGGGCCTCTAGCTATGGATGCTGGAGGGCGCTGGCCTACTGGATAGCAGTCAATCTCCTAGTTACATGCACTATAGCTGGCGGTGGCTATGGCAAGCAGCTAGATGCTTCCTACTGTGGCTCGTTAGGCCTTCTAGCATGGCACTCTGGCTGGCTAGCCTGTTGGAGGTGGGTTGGCTTGCTATCGCGCGACGAAATTCAACCTCGCTTATGCTAGAACTTGTACTAAAATTTTTTTATGTTATTTGTTTGTTTTATTTAAAGTATTTTGAGTAAAAATAATAAGATTGTTTAGTGGATAATGATGGAATATTGTATTTTCCTTAATTGTGTTATGAAGGGTATTAAATAGATATTAAATTGGGTGATGATATTGATAGATGAAATGTGTGTATGAAAAAGATAAAAATTATGATTTAAAAGGAGTATGATTGTTTTAGCATAGATGTTACCTTATGGAATTGATTAAGAGAGACAGAGATCTCAAGAGGCTGAGAGTATTGCTCCGGATGCCACATTAAATGTTGCCTCCATACAAGATGACGATATAAAGCCATCCCAGTCAAGAGAATGCATAATAGCTACAAGGGAATAAGAATTACTTGAAGACATGGATATGCTGATGCAAAAAAATCAAGAATTAAAATGGTAGCTCGAAGAAATTAGGCATAGGCAAGAAATGCCTCCACCACCTCCACCATTGGTAGTACTACCTATTCTCAAAACTAGAAATAATCCTCCTCCTCTGCCAAAGGCACCACGCTAAGTTTGAAGAAGAATGCTGCCAGAGGAAGGAGTATTAGTAAATGATTTTAAGAAAATGAAACCTCTCGGGTTTACTAAAGAAGAAGGGAAGATCCTCAATTGTTCTTGGAAGAATTGGACAAAATAGCTTAGAGATTATCATGCTCAGATGAGAAGTTAATTGAATTGGTGGGACTATAACTTAAGAAGGATTCATAGGAGTGGTTCCAATGAGAGATTGAAGACTAGTTGTGTGGGCATAACCCTCCTACGTGGGCTAAGTTTAAGCAAAGGTTGTTGGATGAATTCTTAACTAAAGGGGAAAGGTAGGGTCGAGCCCTTTAATTTGAGCAACTAAAGCAAAAGCCTGGAATGTCTGTGTTGGAGTATGCCCAGAAATTTAAATGCTTGAGCAAGTATGCCCCTTATATAGTACCTATAGAAGCCAGTAAAGTTGATCGATTTAGAAAAGGATTAATAGCTCCCCTCTACAATGTGTTAATAGCGACTGACTTCCCTACCATGGCTAAGCTTATTGATAAAGCTAAACTTATGGAAGCACGACATAAGACAGAAAGTGCTAAGCGAGTAAGAGAGAATATAAGAATAAGGGAAAGAGTAAGGCACAAAGTAGCTAGCAATAAGAAGGCCCCATCTAAAATAAGGGTTTTGAGCAGACACCTGTGATGTCTACTCCATAGCAGGCTAGAGTGGAGGGACAAGGACAAGTTCAAGCTAAAAGTGTTTCGGTTGCTTTGACTCTTGGGAATATCGAACCATATCGATTTAGGTAGCAAGGTCAAACTTTACCTACTTGCACTATGTGTCTAAGTATTTTGTGTAAAAGCAAGTATAAATACTTAATAACATGTATTAAGTATATATATATAATTATGACATTAGGCATGAGTGTAAGAATGATAATTATGAATATCCAAGAATGTTATTCTATTTTCTAGTAAGGTACAGGACAAATGTATATTGCATATAATATTGTAGTTTAATTAGTTCTTGGGAATTTGAAATGATTTATGGGTTTCGATCTTATAAGTGATGGCTTTATAAGATAAGCTAAAGATTAGGTTAACCTTTGGTGTTCTACGGGTTTAGGTGACCTTATGTCTCTCTAAACCTTAGGACAGTCACAATCTAGATTTTGGGCAAAGAGCTCATTAGCAACCTCTAAAGGAGCCATTGCCCCCATATACATCTTCAAGTGCATTTTAGGGCAGGTCATCCCATCGAATCTATCTAGCATTGGGATTTTGAATTTTGGTGGAATTCTAGCGTTAGGAAAGAGAGCTAAGGAACTAACATCAATCATATCATCATGTTTCTTAATGTTTTTGAGGTTTTTTTCCATAGCTTCAAAATTTTCCGTTAAGGCTTTAGTGTTCACATGGGAAGAAAATTCCTTTCCTTGAAAAAGATTCAAAGGAGAAAAAGTGACAAAATGGATGACATTGGGTATTTGGAAAGTGATAAATGGTGGGGTAACATTTGGAATTAGGACAGAGGTTGAAATGATATTTAGAATGGAAGGGGCATCAACTGTAGCTTTTCCTTGATTAGTCAAGTCAATAGGTGATAACTCTATATTTTTAGAGTTATTTTATATGTTTAAACTTAAATTTTAGCTCAATTATCAAGAATGCAATAATATTATTACTTATTTTTAGAAATAAATAGTTCTACAATTTATAAATAAATTATAACATATTTTAAGTATTTTTATTTTATTTTTGCAGATCAAAATGATGTCACAATGATGCAATAAAATAAATGATGCAGACGGTGATGTCATAAAAATAATGATGCAAGCAATGATTCAAGTTTTCAATCCATGAGAAATAAATTCAATGGTTGGTGGCCAAAATTCAATGGTTGGTGGCCAACCTAACTATTGTTGAATTTTTTATGTAAAAATTCAATGGTTTGTGGCCAACCTAACCATCAATGTTGAATTTTTTATGAAAGAATTTTAATGGAACTTGAATTCTTCCACCAAACATGCCTATAAATACCATGCTTGGCAAAGGAAAATAGCATAAAAGAAAATCCATAAAAAAAATATGTAGAGAGATTTTCATGCTTTCTTAGAGTAGATTTGTTTTATTTTTATTTTTTGATCAAGAGGAGGAGTTTTTGGAAGCTTGAGTTCATCAAAGATTGTATCCGAAAACAAGTTCTCCCTAAACTCTATTCTTTAATTTAATTATAAGTTATTATTATGTTTATTATTTTTATTGTTATTTTAATTGTTTCTTTTCTTTTAATTATGAATAGCTAATTTTATTTTCTAGGATTTAGATGTAATCTTTTCATTTGCATATGATTATTTATATTTAATTGATTGGATTTGATTGTTGGAATTAATCTTTTATCTTAAAACTTAATACTTGGAATTAACTGGCCATTAATTGCATGATTTAAGATATTGTGTGAAGTAGCGAGAGTGAAAGCATAATATTAGTTCATTAGGATAATCGACCTAGGAAATGTATTGCTTAGAGATAAAAATACTCCCGTGATTTTCAAAAGGATTTCCATAAAACTTAATGGGTTTGTGTTAATTGCTTATGTTCACGAGAGTAGACGTAAGATTAATATGAACACACATATTGTATCTTGAGAGAGAACATCATATAATTTAGGGAAATCTAATCATTAATTCCAACAAAAATAATCCATCTAACGATTATAAAGAAATCATATGTGATCAATTGATGAATTCTAAATCCTAGACTTTTAATCTTATTTTCATATTTATCATCATTTATTTACTTGAATTTCACTTTAGCTTAAAACATAAAATCTCATAATTGAATTTCTAAATAATAGAATAATCTTAAAATTGGTACTTGACAAACCCTTCCTTGTGGGAACGATACTCACTCATCACTTTATTACTTGTAAACAATCTGTGCACTTGCAGAAATCGCACAACAAGTTTTTGGCGCCGTTGCCGGGGAAGGCAATTTTTGACAATATCAATAGATTGATATACTCTATTACTTTAGATTTTGTTTTTCTTTTCTATTTTTTTTATTATTTCGTAGGAATTTAGAAAAAAAAGGATGGCTTTCCACAACTTGTAATAGTGCGATGGAGGAGTGATGTTAAATAGAGCAGTAAGCATGTATGGTGAGGATAGTTTTGGTAAGTTAAATGCCAAAATCGATGCATTGGCTAACTTAATTGATAAACTAGATGCTAATACTTTATTTAATTCATGTTTGAGTTATGATTTGTGTGGAAGTAATCATTTGAATTCTGAGTGCCAATATGCAGAGCAAGTATAATTTTTCCCAAATTATAACAGGTATGAGAATTATCCATATTCCAACATAAACAATTCAGGATGGAGTGACTATTCAAGTTTTTAATGGGAAAACCAATGCAATCAAGGTAATAATTCATGGTATCCTTATCAATATGATTTTCAAGATTATGCACCATTTGAAGAACACAAACCATCTTATGAAGTGGCATTGGAAAGATTCATAAATGCTACTCATGAATGATGTGAAAGATTGGAAGATAGAATGGATCAATGGGCTAGCCACAATACAAATTTTGATGTACAAATGGAACAGTTTGCTAGTCCATTAGATGCTCAAGGCCATGGTAACCTAATAAGCCAAATTGAAGAATATTCTAGAGATCAATGTTTGGCAATTTCTTTGAGTGATGATGAGGAAGAGATGATTGATCAAGGAGATACTTCAAGCAAGCAAGAAAAAAAGGAAGAAGTTGAGCCCAATTTTCCCAAGAAATATTCTTCTCTTATGGATAATATCTGTGGAGTGGTTGAAATTGATGGGAAAATTGAAGAAGTACTTGGACAAGAGCACTCAAAGGAAACTTTTTCAACTTGTTTGGTGAATACAACACCATATATGTCAGACCATAAAGAATGTCAATTTGATGACTTGGAAGAAAAGAAGAAGCATTCACCACCATCAACTGAGCACTCACCAACTCTTGATTCAACACCACTACCTTCGTATCTCAATTTCTTGAGAAAATTTAGAGCAAGAAAAAGAGCACGTTTGAAAGTTTTTGGAAATTATGAGCCTAATTATAAAATATTAAATAATTCATGTCTTAATCTTTTTCCATGCAGGCTCAAATCAAGCTGGCTTGACTCATTAAAATTGGCAAAAGTCTATCTTTCGACAAAAGTCTATCTTTCCTTGATTATCGAGATGATATACTTTATGTATTATCCTCCATGATGAAGATCTAGCTATAGTCAAGCTAAAGACTATAAATTAAGCGCTTTTGGGAGGCAACCCAAATTTCTAACTTTTTCACTTCTTTTTAATTTCTTTTGTTCTTTTGTTTGTTTCATTCTATTTTAATTTTGCTTTAGTGTTATTTATGAGTTATTAAATAGTTTATTAGGAGGAAACCCAAGTTTTCTCTTTATTACGTTTCTTTTATTTCTGTTTAGTTGTTTCGTTATAAATTTTCTCTTTTATTTTCTTAACTAAGTTAATTAGATATGGAAGCATCTCTTACAGCACTAAAAAACAAGTTTCCAACTCTTTCCCAAGATGTACTCAGGAAAATTGATGAACGCAGACTAGAAAGAATGAAGACATTTAGGCGTTTGAATCTTCCTGAAGATATTTGCTAGATCATAGAAGCCAAAGTACGATTGGCAAGTGAGCTTGATGACTCATTTATTAAATGTTCGCCAGGTACGGGGAGAAGTTCTTACTCAAAGAAGAGGAGAGCTAAGAGAATGGGAGTCTACTATAAGTGTGCAAGATGGAATTGTAGCACACGCTGTAGAAATATTGGATTTGCATCCATAAATTGAGAACACAAAATTAAATTCATAAAGGATGGACTGAGTAAGGAGTCTATGGATAATATCCTACAGACTCTTGACATGCATCTTTGTGGACAAGTTCAACGCACTCTTTTAGATTTATGGGAACTATTCAAAGAAGAGAAGCAGCATTACAGTCTAGGGAATCTGACAATAAAAGACCCTGTTTGTCAGTTAATAAGAAAACTAGATGGGAAGTCTACCCTTGACTCATAGAAGGTGTGTAAGCCGTTACTGGACATAAAACCAGAGGAAGATGTGAGTCAAAATCACAACTACTGTTTATAATCAAGTGTATTACTAACTTTTTCTTATTTTTCAATGCATTATTTTTTCTACATCTTGCAGTACTTTTTGACTTTTTGCACCTAGATTTTATTTTCCTACAGATTTTTTTTTACTATCGATAACTTTTTAGTCTTTCAATATCTACTTTTAGCTTTTCAATATTTTCTTTTAGACTTTTGTGCATATGCTGCAGATTTTTTCTACTTTCATTAGCTTTTTAGTATTTCAATATCTGTTTCTTTTTAGTTTTTGAAATATTTCTTTTGACATTTGTACGCACAACTTTGATTATTTTTATTTTTATTATCATTTTTGTTTTTTTTTTGTCAATAATTATTTTATCCCAGAGAACTGTTCTTTTACTCTTCTAGTTTCTTTATATGCACATTTATTATTGTCAATATGCATACAATTCTTTCGAGAGATCTGTGAGAGAAAATGGAAGAATCCTCAACACGGAAATTCAAAACTATTTGTGTCTTTTGTAGTCCAAACTCTGGCAAGAAAAGAGAGTACTTGATAGCAGCTAATGAACTTGGTAGGATTTTAGCTGAACGAAAAATTAATTTAGTGTTTGAGGAAGGTAGTTTAGGGTTAAGGAGTTGTGTCACAAGTTCTGCATATATTAGAGGTAGTAAAGTCTTAGGAATAGTTCTAAAGGCTTTGGCTCAAAATAAACATATCACTGGTGGAACTATAGGTAATGAGTTTCAGGTCAATAGCATGTACGAACGAATGGCATACTTGAATCTCAATGCTGATGCTTTTATCGCATTACCTGGTGCTCTAGAAATATTTCAAGATATCTTCACCATTGCATCTTAGACCCAATTAACTGTTCTTCAAAAGCCATTGGGATTACTTAATGTTGATGGTTTTTATAATGGTTTGTTATCTTTTCTCGATCATGCTATGGAACAGGGTTTTATGACACCAGCGAGTCGACGCATCTTAGTCTCTGCTTCAACTATTGATCAATTGATTGATCAACTGCAAAACTTTAAATCCAAACCTGATCCATTGATGGCGCAGGTAGTTTGGCACCCCAGGGCCAGTAGTAGTAAAAAGCGAGGACTAGATCTAAATCTCCGGTTATAACTTCCCTAACTCTTGTGGTTTTTTTTTATCGGATTTTTTTTTGTTTTGTGTGTGTGTTTTTTGTTACACCTGATCAAGTGAAGTTTTAGGTTCGATTCACTAAATGTAAGATGGCTGAGTAAATAGTTACTTTTGTACTCTTGATACGCATCTTAAATTTATGTGATTTTCCTTTAAAAAAAAAAGTAACTAACTAACTAACTAACTGAAGAGTTATTTATACAATATGGCAGAGTAAAGAGTACTTTTTGTGCTCTTGATACGCATTTGTATTTTTTTTTCCTTTCTTTTTTTAGTTTCCAAAATAAAAAATTAAAAAAAATTAGTGTTGTTTCAAGATGTTTTATAGGAAGCAAGAAAGTGAAATGCATATCCTACTTATAATTTGGAATTCACTTTTCTACAAGAGGGAGTATTTTGTTTTTTTTGGTTTGTTTCTTTGAAATTGAGGACAATGTCCACTGCAAGTTTGGGGGAGATTTAGTTTGTTTTTTGTTTTCAGTAATTTCTTTCGTGTTTTGATGAATAAAATTTAAAATTTTTACTCTTTTATTGATAAAATATACTTGTGTTAAATAATTTGATGAAAGGCCAATGATAGATTATAATTAATATTTATGGACAATTTATTAAAGTATTTCAGCTTGAGCAACTATTTTTGGTAAGAAATTAACTTTTATTAAGATTATGTTTTGCTTTGCTTTACATTATATTGATTACTTTGAAATTGTGTATGCTTACTTAGAGAAGGCTTCTACATATTTTTATCTTCATTTGCCTCACCTATCTTAGAACATGTTTTTGCAAACTTTTGAGGCGAAATTTTGAATTCATTTTAAAGAGAGATATGATTTAGACATTGTTTGTTTAGCCTATTACTTATATCGACCCTTATTTTAATTTTTTCCCCTAGTTTACCCTTTTGTGCCTTGTTAATTTTAGCCTTCTTTTCTTTGTTAATTAATCTTAATTGTTATCATTCACCCTGTTTGTGAGATAATTTTGTCAAGTTTACATTTTAATAAAGAAAAGGGAATTATTGAAGTTTTAAAAGAAAATAAGGATTTCTAATAACTGAGAGTATTATTCAGTGTAAAAGATCACCTTCTGCTTAAAAGATCACCTTCTGCTTAAAAGACCATATGCATAGGTTCTAATGATTACCCGTATCGGCACGAGGATTTCTGCATAAAAGGTTTATAAGTACCATAGCTAGAGTTAATGGTAATCACTTATAATAATAGCACTTAAGAAAGCAATAATATGTAGCACAATAGCAATAGTAGTTTAACTTATTGAATAAACGATAAATAATAATGTGGTTCTAGAAAGAATATTAGGTAAGGCAATAATCACAAAGGTTCTTTCTTATCATAGAATAATCAAAATTGTTTCAGACCAATTTTCCTTTGGCAACCCAAGCTTAACAAAGAAGACATATAGTTCTAATAGAGAATAGAAAGGAACTTGGGTTTCAAGAATCTCAAAGGATCACATAACATGATAGCTTGTACTTGTAACATGAACATAATGTTTACTCACCTTGTAGTTCCTTTTCTCCTAGTATTTGTTGCCCTTGAACTTCTAATAGTCCTTAAGCTCTATCATACATTACAATTTAATACTTAGCATTTGCTTAACATCATGCTATCCTATCCAATAATGACCCCATGCACATATAAGATTCACATAAACTTGGAGTTTCATTTAAAAGTACACTCATCACTTGCATATAACAACTGACTTTCAAGTCTTATACACTTAGCCTTCTTAGGCTCACATGAAATCATATTATAACTCATACTATGACTTTTTTAAAGTCAATCACAATTTATCATGATCTTAATATCAATTAAATTTAACATTTATCTTAGTACATTTAACACTTTCCATATATATCAACTTAACAAGTATCCTTGAAGAGTCATGTTTATCTCATTTGACCAAATCATACAATCAATCTCATGTGCTTTTATGAAAATTCATGTGATATGTGATTGATGAGTTTTGGCATGTTAGATTAGCTCTAGTGAGCATAATATGAATTATTATGATGAAAAAAGTGATTTAAATGAAGTGCATAAGCATAAAATAATTTGTTGCACATAAATTGAATTTTCATGCACAAAGCGATTTTTAAGTATAAAATAATTTTTATGAGTATTTTAAAATATTTTTAAATATATATTTTGGCAGGAATTTCAATGAAAATAATAAGAAAAATATTTTATTTTTAATTACCTATAATCAACCCATAAAATTAAATAAAAGGCCCAAATTCCCAAAAGTCTACTACACCAAAACACTTCTAACCTAGCTCATTAATGGCAAATTTGTAATTTTGCCAAAATCCTAAATATATAAGCTAAAATTCGGCCAGCCCTAAGGAGATAGCCACCATTTTGTTATTTTTTTGAATTCCTACAGAAAAATTCTCTCAACTGAAATTCAAAAGGTGCCTTCAAAACCTTGTGATTTCGTGGTCTTTTTCGTAAGTTTTTCTTTTCTTTCAATCTATTATTTGATTTTTATGAAACTAACCATCAAAAATCTATTTGGGTTTGTATATTTACTATTTTATTGTTGTATAATTGGGGCTAGGTGAATTATTTGAAGGAAAAACTGATTTTCAACCAAAAACACAACTCTTTCTTTGCGAATCCTCCAAAGGTGAACCCTAAAACTCAAAATTAGAATTTTCATGAAATTATTCAAGGGGGGCTACCAATTTATCCATGGATTTATTATAAATTAATTTTTGTTGTGTTTAGATAAAAAATATTAATTTAAATCATATTTCTATATATTACTGTAATGATCGAAAAGTATGAAAAACAAGAAAATTCATGGTTTTCATTCTAAAACACAAAAGTTGGAATTCTCATATATAAAAACTATAAAGAGATGCTAATTCCTATGTTTATGCATTCTAAAATGATTTTTGTCATGTTTATATGAAAAAAAATTGGTTTAAATCATGTTTTTGCATATTACTGTAACAAACAGAAAGCACGAAAAGTAAGAAAAATCCATGTCTTACCTTGATAACATGTATCCGGCCTACATAGGGATTTTAATCCAAATGTCTATAATTTTTGCATGATATATTTTAATGATTGTCAACATGTATATATGAATGATAAATAATTTAATTGTATGTTAGTTGAAGGAATAACTCTAGACAAGCTTGGAGACTATTTGACCTACCAAGGGTTTACTAACCTTATTACTATGTTATGATTAATATGTGTATATGATTAAGTGACAAGTGAAATAGGTCTTTATGATGTGTTAATAGTAAATTAATGATCTTAAATTGACTATGAGATGGATGATATGATTTGTTCAAAAGAGATAAGCATGACTCTTTAAGGTTACTTGTTAAGTTGATATATATGTAAAGTGTTAAGTGTACTAAGTTGAATGTTAAATGGAATTGATATTAAGATCATGCTATATTGTGTTTGACTTTAGAAAAGTCATAGTATGAGTTCTAATGTATTTTTTATGAGCCTATGAAGGCTAAGTGTGGAAGACTTTAAAAGTCAACATGTTATGTGCAAGTGATGAGTGCACTTCTAAATGCAACTCCAATATATGTGAATGATATATGTGCATTGGGTAGTTATCGAATAGGATAGCATGATAATTAAGCAAATGTTAAGTAATAAATTAAATATTATGTTAGAGCTTGAGGAGTAGTAGAAGTTCAAAAGGCTACAAGTGCTAAGAGCAAAGGAACCACAAGGTGAGTAAACATTATGTTCATGTTTCTAGTATAAGTTATCATAATATTGAACCTTTGAAATTCTTGAAACCCAAGTTACTTTTATTTATCAATTCTATTTGAATGATTTCTTTGTTAAGCTTAGGTTGCCAATGGATAATTGGTCCGAAATTAATATTGTTTATTCAATGATAAGAAATAACCTTTGTGATTGTTGTCTTACCTAATATTCTTTATAGAATCACACCATTATCTATCTTTTGTTCAATAAGCTAAATTGCTATTACTATTATTTACAAATGATTGTATTCTGCCATGATATTATTATAAGTGATTGCCATTAGCTCTAGCTATAGCATCTATAAACCCCTTATGTAGAAATCCTCATGTCGATGCAAGTAATCATCAGCATTGTGCACATGGTCTTAACCTGATAGATAGGGGTAGTGTATCCCCCTCAGCTAGAAGGGGCAGTTCTAGCTATGGAGCCAGATAAGTTTCACAACTCTTTATAAGTTATAAATTAGGAGTTGGAATTTGGTATGCTGCCACCTCTCCCTTGAGCAAATGAGCCAATGGCCATCAACTCTATAAGTTATAAGTTGATTTCTGTAAACCTTGCTAAATTGCAAACCATGAATCTTAAAGGGATATGTGTTATTATTCAAGTTGTATTGTTTACCCATTGAGATCATTTATCTCACCCCTTTTCCTTATGTGGTTCCAGGTGAGCAATTTGAGGAGGCAAGGTGTTAGCTCAAGCAACCTACTCTATTTGAGAGACTTCCTTATCTGAGTCTTTTATTATACTATGATATGAAGAGTCTCTTAGTAGCTCTAGGAGTCTTATTTTGGAACATTATGTTTTATGATTTATTTTGGAGCCTTTAAAATGTTTTTATATTTTGGATTGTGTTTAAAGTATATTTTAACTATTCTTTCGCAACTTAAGATTTTTCTTATAAATGGTTCAATTACATTAATGCATAAGGTTTGTATGATCCTAGGCAATGTTATTATATGCATGAGTGGATTCTACAAGTATGGGTGACCTTATGTCTCTCCATGTTGTATTTTCAATTGAAAATCGGTTTCTTCTTCAAATAAAATACCTAGGTCAAATTTAACAAGAATAAAATAGTAAATATATAGCCTTAAATAGATTTCTCATGGTTATTTTCATAAAAAATCAAATAATAGATTGAAAGGAAAGAAAAGTTACGAAAACGATCACAAAATAGTAAGGTTTTAAGGCACCTTGTGAATTTCAATTGAAAGAATATTTTTGACAGAATTTTTCTATAAAAATTTTAAATAATAATAGAATGATGGCTGTCACAATAGTGTTGGCTGAATTTTAGGGTTATACATTTAGGGTTTTGGCAAAATTACAAGTTTGCCATTGATGAGCTAAGTTAGGAGTGTTTTGGTGTATTAGGCTTTGGTGAGTTAGGCCTTTTAATTTTATTTATGGGCTGATTATAAGTAAAAAAAATATATATATTTTTCTTATTATTTCATTGAAATCTCCCCATAAATATTTATTTAAAAATATTTTTAAAATGCTTATAAAAACTATTTTATGCTTAAAAATTGCTTTGTGCATGAAAATTCACTTTATGTGCAATAAATCATTTTATGTTTATACACTTTATACAAATCATTTATTTCACAATAATAATTCATATTATGCATATTAGAACTAATCTAATATGTCATATACTCATCAATCACATAACACATGAATTTTCATAAAAGCACACTCTTCATTATAATAGCTCTAAATTTAAGTAAGTTGTCACGAAACTCCTAAGGTGGGTATGGGTTGTTACAATACCTCATTTGTAGGTTCCTCCAAAGCCATGAAGTAAACATTGTCTACATCCTTGTTCTCCTCTTCACTTGAAAAGCTATCATCCCAAGTAGCCTTGAATCCTTTCTTTTTCTCTTTATCCCATTTCTTCTTTTTCTTATTCTTAGGACAATCAGGCTTTAGATGGCCTTGCTTCCCACATCTAAAGCAAGCTACTTCATTTTTCTTTTTCTTTTTGCATTTGATGATCTCTTTCATTCTTCTAGTGATTATTGTAGCTCCTCATCTTCATCATCATTTAAAGAATCACTTGAATTACTCTCACTATCAATTTAATCTTTTGAGGACTTAAGAGCTAGTGACTTCTTTTTCTTCTTTTCTTAATGTTCTCTATCACTAGAGACATCTCTTCAATAAGAAGTTTACTAATTAGAATATTGGTAGGAACCTTTCTAAGATCCTCATTGGCTTTTTAAATACAAGCCACTCTAGCTCTATAGTCTTTCTTTGGAAGAGCTTTGAGAATCTTATGATTAATATTAACCAAACTATATATTTTGCTTAATTTCTTCATGTTAGTGACAATGGTTAGGAGCCTATTCATCATGTCAGTGATGCTCTCATGGGGGTTCATCTTGAAAAGCTTATACTCAGTTGTAAGCAATTGAATCTTCTTAGCTTTGACTTGTTTGATTCCTTCATAGTAGTTCTCTATAGCTTTCCAAATGCTAAAAGCACTTAAGCAAAGTCAAACTCTATCACATTCTTCTGTTGAAAGAGAATTAAGAAGAATTGCCATGGCTTTTTTATTTTTTCCATTAGCTTTTCTTTAAGCATCAACCCATTCTCCCCTAGGAATTAGTTCTTCAACACCATCAACCATTTTTTATGGAGGCTTCCATTCTTTAATTATGCAATCCTACAAATCTATGAGATCACTATCAAGATATACCTCCATTCTAAACTTCCAATACACATAATCGATACCATCAAAGTGTGGCTTGAGGTGATGCATCCTTTCATTGGCCGTTTGATCTTTTCTCATACAATTAAGCTTGTAGAATGAGACCAAACCTCTTATACCACTTGCTTGCCTTTGTGCACCAAGAAAAGGGGTTGAATTGGTGGGAAATTAAAATTTAGATGACAAGAGATAAGGAAAGAAAGATAGAGATATAAGATTTATAGTGGTTCAGATCTAACCAATCCTATTGTAACAACCCACAACCCCCTATAAATTTTCGTGATAATTTGCTTGATTTAGGATTATTATGGTTAAGTGTGTGCTTTTGTGAAAATTAGTAATCTATGTGTTGATGAGCATGTGGCATATTAAATTAATTTTAATATGCATAATATGAGTTGTTATTGTGAAATAAATGATTTACATGAAGTGTATTTGCATAAAAGAATTTATTTTAAATAAAATGAATTTTCATGCATAAAGACAATTTTTAAGCATAAAATGATTTTATGAGTATTTTAAAATAATTTTTAAAATAAATATTTTGGGGAAATATTATAGAAATAATAAGAAAATATTTTTTTTATTTTAATCATAATCAGCCCAAAATTTAAATAAAAAGCCCAAATACCCAAAAGCCCACTAAACTAAAATCCTCCTAACCTAGTTCATTAAGGGTATTAATGGAAATTGTACCTAAACCCTAATATATATTGTAAAATTTGGCTAGCCTAGGTTTTCTAGTAGCCATCACTTTATTTTTCTGTATCTTGACAAAAAAATTCTCTCAAAATATTTCTCTCAACCAAAATTAAAAAAACACCTTTCAGTTTCGCGATTTCTTAACCATAATCATAAGTTTTCCTTTTCTTTCAAATCCTAAATTGATTTTTATGAAATAAATTATGAGAAAATTATTTTGAATGGTTCTTTACTAATTTTTATAGATTTAATTCTGTTTGAGTGAGTTTTTAGAAGAGAAAATCTATTTTCTACCAAAAACACAAATCTTTCCGTGAGATTTCTCCAAAGGTGAATTCTATAACTTAAAATCACAATTTTTATGCATAAACATCACTAAGGGGGGAAATTTGTGCATCAACTAAACTGATTTTTGATTTTTTTTTGGTGAAAAATATTGGATTAAATTATATTTTTGCATTTTTCTATGATGACCCGAAAGTTTCGAAAAACAAGGGCGTTCAAGGTTTTTGTTATAGAACTTAGAAAATTTTGTTATTAAATTAATATGTGGCTACTCATTTGTGTGAGAAAGCATTCTAAGATGATAATTGTTTTGTTTAGATGAAAAATAATGATTTGAATCATGTGTTTGTATATTGCTGTAATGAACGGAAAGCGCGAAAAACGCAAAAACTCATTATTTTCACCTAAGGCTTAAAACTTGGAATTTTTTTGTGTAAATATTATCTATGACTGCCAAATCATGCATGGACATGTTCTAAACTAATATTTTCTATGATTGAATAAAAAATAATGGTTTAAACCACTTGTTTACATATTTTTGAAATGAATGAAAAATACTGAAAACAAGAAAACTCATGGTTTTGTACCCTACAATTCAAAATTTGAAATTTCATGTATAAGCAATACCATATGTAGCCAATTTATGTGAATTAAAATTCTAAAATGATTTTTGTTGTGTTCACATGGAAAATCTTGGTTCAAACCATGTTTTTACATATTACTGAAATAGACAGAAAGTGCGAAAAGAAAGAAAAAGAATTTAGTTTTCCTTTTAAAGATGCATTCGGCCTACATTAACATTTTATTCCAATGTCTATAATTTTTGTGTAATGTATTTTGATGATTATTGACATGTATGTATGTATAATAAATGATAAAATTGCATGTTAGTTGAAGATATGACCCTAGACAAGCTTAAAGGCATTTTGGTATACTTAAGGTATCTTAATCTTATATTGTGATTAGAATGTAAATGTGATTAGGAAATATGGAACTAGATGTTATGATGACTTGATAATGACTACATGGTTTTGAGTTGATGAAGTGACAATTGAATAAAACGATCATAAGAGTTAAGCATGACACTTGAAAGGTTAATTGTTAAGTTGACATGTATGGAAGTGTAAAAGTATATTAAGATGATTGTTAAAGTAAATTGATATTGAGGTAATAAATTGTGATGACCTTAGAAAGGTATTGACATGATTGTAATGTGTTTTCATGTGAGCCTATAAGGCCTAAGTGTGCAAGACTTTTAAAGTCAACATGTTATGTGCAAGTGATGAGTACACCTATATGTGAACCTAAGTGCATGGGGTAGTTATGGGATAGGAGCATCATGAGTAAATAAATACTAAGTATTAAATTAAATATTATATGAGAGTTTGAGGAGCTTAGAAGTGCAAAAGGGGCTACGTATTCTAAGAGTAAAGGAACCTAAGGTGAGTAAACATCGTATTCATTCTTCAAGAGTGAGTAAACTCTATATTCCTGCTTCCAATATGAGTAAATGCTGTGTTCATGTTACAAGTGTGAACAACATTATGTTGTGTTATAAGAATGTGATATATTGTTACATAAGCCTTTGCGATCTTTGAAACACAAATTCCTTTTATCTTAAAATTTAATTAAGTGATTTCTTTGTAGAGCTTGGGTTGCTAAAGGACAATTGGTCCAAAACTATTTTGTCAATGAGAATTTCTTGTAATTATTACCCTAACTTATATTCTTTCTAGAACTGCACTATCATTGTACCTTTGTTCGAAAGCTAAACCACTATTGTCATTGGGATACTTGTTATTGTTACCTTATATGTTATTGTTATTTGTGATTACCATTAGCTCTAGTTATGGTAGCTTTGACCCTTTATGCAAAATCCTTGTGCCGATGCGGGTAATCATCGGAACCTATGCACACGGTCTTATCCCGATGGATATGGGTAGTGTATCCACCTCAGCTAGAAAGGGGTGGTTCTAGCCGTGAGGCCTTATCAGCTTCACGCCTTCTATGTGATAGGAGTTAGAATTTGGTATAAGGCCACTTCTCCTTAATGTGTTTGAGCGATAGAGCAATAGTATTCACTCACTATGTGTTATAAGTGTGATTTCTATAAACTTACTAAATTGAACCCTTGCTAAATTGAAACATGATTCATGAATTATAAATCATGAACTATGTGTATAAGCTATGTGTTTCCTTTTCAAAGGAATATGTGATAATGTATGTGCTTTATTGTTTACTTATTGAGATAATCTATCTCACCCCTTTTCCTTGTGTGGTTCCAGGTGAGCAAATGTGAGGAGGCAAGGTGATGGCTCAATCATTCTACTTCGCTTAGGGAATTCCTCGTCCAAGTCATTAATAATACCATTTTATGAAGTCTTGTCATTAGATGCTTTGGGAATATTGATTGATGCTTATTTTGAGATATATTATTTTTCCTAAGTTTCCAAATGGGATATGAATATTATTTTCCTTATGGATTTCATATGAAATGTTTAATTATAGTCTTCCGCAATTAAAGGTATTCATTTAAATGTTTTAAATGAGTTATTATAAGAGGTTTAGTACGATCCTAGCCATGATTTGTATATGTGTAAGTGGGTTCTATGGGCGTGGGTGACCTTATGTCTATCCATGTTCTAGGACTGTCATATCTCTTAAGTTGGGATGTGACACCTATGTCCACTCCCCTATCGCACTATTTGGTATTTCCACTATCTACGAAGTTTTACCAAGTTCACTTCCAGCTTAGTGTTTAGGCTCTCACCAAACCTTACAAGAGTTTTTCCAAGGCTCATTCTTAAACCTAAACAAGAGTTTTAAGAAGGCTAACTCTAAAACCCAACCAAGTGTTTTATAAAGGCTTACACTCAAACCTAAATAAGAGTTTTCTAAGGCTCACTCCTCAACCTATACATGTTTCAATGGCTAACACACAACCCTTTTGAGTAATCAATGCTCTTACAATAACTAAATAGATACAATTAAAAGGTTAAGGCATTGAGAAATAAATTTAAAAGAGTTTGGCTTAAATGAAGGTTGTTAGCTTATTATGAGGGCTTTTGGAGGGGGTATTTATAGTTTTCTCCATCCAATTCCTATTATAGATAGTGTGGGAAATAAATCTTCATAACAACCATAAAATCTCTCATTAAATGTTATGTCAGAATAATGTCGCAGTCGCTAAGTCTTATTCATGGTTGCAACATCATTTTCATGTTTAAGATAGGATTTTTGAGGTCACAATCTTCAAAGATCTCAATGTTTAGTTGACACATGGCATCTTCTTATTAGTGGTTCAACTATCTATTAGAGTTGCAGGCTTCTGTATGAAGGTCACGGTTATGACTACCTAATCATGGTCACGAATCATGGATTGCGCCCTTGGTCATTGTTACAACTAAGGTCATGATATCCACTATTGCTCGAGGTAGAAACTTGAAGATTTGGCCTTTGATTAGTCTTGGTTGCCATGGAGTAGGTCACTGTCGTGATTCTTGTATCTTGGTCGCAACTTAAAGGCTAAGTTCATGACTTGAGAGAATTTTTGAATCTTTTAAATTCTACAAAATAAACACTCAACACATATATTAGATGGCTTTAATTTGATTGATAAGATCAAATAGAGATTGACTAAGATTTTGACAACTTAGCTTAATAATAATCATAGGAATTTTTATCAGCAATAAAATTTTGAACTTTCTACTTTGCTTTAATTTTTTCTGATTCTCTTTAAGTAGGACATCTAAAAAAATAAAAAAAGAACAAACAAAAAATTGAAAATTTGAAAAAACAAAAAAAATAAAAAATGCAAAATGCAAAAGGATCGATTAATTATGGCACTGAGAAAAAAATCAAAAATATCATACATTGCATCAACATGGCATTAGAGGAAAAGCTCGTAAGCCATTCTGTATAAGAACCTAAGGGCATTATTGGAATAGATTCAAGCATTGTAGTTCATAATGTCTCAACATACACATAAAGCCTGTCAAGTAGAGGCTACAGAGAATAAAAGCATAATAGATCGAAGGGCATCATGATAAGTGCCATTAATGAAAAGAGAATAGATACTCTATGCAAATTTTAGGGCTATCAACAGAGACAAGTCGACCACTTCAATGAGAAGGCAAAAGACAGGAAAACCACTTTTAAGAGAAATCCAAGCTCTTGTTTGTGATCCAAGAGGAAGTTCAAACTAAATTAGGCAGGACAGTATATGCTTAAGAAGATCCTATCCGACAAAAGGTGCCATCCTCATAGATGTGGACGGGAATGTATTCTCCCATTCTCGTAACTTGAATTAGAAGAATAGATACTTTATCTGAAGATGACATCTACATTTCATTTCCATTTTCATACATATGTAATTAGAACTATGTGGACATGATTCTCCCTAAAGAAAAAATGATGAATGCAAAAGATGTAAGGGATACGTAAGTGGCCTCAGGTGCTATTTAAATCATAATATGAAATATTTTGTTTACATCACATTCTCATTTCCTCTGCACCCAACGCATTATTGGCTTAGTTCTTTTACCCAAAAAAAAAGGAAAAAAAAAAGAAAAAAGAAATGCTTACTAAGTTGAAAACCCAAAAAGGCAGTCTAGGCTGAAGTTAGAGTAAGCTCATCCAATAAAAAACTTGAAAAGGCAACTCAAGCAAAAATTAGACAAAAAATAAAAGATGTCTTATATAATAATGATCATATTTTACAAAATACAACCCATGATCACGAAAAAAATGATAGCTCTTTCAATGTCCTCTATAACCCCTGTCAACCTAAATGCGTATACAAAGGCAAAAATCCTAAACAAAAAGCAAAAAAGTCATGTCTGAAGTCATAGTCTACCTAATCTTCTTCTTCCTCATAGAGTTTACATCTCTCATGCCTTCATCAAAATCATAGTTTGCCACAATCTCATCAATGGTCACACCCCTCCTCCTACTCTTTATAGCTTCCTCCACTACAACATTAAAAGTACTATCAAAAATAGAATTGCTCACCATAATAGTGTTAGAAATTCTTTTTTAGTACCAGTAGTTCTAGAATTGCCCCTAGAAATCCTCTTCTATACTCCAAAAGCTATAATCCTTCTCCCTGCCATAACTCTAACAGCCCTTCTCTGAACCTCCACTGTAATGTCCCCTTATCTCCTCACTGTAATCACTACCATATTGCAGCCTATGGTGTTGTACCCCCAACAAATCCTCGAGTCTCCTTCAATGATTAAGTCACCCCCTCTATTTGTGTTGTAGTCCTTTCACTACCATTGGCTCCTTATAAAGTCTCTCCCTTCTCAACTCCATCACCTTCTATTTTCCTCAATAGGGTAGCATGTGTGAGGCCTTGCCAGAGCATTGGTCCGATCCACTAAAGAGAATCAAAATGCTCATTTGGGAAAGAACTCACGAGGAAGCCCTTGGGCTTATCTTTGATAGATTTGAAAATTATTTCTTAGAGTCACCATCTTAATTTATTTTTATTTGGAAAAATATAAGGAAATAAGCCATTTGACTCCAATTATTACCTAAAGGAAAAAAGATCACTAGCCTTAAAACCAAAGAGGATCCAGGGACTAGGTTTTCAGTTTATTTTAAAAAAATAAGTTTGACCAAATAACATAAGAGTAACTTAAAATATATTTCATGAACAATCTAAAATGCATGAATAATTTGTACTATGTATGATCATTCAACCCATCCATTCAACAATAAAGTAAATACATAAGTAAAGTTCAAAAGAAAGTTAACATTACAATAAAAATCCCAAACTTAGAGGATATTTCCTCTAGCCCTTATGGGTTCTAAGGAACTCACACATTTCCCAAACTAAGCCTAATAACAAAGTAAAAGAGAATAGTATAAGAGAAAGTGAAGAAGATGATAAGGTGAGAAAGTAAGTCAATTTTAGTTGGATTCGATGCTTAAACCAAACATGCCTGTGTATCCCTTTGAATAGGAAAAAGAACCCACGCAGTTCTCCCTTCTTGTGAAGGGATTAGCTTAGCCTAGCCATTTTATCATATTTTGATTGATTGATTAAAAGAGGGTTGAGTTGATTGATTTAAATAATTGATTACCAAGTAGTGTTAATTAAGTCAGATTCTTATTAACTACCTCAGCGAATCAAGAATTAAGCAAGGATCCTTAGAACATAAATCCTAAGGAGCAAAACAATAAATAAAAGAAAAAAGGAAGAGAAAAGGGAAAGAAACTTACCTCAGATGGTTGATGACAACTAGTCTTGGATAGGGCGGTGGCTTACCTAGAATGGCAGGTGGTGGCTAGTCCTGGATGGTGTGGTAGCTTACCTTAAATGGTAGGTAGCAGCTAGCCTCAGATGGGAGACATGAGCCTCGAATGGTGGACAGTGGCTAACTGCAATACCTAAGGTTTCCCTAACCTATTACAGTCAGTAATGGTGATACTATAATGTTCATCTACTTTATCATTCAAGGCCTTTCTAGCATATTAAGAATCATGAGAATACCATAAGAAATCATTTTAATGAATAATGTGGTAATGAGTAAAGAATGTAATCAATTTTGATAAGCATTTTTATGATAAAATAAAAGTCAAACTAAGTTTGACTTAAAATGACCTATATTAATAATTTATTTGAAATGTGAATCTAAAGCACTAGTGAATAGGCATTAGCATCTCCTAAGTCATTAGGAGAGAATAATAGGGTCATGAGAAGTTGATTTCAATCAAAGTTACAATGGTAAAATAGAAGTCAAACTTAGTTTGACCTAGTAAGTCTATATCAATTACATACTTGAACAATGCTAATGAAGGGCTAGAAAATGTGTACTATAGAATGAATAAGATTTATCTAGCAATGCCTAGAGTGTGTAGTGATATTAGAGGGTAGAAATATATATATAAAAGTGAAAGAAATGAAATGAAAAATGCATTAAGTTACCAAGTTTGAAATGTGCATATATGGATTCATTAATGGGTTTTTGGACTCTAAAGCCGAAGCCCATTGGATGGTCTGCCCATAAGGCCCAAAAATAGATGAGCATACACTTAACTAGAGTTAGAAATATCTAACCATGGTTAAATGGGTGTATGATGAGCTAGCCATAAAATTTGACTAAGAAGCCACCATTTTTTACTAAGACAAATCCCTTTCCACATTGAATTCTCACTTTTCCTATACCGAAGTCCACATACATTTTTGCTCTTTCCACACCATATGATGACTACCACCAAAGTAGATGAAATCCTAGGCATCCAATTGAATTAGATCATAGCCATCCATTTTGATGAAATCCTAGCCATTAGATTAAGTGTGATTAAATCACCACCATTCAACTTGCATATATAAACAAAAAGATGTGCAATTTTCTTCATTTTTGCGAAAGCTATCACAAAAACACATCCTAATAGAGAAATAGACTCTAAATTTCATGCCACCACCATAGCAATTCAAAAAAAGGCTTCCAAGGTAAGAGTTTATGCTCATCTCTTGCTTTATGTGTTCTAAACATGACTTTGGTGTTATAGTTGTAAAAACTTTCTTTTTCATCCATCTATATGATTCGGCTAAAAGCAAATATAATTATGAAATATTTATTTTATATGCTCTTTGATTAAATATTGAGATTGGGCTTGAGAACTTGAGGTACATCAAGTGAAAACAAGCAAGGGAAGCAAAGAGCACATGCAAGGGAACATTCACACTATATTCAACCTCTCTATGATTCAGTATAAAGAATTGTTTTAAAATTTATTTGATGTTGTATAAGGTTATTTGGGATGGAAAATAGTGGTTTGAAAGTTTCAAATTGAATTATAGAAGCTAATTTCCACACTTGAAATTTTGAAGACATAACTTAGGTTAAAAGAGGAAGTTCAAGATCTAATAATTATTTTCCATGTTTGATTGATGGTATAGGCTTTTTAATATGCTAATTTCATAATTTTATGATAAATTTAAAGATTGGATGAGGAATTAATGGTTTTCCCAAAATTCTAGGGTTTATGGACAAATTGCGGATTTTGAGAACTAAACTTGAATTCATGGAATTGAAGGTGGAATTAAGCTTAAGAATTATATAACATGAATTGTATAATGTTAATTTCAAAATTCAATTATTAAAAATAATTTTGCCTAAATTTAATGAACTAGGTTCATTTATTGAATTAGAAAGTGAAAGTGGAACTATTTCTATTGACTATTGGAAATTGTTTAAATTGATTTTAATGACTGCTATGAATTTGAAATGTGAAATTGGAAGGAAAGAAATTTTCTTTCCTTAAGTGAATACATTTGGCTATTTGGAAAACAATTAAGGAAAGTGTTAAAATTAGTAACAAGTATATGCATAATGTGTCTTGACCTTAAAAGTAATAAGTTGTACTACAATGAACAAGATAGAAATGTTAACAAGTTAAGCTAAACTAAACTAATGTCATAACATGGAAATGATTGATGTATAATTGAAATGCAAATGTGTAAAATCTAAAGATAAGGATAAAGACATTGTCCAAGAGTGTGAGGAGCACCACTAGCATCAAAGATAAATGTAAATAAGAGCAAAGGAGTCTAAGATGAATACATAATAATATAATATGATATGTGCTATGTTTTAAAAATCATTGTTGATCAAACTATCTTTATTAAAATATCCCAATTTCTTATTGAATATGAATTGCCTATTGAATGTTGTATTTAGATATGATATTTCTTTATGCCATTTGGCCATTGTGAACCTTTTCACTGTAATTGCATTATATGACCATTAATGAGAATTATTTTTGTATTGGTATAATTTCCATTAAATTCCCTACTGTGAATTACTTATGATCTATTTATTGAATGCTTATTGATAAGTAGAAATACCCTTCTAGTATGGGGTAATACATCTGACCTTATGCACTCGATATAAGTTTGCAGATAGGCCAAGAGTACCCAACCTCTATTAGGGGGAATGCCTAACCGTAAGACCTGATCAATCTTATGTAATGTGATGGTTATGAGTGAGCAAGGCTTAGGCTGCCACTCTTTAATTTATATGTGTGGGAAGCATTCTGCTTCCAATTAATTACTATTTTTACAATAGATATTGTTTATATCTTAATGAGAAATGATCTATAAAGACAATTTTGATTAATAACACTCCATTGTCATAATGAGCCCATCAAGATAAGAACCCACATACTCACCCTATATTGTATTATTATGTAGTTACTAAGCTTTGTCTCATTCCTTAATTGTTTAAATTTTTCAAGTAAGGTTGGTGAGTCAACAAGATAAATTCCAAGCCCTATTCTTCTATTTAGAAGTTGCTCTACTAATTAGTGTTGTGAAACTTGGTTATATGACTATGAAGACCATTGTTTTAGAGCTCTATGGTTACCAAAGGCTTAGAACTAAAATTTTATTAGGTTTATATGTATTATGAATTGTATTGTAATTACTATTATAATAGTGTATCAAGTTATCAACATTTGGATAATAACATGAAATACAAATCTGGAAATTTTAGGATTTGAGTACATAAATAGGATGAATATTTACATATAGAAAGAAAAATTAGCCAATAAGGTGTTGCAATTGGGACTAGTCCTAATGGAATATTTATTTTATCTAATATAATCGATTGATTAAAATGATATTTATAATGTTAAGTAAGAATAAGAAGTGTAAATTTTTATGAGTGATACATAATTTAAAGAATGTAAAAGACATATAAGTATAGGAGAAGAGTATTGATGGAATTTTATTGAAATTGATGCATGTCCAAAATGAATTAGACTTAGAGAAAAAGAAAATGTGAAATTGTTAAGAAAAGAGTGAATTGATGTGAAGTAAATAAAGAGATATGTATTAACATGTGTAATTATTAAAAAGAATTTAGTTTATAGAAAGATGTTGCATTTAAAGCTATAATTATCATTCTAGTGAGGAATACTAAGAAGTGAAAACATCTCACTATAGTGAGAGCATAACTTGAAATGTTAACTTAAATGTTAGATTCTAATATGATGGATAAATGGTATCTACTTGATTAGGACAATGTCTTTTTAATGGAAAGTAAATGAGATTCACCATTAGGTATGGTAATCTGGAGATGAGAAAAATCTGGTAGATAAGAGATAATGTGATGAAACAATATGGTCAAGGAAACATATGCCTCCTCCTATAATGCTATAGTAGCAAACTATATGCCAAAGATAAAGGAGCTCATTTAAATTCTTACACTCTATGATATATTAAAGTGACAAAGTTGATGGTATTAGTTCCGAAGGGATCAGTTTTAGAAATAAAGAGAATAAGTTCATATAGAGAATGATGTATTCAAATGTAAGAGAGGAAAGGTATTTCAAGGTAACCATAGTTCAAATAAAGGCTTGGAATTGCATAATAAAAAGGAAAAGAATTAGTCAAAATAAGAATATGGATATAAGAAAGGGAAAGTTGACATAAGTCTAATAATAAAGATGCTCAAATTTATTGAAATATTAAATATGAAAGGAGGATAAGGAATATCACCTAAGTATTAAAAATTTTCATAGATCATAAATGGGCCATATATTTGAATGATAGAAATGAAGATTCAGATAACCATGTTACAATATACCAAGGGATCGCATTGATTAAGTGAAATTGTATTTCTCCATTGTACTTATCGAAACATAGGTCATGAATTAGAAAGAAAGGTAAGTGATTATTTGATAATCAAGTAAGGGAAATAAGTAAAGGAGAAAGAAATGCATAAATATGAATGTCAATAATAATAAAAATTGAAATGTATGACATATAGAGTGATTAGGTTTGATTGGCTGTAATACAAAGAGAACTTAAAAATCTAAAAGAATATACATGCTTTATTGAGTTCAATAAGAAGACCTTCACTTAATAATAAATGAACCTTCCTTAGGAAGAGAAAAGAGGAAATCAAACTATAGAATACAAGGAATTGAAAGGAAGTTGGACTAGAATAATAGTACAAGATACATGAAACTTATTGTGATGAATTTACCAAGTAAAGTAAAATGAGAAAGAGTACAGTACGAGATGGTTACTTGACAGTAGATATCTAGTTGCCTTAATAGAATTGATGGTATGATTGATACTTTAAATAGGAAATTAATTAGTAGACCCCTCTATATTATAATGTGCAATGAGATATATTATAAGAAAATTGAAAATAATTGCCCAACAAAGGATTGTGATTAAAGAAAAAATGAAGCACAAATATTGTTAAATCATTTTATATAAAGTTGAAAGTCACAAGTAAAATACAAGACTTAAGGAATAAGGAATTATAATTGATGAAATTAAGGAAAAAGAGAAAAAGAATCAAGTCCTAAATTTGAAGTAAAGGATAATGCTCATAAGTGTGAGAATGACAAAGATGAACTATATATGCAAGGAAATTATTATATATCTAGCTATATAAGTGTGTATATAGACATATACAAGAGCAAGTATGAAAATGATAAGAATATTAAATTCTGGAGTAATTGAGACAGTTAGTGATGATAAAGAATCTAAGCATATCTATATGCTGATTTGAGATTCTATAGGATTATAAAGATTCAATGTAAATTTGTGAAATTGGTATGTGGAGATAGGACATATAAGTTAATGAAGGATTTAAGGTGAGGTTTTTATGCTTTTCATTTGTAAATAATTATGTATGTATTATATGGATATTATATGTTCAAAAGATGATAAAATGATTAAAGTTGTAGAAAAAGCTTTAACAAAAGGCAAATTGATTGAAAATTTGGTTTGATAAACTAAGTAATCAATTCCTTGTAGACATATATGGTTAAGGATTAATTAATTATGGAATGAATTCTTCAATAGTAAGTGAAGAGCGTAATTGAAAATAATTTGTCTAAAGAGTTAGTACTTGTAATTTGTAATAAGTATTAAGAGTGATCATAACCACTGGACATAGGATTATAGTATTTTAAGTTACTCTTGTAAAGATTTAGAGTGAAACAATAAGATCTTTGTATAGTGCTTTAAATATTATAATCCAAGATAAAGAGTCTAAAATAATAATGAAAGATATTTATATTACCCTAAGATTCCTAAGCCAATAATGAGTTTGACATGAGATAATAGACTAATAGTACACAAAGTGACAAAAGAGATATTACATAGTTGTTTGTTTACAAAATTGAGGTAACATTGATTTCATAATGGATCTTACGATATAAGAGTTGTTATTAAAGAGGAATTATCAAAAAAATTTGAATAATTAAGATAGCAAGAAAATGATAGAAAATCCATATGGATAATAAATATCCAATTAGAAAACAACTGAGACATGCAATTTAAGTATTATCATTTGCCTTATGAACAAAGAGTATCTATTTTGAAAATTTAAGGATGAATTTTCTAAAGGGGGGATAGAATGTAATACCCACATCTACCCTAGGAGTTTTCATGACAAATTGCTTGAATTTAGAGTTGTTGCGACAAAATATGTGTTTTTATGAAAATTTATGTGTGACGTGATTTATGAGTTTGAGACATGTTAAATTAATTTTAAAATGCCTAATATGAATTATTATTGTGAAATAAATGATTTGAATAAAATGCATTAGCATGAAATAATTTATTATTTGTAAAATGAATTTTCATGCAAAAAGACGATTTTTAAGCATAAAAATAATTTTATAAGTATTTTAAAATAAATTTTAAATAAATGTTTTGGGGGTAATTTTATAGAAAATAATAAGAAAAATATTTTATTTTTAATTACCTATAATCAGCCCTAAATTAATTAAAAAGCCCAAATACCCGAAAGCCCACTACACTAAAACACCCCTAATCTAGCTCATTAAGGGTAATCTTAGAAATTTCACCCAAAATCCTAATATTTAACCTAAATTTTGGCCAATCCTTCATTCCAAAAGCCACCATTCTATTATTTTATTATTTTGGCAGAAAAATTCTCTCAAAATATTTCTCTCTGCTGAAATCATAAAAATCATTTCAAACTTGCGATTTCGTGACCGTTTCATAAGTTTTTCTTTTCCTTTCAATTTGCTATTTGATTTTTATGAAACTAATCTTGGGAAAATTTTTTTGAACTGAATATTTATTGATAAAATTCGGGCTAGTTGATTCCTTGAGGGAAAAATCAATTTTTCTACCAAAAGCACCAAGCTCTCTACATAATTTCTCCAAAGGTGAATTCTGTAACTCAAAATTGAAATTTTTATGCATAAACCATACCAAGGGTTGCAATTTCTATATCATTGATTTCTACGATAATTTTTGATGTGTTTTGATGAAAAATATTGAATTAAATTATATTTCTACATATTACTGTAATGACCGAAAAGTTTCAGAAAACAAAGAAATTCAAGGTTTTTGTGCTGGAACTTAGAAGTTGGAAAATTCTATGATTTTTTTGTACATATGGCTGCCAATTTGTGTATGGATGGATTCTAAAATAATATTTATTTTTTTTGGATGAGAAATAATAATTTAAATCATGTGTTTGCATATCGCTGTAATGAATGGAAAGCACGAAAACTTATGATTTTCAACCTAAACCTTGAAACTTGGAATTTTCATGCATAATTATGATCAATGGCTGCCGATTCATACATGAGGATGTTCTAAACTAATATTTTCTATGAATGAATAAAAATTAATGGTTTAAAACACCTATTTACATATTACTGTAATGACCAGAAGATACCAAAACTAAGAAAACTCATGGTTTTGCATCCTAAAACCCAAAATTTGAATTTTCATGTATGAAACATACTTATTACTATCGATTCATGTAGATTAATGTTCTAAATGATTTTTATTGTGTTTAAATGAGAAATCTTGATTCAAACCATGTTTTTACATATTACTATAATAGACAAAAAGTGCGAAAAGTGAGAAAAATTCAATTTTCCCTTTAATGGAGCATTTGGCCTGCCAAGGGATTTTTATCCCAATGTATATAATTTCTATGAGATGTGTTTCAATGATTATTGACATATATGGATGTATGATAAATAGTTAAATTATATGTTGGTTAAAGGGAAGACATTAGACAAACCTAGAGGTACTTTGGTGCACTTAAAGTATACTTAAGGTATCTTAACCTTATATTGTGATCAGAATGTGAATGTGATTAGAAAACATGGAAATAGATGTTAAGATGACTTGATAATGAATTAATGGTCTTGAATTCATGAAGTGATTGATTGAATGAATGGATCATAAAGGTTAACATGACACTTAAAAGGCTATTGATAAATTAACATATATAGAAGTGTTAAGTGTACTAAGTTTATTGTTAAAGTGAATTGATATTAAGATAATGATATTATGGTGACCTTAGAAAGGTATTGATGAGAATTATGATGTGTTTTCATATGGGCCTATAAAGGCTAACTGTACGAGACTTTTAAAGTCAACCTGTGATGTGCAAGTGATGAGTGCACTTTTATGTGCAACTCTACATGTATGTGAATGTTATATGTGCTTAGGGTAGTTATGGGATAGGATAGCATCATGATTAAATAAATACTAAGTATTGAA
Organism: Reutealis trisperma; assembly: GCA_947687605.1. NCBI lineage: Eukaryota > Viridiplantae > Streptophyta > Magnoliopsida > Malpighiales > Euphorbiaceae > Reutealis > Reutealis trisperma. The sequence goes on from CANTUT010000956.1 coordinate 191,104, forward strand.
TTAAATATTATGTTGGAGGTTAAGGAGTTTTAGAGGTTCAAAAGGGCTACGTGTACTTAAAGCAAAGGAACCACAAGGTGAGTAAACACTATATTCATGCTACAAGTGTGAGTAAACATTATATTTCAAGTTACAAGTGCAAGCTTCCATGTTTTGTAAGCCTCTAAAATCTTGAAACCCAAGCTCTTTTTTATTTTAATGATCTCTTTGTAAGTATGGGTTGCCAAAGGATAATTCGTGTAAAACCATTTTTGATTATCTAGTGATAATACCTTTGCGATTATTGCCCTAACTTATATTTTTTTTTTAGAACTACACTATTGTTCATCTTTTGTTAAAAAAGCTAAACTCCTATCATTGTTATGTTATATGTGATTGTATCCTTCAATGCTACTATTACCTTCATATGTTATAAATTATGTTGTGAGTTATGTGTGAACATGGTAGTAGCCTTCACTTTACATATTATGAGTTATATGTGAATATGGCAGTAGCCTTCACTTTATATGTTATGAGTTATGTATGGACAAGCCAGTCGCCTTCACTCTATATTATGTTACGAGTGGACAAGGCAGCAACTTTCACTTTATATTATGTTATGAGTGGACAAGGCAGCAGCTTTCACTTTATATTATGTTACGGGCAGACAAGGCAGTATATGTGTTATGCATTATAAGTTGATTTCTATAAACCTTGTTAAATTGCAAGCCATGAACTATGAATCATAAATTTTGAACGATAAGCTGTGAAATCTTCTAAGGATATGTTATTATATAAGTTGTATTGTTTACACATTGAGATCATCTATCTCACTCTTGTTTTTTTCCTTGTGTGATTCCAAGTGAGCATTATGAGAAGGCAAAGTGATCACTCAAGCTACCTACTCTACTTGGCAAATTCCCTTGTGAAAGTTAAAATAATACCATGGTATGATGAGTCCTTAAACACTCTAAGAGTTGTTATGGGAACTTTACTTTAAGATATTATGTTGGAGAATTTACTTGGAGTTTTTTCTTGTTTTCTTATGAATTGCAATAAAGTATATTTTTAGCTTCTGCAACTTAAGCTTTTTCCTTTATAAAAGGCTTTATTAAATTAATGTATGAGGTTCGGTACGATCCTAGGCAATTTTGCATTGTATGAGTGAGTTCTACGGGCGTGGATGACCTTATGTCTCCCTATGTTTTAGGACCGTCATGTCTCTAAAGTTGGGATGTGACAAAGTTGGTATCAGAGCTATAGTTTTTTTTTTTTTTTTAAGTCTAGTTAAACTTGTCTATTTATTGGGTTAAATAAGTGTAATCCTCGAGCATAGGAATTTTTTTATCATGTCATTTACAATCTATTGCTAGCATAGTTTCGCGAAATCCTAGTAGATTTTTAGTAATCATTGTTATTGTTGTGTGCCTTATGATTTTCTCTTCAGATGACCAAGAAGATTACCCCTAGAGGACCGTGACCTAGAGCACCATGTGTGGCATGCATGAGGACATAGAGAGAGATGTTCGAGAAGGCCTTACCTATGATCCACCAGAAAAAGAAGACTCATATGATGTGAATGATGTTAATTGATTGGTACATGATTATGATATATAATACATGCCTTGATAGATGCTATGTGATATATGCTCTGTGATATATGCCATGTGATAAGTGATAGATGATATGTGCCTTGCGATATGATTTAATAAGTGCTTATGTTGAATGCATTGTAAATGTGATAGTATGATAATGGGGTTAGATGTGTTAGAAGGGAGTTAGTACTAAATTCCCATATCATGATAGTAGAATGCCTCCCAAGAAGAAGGTCTACACAGTTGCTCAACCTGTTAGGGCTAGTGAGAATGCGATATTAGAAACTGCTGCGAATGTTGCCTCTGCACTTGCGGCATCAAGAGAGAGATCTAATTCGAGGCCACCAACCATGGGCTCTAGTGAGCAAGCATTCTCATAAGAGGTGCAAGCTATACACGAGGAAATGAGAGACTTGCACAAGGACAAGTTCAAGATTTAATAATTGCTTTCTGTTTTTGATTGATGATATAGGCTTTTTAATGTGCTAATTTCATAATTTTATGATCAATTTGAAGATTAGATAAGGAATTAATGGAATTGAAGGGGGAATTAAGCTTTAAAATGGTGTAACATGAATTGTATAATGTTAATTTCAAAATTCTATTGATAGAAATAATTTTCCCCAAATTTAATGAACTAGGTTCATTTATGGAATTAGAAAGTGAAAAGGAACTAGTTCCATTAAATATTGAAAATTGTTTAAATTGATTTTAATTGACTATTATGAAGTTGAAATGTGAAATTGGAAGGAAAGGAATTATCTTTCCTTAAGTGAATACATTTGGCTATTTGGAAAACAATTAAGGAAAGTGTTAAAATTAGTAACAAGTATATGTATAGTGTGTCTTGACCTTAAAAGTAATAAGTTGTACTACAATGAACAAGATAAAAATACTAACAAGTTAAGCTAAATTAAACTAATTTCATAACATAGAAGTGATTGATATGTAATTGAAATGCAAATGTGTGGAATCCAAAGACAAGGATAAGGACATTGTCCAAGAGTGTGAAGAGCACCACTAGCATCAAAGTTAAACGTAAATAGGAGCAAAGGAGTCCACGATGAGTACTTAATAATATAATATGATATGTGCCATGTTTTAAAAACCATTGTTGATCAAACTATCCTTATTGAAATATCCCAATTTCTTATTAAACATCAATTATCTATTGAATGTTTTATTTGGATATGATATTTCATTGTGGCATTTGGCCATCGTGAACCTTTTCACATTGATTTCATAATATGACCATTGATGAGAATTATTCTTGTATTGGTACAATTTCCATTGAATTCCCTATTGTCAATTCCCTATTATCCTTTCATTGAATGCCTATTGATAAGCAAAAATACCCTTCTGGTGTGAGGTAATACATCAAACCTTGTGCACTTGGTATAAGCCTGCAGGTAGGGTAAGAGTACCCAACCTCTGCTAGCGAGGGAATGCCTAATCGTAATACCTTATTAGTCTTACGTAATGTGATGCATGTGAGTGAATAGGGCTTATGTTGCCACTCTTTAATTTATTTGTGGGAAGCATTCTGCTTCTAATCAATTATTATTTCTGCTAAAGATATTATTTCTATCTTAATCAGAAATTGATCAATAAAGAAAATTTTGATTAACATTGCTCCATTGTCATAATGAGCCCATCTTGATAAGAACTCGTATACTCACCCCATATTGTATTATTATGTAATCACTAAACTTTGGCTCATTTCATAGTTATTTAAATTTTCTAGGTAAGGCTGGCAAGTTTGCAAGGTAAATTCTAAGCCCTATTCTTCTGCTTGGAAGTCACTCTACTAATTAGTGTTATGAAACTTGGTTATATGACTATGAAAACCATTGTTTTAGAGCTTCATGGTTACCAAAGGTTTAGCACTAAAATGTTGTTAGGTTTATATGTATTGTAAATTATATTATAATTACTATTATAACAATGTATCGAGTTATGAACATTTGGATAATGACATGAAATACAAATTTAGAAATTTTATGAGTTGAGTACATAAATAGTATTAGTAAGTAAGTATTTAGTAATATGTTATAAACTAGCAGTGGGCAATAAGGAAAGGTAACCAAGTTTCGATCTTGGGATAAATTCCTATATGATAAATGGTGAAGAATTATAAGTTAAATGGGGTTCTATGGGTTTAGGTGACTTTATATCTACCAATGCCCTAGGACTGTCACGGCTTAATAAGCAGGTCATGGCACTTATAACTATCTTAAGACGGCACACACGAGCCTTGGGCAATAGACTTGTCTCAAATAGGCAGGTGGAAAGCCTTTAACTAATTGGGTAGGAATTAAGGAGAAACCTCCCAACAAGAGCCTTGGGCAATAGATTTGCCTTCAATAGGCAGGCTAAAAGCCTTTAACTAGTCGAGTAGGAATCAAGGAGAAACCCCTAACTTGCTGTACAAAGCAAGGAGCAAATACAAGGCATCAACTTTCAATGTGGGATTGTAAAAAATGTGAAAAATGCATGGATTGCCATAGAGAGCTATCCGGCATTGCCGCACTACCTCTTCGGGAGTGGTAGCCACCTAACCTTGTTGTAACAGCCCACACCTACCCTAGAAATTTTCTTGACAATTTGTTTGACTTAGAATCATTAAGGCTAAATGTGTGCTTTTATGGCAATTAATGTACTGTGTGATTGATGAATATGTGGTGTGTTAAATTAATTTTAATATGCATAACATGAGTTATTATTGTGAAAAAAATGATTTACATGATATGCATTAGTATAAAATAATTTATTTTTCATAAAATGAATTTTCATGCAAAAAGGCAATTTTTAAGCATAAAAAATTTTATCAGTATTTTAAAATAATTTTTAAATAAATATTTTGGGAGAAATTTTACAGAAAATAATAAGAAAAATATTTATTTTTAATTACCTATAATCAGCCCCTAAATTAAATAAAAAGCCCAAATACCTAAAAACCCACTACACTAAAACACTCCTAATCTAGCTCATTAAGGGTAATATTGGAAATTACCCAAAACGCTAAAAATATAACGTAAAATTTGGCCAGCTCTACTATTCTAGTAGCCACCATTCTATTATTTCATTATTTTGAAAGAAAAATGCTCTCAAAATAATTCTCTACCGAAATTCTCAAAACACCTTCACTTTATGATTTTTTGATCTTATTCGTAAGTTGATCGCTCTTTTCAATTTGTTATTTGATTTCTATGAAACCAACCATGGGAAAATTATTTGAAACTAAGTATCTACTGATTTTTATTTATTAAATTTAGCCTAGGTGATTTCTTGTGAGAGAAATCGATTTTTCAACTGAAAACACCAATCTCTCTATGCGATTTCTCCAAAGGTGAATCCTACAACACAAATTTAAAATTTTTCATGCATAAACAGTACAAGGGGGGAAATTTTTGTATGATTATATTCTAAATGGATTTTTAATGTATTTAGATGAAAAATATTGAATTAAATCATATTTTTGCATATTACTGTAATGACCGAAAAGTTTCAAAAAACAAGGAAATTTATGGTTTTCGTCCTAGAACTTAAAAGTTGGAAATTTTCTTGTGTATGAACCCTAATGGCTGAAAATTGTATGGATTCATATTCTAAATTGATATTTGTTATGTTTAGATGGAAAATAAAGATTTAAATTATGTGTTTACATATTACTATAATGGTCATGAAACACTAGAAAGCAAGAAAACTTATGATTTTCACTCTAAACTCTAAACTTGGAATTTTCATGCATAAGAAATACCTATGGCTGCCAATTTGTGTGTATTGATATTCTAAACTAATATTTGTTATGATTGAATGAAAAATAGGTTTAAACCACATGTTTACATGTTGCTATAACGACCGGAAAATACCGGAAACAAGAAAACTCATGGTTTTTCATCCTAAAACCTAAAGTTAGAAATTTTCATGCATATATATGCCAATTCCTACATATTTATGTTCTAAAATGATTTTTATTATGTTTACATGATAAATCTTAGTTCAAACCATGTTTTTATATATTACTGTAATGAACGAAAAGTGGGAAATGTAAGAAAAATGCATGTTCTCCATTGAATAGAGCATTCGGCCATTGTTGGAATTTTATCCTAATGTCTATAATTTTTATGTAATGTATTTTGAAGATTATTGACATATATGTATGAATTGTAAATGATTAAATTGCATGTTGGTTGAAGAAACGACTCTAGATGAGCCTAGAGGCAAATTAGTATACTTAGTGTATCTTAACCCTATGTTATGATTAACGTGTGAATGTGATTAAGTAATATGGAAATAGGTTTCATGATAAGTTAATAATGAATTAATGATCTTGAATTTATGCAGAGATTAATTTAATGAATTGGTGATAAGAGATAAGCATAATACTTGAAAGGTTATTTGTTAAGTTGACATATATGGAATTGTTATATGTACTAAGATGATTGTTAAAGTGAATTGATATTAAGATGAGGATATTGTGTTGACCTTAAAAAGGTATGAACATGATTTGTAATATGTTTTCATGTGGGCCTATAAAGGCTAAGTGTACAATACTTTTAAAGTCAACATGTTATGTGCAAGTGATGAGTGCACTTTCATGTGCAACTCTAAGTGTATGTGAATGTTATATATGCATAGAGTAGCTATAGGATAAGATAGTATCATGATTAATTAAATACCATCATGATTAATTAAATACTAAGTATTGAATTAAATACTATGTCAGAGCTTAAGGAGCTTTAGAGGTCCAAAAGGGCTACGTGTATTAGGAGTGAAAGAACCACAAGATGAGTAAACATTATGATGTTGTTACAAATATGAGCTATTATGATATGTGTACCTTTGAAATTCTTGAAACCCAAGTTCTTTCTATTTTAAAATGAAATTCTATGGTTTCTTTATTAAGCTTGGGTTGCCAAAGGACAATTGGTCCAAAACCATTTTCAATTATCCAATGATAATACCTTTATGATTATTGCCCGAACTTATGTTCTTTTTGGAACTACACTATCATTGTATCTTTTGTTCAAAAAGTTAAACTACTATTACTATTATTATATATGCTATTGTTGCCTTAAATGTTATTATTATATGTGATTACCATTGGCTCTAGCTATAGTACCTTTAACCCTTTGTAAAAAAGTCATCGTGCCGATACGGGTAATTATCAGAACCTGTGCACATGGTCTTAACCTGATGGATAGGGGTAGTGTATCCACCTTAGCTGGAAGGGGCAGATCTAGCCATAGGGCTTGATCAGATTCATGCCTTTCTATATGATAGGAGTTGGAATTTGGTTTAATGCCACCTCTCCTCTATGTGTTCAAGTGATCATCGCAACAACCTTCACTCTCTATGTGTTTTAAGTGTGATTTCTGCAAACTTGCTAAATTGAAACTTTGTTAAATTGCAACTTGATTAATGAATTGTAAATCATGAACTATGTGTATAAGCTATGAGTTTCCTTTCTAAAGGAATATATGATAATGTATGTGCTATATTGTTTACTTATTGAGATCATCTATCTCACCTCTTTTTCCTTGTACGGTTCTAGCTGAGCAAATGTGAGGAGGCAAGGTGATAGCTCAAGCATTCTACTTCACTTAGAAATTCCTTATCAAATCTTTAATAATACTATGAAGAGATATTCATAGACACTCTGAGATTTTATTTTGGGATATTTATCATTGATGATTTATTTTATTCAGACTTAAATGTTATTTTCTTTATAAGATGTTTTAAAGTATTTTGTTAAACTATTCTTCGGCATATTGAAGTTTCCTATATTATTGGACATTAAGTTAGTGCATGGGATTTGGTATGATCCTATGCATGGATTGTATACATATAGGTGGGTTTTATGAGCGTGGGTGACCTTATGTCTCCCCATATTCTAGGACCGTCATATCTCTAAAATTGGGATGTGACAAAGTTGGTATTAGAGCCGTAGTTTTAAAAGTCATGTTTAGACTTGTCTATGTATTACGTTAAATAAGTATAATCCTAGACCATAGGAATTTTCCTGTCTTGTCATTTATAGTCTATCACTAGCATATTTCCACAAAGTCCTAGTAGGTTTTAGTAATCCTTGATATTGTTTGCTTGCCTTACGATTCTTTTGGCATATGACCAAGAAGATTACCCTTACTCGAGGACCACGACCCAGAGCACTCCGTGTAACCTACAAGAGGACTTGGCCGGAGATGTTTAAGAAAGTCGTGTCTGTGATTCGCCCCGCAAGGGAAGAGACCTCTGATGAAAAGGAGGACCCTGAAGAGTGCCTAGATCATGATTGGGTTTATAGTAAGATTCAACAATTGGAGGATGACTATTCATACTTGAAGGAGAAAAACTGACATCTTAGGCTTTTAATTCATGCCTTGAGGGAGGTTATGGAGCAGCTCAAGGCAAGGATTGTTAAGCATGGGGGAGATTACTCACCAGTGAGGTCTTTATCTTTGACTAGTCACCATTAGGATGGATCTCCTCTATTACCGACATGGCAGTAGTGGCCATGTCACTCTTGACTGCCCTAGGGAGGACACACGGTGATGAGTGATGTGACAGCATAGTACTTTATATGATATGAATGATATTTACCTTTTGACTGTGTAGTTACTTATTATGAAATGATTTCTTTTATTGCTATTATATGATTGACTTATCATGATTGGAGATTATTTTCATACTGTGAGATATATGCTATTTGATTGTGATACATGATATGTGCTAAACTATATGATATGTGATATATATATGACATGTGCTTAGTGATGTGATATGATAAATACTTATGATAAATGCGTGATGTTCATGCTAGTATAATGGTAGGGTTAAATGGGTTAAAGGGGATTAGTACTAAATTCCCTTATTGTGATAAGCAAAATACCTCCTAGAAAGAAGGTTCACACAGCTGCCTAGCCTGTCAGGACAAGTGATGATGTCAGATACTGCATCGAATGTTGCCTCTGCACCTATATAGTTAAGAAAAATATCGAATTTAGGGGCACTAACTATAGGCTCGAGTGAGTAAGCACCTTCACAAAAGGTGCAAGCTATTCTCGAGCAAATGAGAGACTTGCGTAAGGAATTAGACAAGCTACGAGCTCAACGGTAGGAAGTGCCACTAATACAAGAAAGAAATAGAGTTTCATCTCTTGTGGTATTGGCACATGCATAGAGGGAAGGAAAATGACTACCTGACGAGGGGATGACTATTTTGGAGTTTAAGAAGCTTCAGCCGCCTACCTTATGTAGTAAGGAGGGTGATGACCCAATGAATTCTTAGATGAGATGGATAAGCTAGTCCATCGACTATCTTACTTAGATGCCCAAGTGATTGAGTTGGTAAGACTATAACTTAAAAAGGAAGCTTAGTATTGGTATGAGAGAAACATCAAGAAGTGACTTTACAGGGCAGACCCACTTACGTGGGCAGGTTTCAAACAAGAGGTGATGGATCAGCTCTTACCTAAAGGTGAAAGGCAAGATAAGGCACTACAGTTCAAATAGCTAAAGTAGAAGCCTAGAATGTTAGTCTCAAATTATGCTAAATAGTTCAATTGACTGAGAAGGTTTTCTATCAAATCGTTCCTATTGAAGCTAGCAACATCAACTCTTCTCGAGAGGGTTGATCACACCTCTGTTCAACTGATTGGCAGCAACATAATTTTTGACTTTAGCTAAGCTGGTTGATAAGGCCAAGATAATGGAGAAGAGGTATAAGGTGGAGAGAGCTAAATGAGCTGAATAGGAGCAGAAAGGGAAGAATAAAAATAAAGGTCATAGAGGACAACAAGGAGGAGAAGGAGGCCCAAGGAAGGAATTTGCAATGTCTAGACAATGAAATGGCTAAACCAAGTAGGAACACTGCACTTGTGGCAAATGTGGAAAGAAGCATTCTAGAATCTGCCAAAAAGATTCTAGTGTCTGCCTTAAGTGTGGGCAAATGGGCACTTCATTAAGGACTGCCCTTAGATGAGGAGTCAATGGAATGGGACCACAACACGTCCATAATCTAAAACATTCCAATCACAAAGGTAAGGAGCTAAGGATAAAGGGCTAGTGGTTGGGAATTCACCAGCAATAGAGAATAAGGGCAAAGATCGAGTCTTCTCCTTAAATCAGTAAGAGGCCTATGCTTCACATATAGCTATCACAGGTATCATTCCCATTCAAAATTTTAGTGCAAGATGTTTGATTGATTCTAGTGCTACACATTCTTTTATATCACCATTTTTACTAAGAGTCTTGGTAGAAATAAGGAATTAATGAGTGAACCTTTAGTAGTATCAACTCCTTTGGGGGAAGTGATGGAAGTAAAGTATATGTTTAATAAAGCATATGTTTAAGGGTTGTGATGTAGATGTTAATGGGTGAACTCCCTGTAGAATTGCTAGAACTAGACGTACTAGAATTTGATATGATCTTATGGATGGACTGATTATACGAGTATGGGACTTATATAGACTGTAAGGAGAAGCTGGTTGAATTTAGGAGTAAGGATGGAAAGAATTTCATGTATAAGGAGGCAAAGATTGAGAATCCTCCAAACTTGATATCGACCTTAGGAGCAAAAAGGATGTTAAGGAAAGGATGCCAAATGTACCTAGCCCATGTACTCGATACTGACAAGAAGGCTATCGTTTGAGACAAGAGCATTCCAGTGGTGGAGGAATTCATGGACGTCTTTCCAAAAGATTGAGTTCAACATTGAACTGCTACCTAGTACGCAACCTATATCAATACCGCCATATCATATGGCACCAATGGAATTGAAAGAATTAAAAATGCAATTGCATGATCTACTCGACAAAGGTTTTATCCGACCGAGTAACTCACTATAGGGTGCTCCAATGCTATTTTCATAAAGAAGAAGGATGGCTCGTTTTAGATGTGCACTGATTATCACTAACTTAACAAAGTCACTGTGAAGAATAAGTATCCTTTGCTAAGGATCAATGATCTTTTTGATCAATTGCAAGGAGCTGGTCACTTCTTTAAGATCAATTTAAGGTTTGGCTATCATCAACCAAAGATTTATGGTGAAAACATTTGCAAGACTACCTTTTGTACTAGATACAGACATTTTGAGTTCACAGTTCTACCATTCAGTCTAACAAATGCTCCTGCTACTTTCATGGACCTGATGAATCTAGTATTCAGGACATTCCTTAATAAGTTTGTGATTGCCTTCATTGACAACATCCTGATTTACTCAAAGAGTGAGGAAGAACACAAAGAGCATCTGAGGATAGTGTTGCAAACACTACATGATCATCAGCTCTATGCTAAGCTATCTAAGTATGAGTTTTGGATAGCGTCTGCCAACTTTCTTGGACATGCAATAAAGTTGATCCTTAGAAAGTTGAAACAGTAGCAGATTGGCTACAGCCCACATCAATTTCGAAATTATGAAGTTTTTTGGGCATGGCTGGGTGTTATCACAGATTTGTTTTGAACTTTTCTAATATAGCAACTCTGTTGATTAAGTTGACCAGAAAGCAAGTTAAGTTCAATTAGGAAGAGTCCTATAAGGATAGCTTTCAAAAGCTCAAAAAGTGTTTAATGTCAGCTCTAGTTTTGGCTTTACCAGAAAGAGATGAAGGGTTTACCATTTATTGTGATGCCTCACGAGTAGGACTTAGATGCGTCTTAATGTAAAATGGTAAAGTCATCACCTATCCATCATGACAACTTAAGAAGCATGAAGTGAATTACCCTACTTATGATTTGGAATTGGCTATAGTAGTGTTCACTTTAAAGATCTGGAGACATTATATGTATGGAATGAAGTGTGAGATCTACAGGGATCATTAGAGTCTTTAACATATCTTGAGCCAAAAAGATCTTAACCTGAGGTAGAGGAGATGGGTTAAACTACTGAAAGACTATGATTGTTAGATTCTCTACCCTCCTGATGTAGTGGCAGATGCCTTGAGTTAGAAATCAATAGGAAGCCTGGCCCACGTGATGGTGTGAAGGAGGCCTATCTTAAGGGAGTTAAAAGAGTTGCTTAGCCAAGGTTTGAGGATAGAGATTAGAATATCAAGAGTTGTAGTGACTCATTTCCAAGTGAAGTCTAAGCTAATAGAAGAGATAAAGGCTTCATAAGATAAGGACCCACACATGGTTAAGCTAAAGGTTAAGACAAAAGAAGGAAAGATCCTTGAGCTTAAAGTGGTCAATAAAGTTTTAAAGTGTGGAAATAGAGTATGCATCCTTGATGTGGATGGGTTAAGGGAAAGGATGTTGAAGGAGGCACATTAGACACCTTATTGTGCTCATTCTGGAACTACCAAGCTGTACCATGATGTGAAAGCTAACTATTAGTGGCCTGGACTAAAGAAGGATGTGGCTAAGTTTGTAGCATCCTGCCTGACTTACTAGCAAGTCAAGTACGAGCATCAACAACCCTCAGGATTGCTACAAGAAATTCAACCACCTAAATGGAAGTGGGAGCGCATCACTATAGATTTTATAGTTGGCTCACCTAGAACCTCTAAAGGATATGACTCTGTATGGGTCATAGTGGACTGACTAACAAAGTTTACTCATTTTTTGGGAGTTAAGACCACATATTCTGCAACACAGTATGCACAGTTGTATGTGGACGAGATCTTGAAATTACACGGAGTGATGATTTCCATCATCTCATATCAAGGGACTCAATTTACCTCCAAGTTCTAACAGAAGTTACAAGAAGCATTAGGAACACAATTGGATTTCAGTATTGCATTTCACCTTCAAATGGATGGATAGGTTGAAAGGACAATTCAGAAACTTGAGGATATACTAAGAATGTGCATCTTGGACTTTGGTGGTAGCTGGGATAAGTACCTACCCCTTATTGAATTCACCTACAACAATAGCTACCATTTGTCCATCGATATGGCATCATATGAAGCTCTATACAGGAGGAAATGTCATTCTCCAATTTGTTGGATTGAACCGAGAGACAAATATGTGAAAATGCAAAAATTGCTTAAAGAGATTATCGAGAAGGTACCCTTGATTCAAGATCGACTAAAAATAGCTTTTAGTCGACAAAAGAGCTATGTGAACCCTAAAAGGAAGGTGTCACATCCCAAATTTAGTGATATGATGGTCCTAGAACATGGGGAGACATAAGGCCACCCACACCTATAGAACCCATTTACACATATATAAATCATGCCTAAGATCATACCTAACCTCATGTAAATAACTCATTTAAATCATTAAATGAATACCTTCAATAGTGGAAGACTGTAATTAGACATTTCACATAAAATCCATAAGGAAAATAATATTCATATCCCATTTGAAAACTTAAGAAGATAATACATCTCAAAATAAGCATCAATCAATATTCCCGGAGCACCTAATGGCAACACTTCATAACATGGTATTATTAATGACTTTGATAAGGAATCCCCAAGCGGTGTAGAATGCTTAAGCCATCACCTTGCCTCCTCACATTGCTGACCTAGAACCACATAAGGAAAAGGGGTGAGATAGATGATCTCAATGAGTAAACAATATAGCTTATACATTAACACATCTTCCTTTGAAAAGGAAACACATAGCTTATACATATAGCTCATGATTTATAATTCATAAATCAAGTTGCAATTTAGCAAGGGTTCAATTTAACAAGGTTGCAGAAATCACACATATAAAACATAGTGAGTGAAGGCTATTGCTCTATCACTCGAACACATAAACGAGAGGTGGCCTTATACCAAATTCCAAATCTTATCACTTATAAGGCGTGAAACTGATCAGGCCCCATAGCTAGAACTACCCCTTGCTAGCTGAGGTGGATACACTACCCTTATCCATTAGGTTAAGACTGTGTGCACTGGTTTCAATGATTTCCCGCATTGGCACGAGGATTTTGCATAAAGGGTTAATGGTACCATAGCTGGAACTAATGGTAATCATACTTGCCAATAACATTTAAGGCAATAATTATATATTTCATAATGGCAATATTAGTTTAACTTATTGAACAAAAGATACAAGAACAGTGTAGTTCTAGAAAGAATATAAGTTGGGATAATAATCACCAGAAATTCTCATTGAATAAACAAAAGTGGTTTTTAGACCAATTGACCTTTGGCAACCCAAGCTTTACAAAGAAATCACTTAATCAAATTTTAGGATAGAAAGAACTTGGGTTTCAAAGATCACAAAGGCTCACATAACAAGATATCACATATTTGTAACATATCATGATACTACTCTCACTTGAAGAATGAATATGATGTTTACTCACCTTGTAGTTCCTTTGCTCCTAGTATACATAGCCCTTTTGAACTTCTAAAGCTCCTCAAACTCTAGCATAATATTTAATTTAATACTTAGTATCTATTTAATCATGATGCTCCTATCCCATAACTACCCTATGCAAATATAGTATTCACATACACTTAGAGTTGCACATACAAGTGTACTCTTCACTTCCACATAACATGTTGACTTTAAAAGTCTTGCATACTTAGCCCAGATAGGCTCATATGAAAACACATTACATTTATGTCAATACCTTTCTAAGGTCATCATAATATCATTATCTTAATATTAATTCACTTTAACAATCAACTTATTACATTTAACACTTCCATACATGTCAACTAATCACTTAACCTTTCAAGTGTCATGCTTAACTTTTATGATCCATTCATTCAACCAATCACCTCATCAACTCAAGACCATTTATTCATGATCAAGTCATCATAACATCTAATTCCATATTTCCCAATCACATTCACATTCTAATCATAATATAAGATTAAGGTACCTTAAGTATACCAAAGTGCCTTTAAGCTTGTCTAGGGTCATTCCTTCAACTAACATGTAATTTTATCATTTATTATACATACATACATGTCAATAATCATCAAAATAAATTGCATAAAAATTATAGACATTGGGATAAAAATTCCATAGTAGGTTGAATGCATCATCAAAGGAAAAACTGAATTTTTCTTACTTTTCACACTTTTCGTCAATTACAGTAATATGTAAAAATATGTTTTGAATCAAGATTTTTCATGTAAATACAAAAAAAAATCATTTTGGAATATTAATTCACATGAATTGGCCATATATGGTATTTCTCATACATGAAAATTCAATTCTTGGGTTCTAGGGTACAAAACCATGAGTTCTCTTATTTTCAGTATTTTTCGGTCATTACAGTAATATGTAAACAGGTAGTTTAAACCATTATTTTTCATTCAATCATAGAAAATATAGTTTAGAACATCTTCATGCATGATTCAGCAACCACAAGTAAGATTTATACAAAAAAAAATTCCAAGTTTTAGGACTTAGGTGAAAATCATGAGATTTCACGCTTTTTACGCTTTCCATTCATTACAGCAATATGCAAACACATGATTTAAATCACTATTTTTCATTCAAACAAAACAAATATCATATTAGAATCCATTCACATGCAATTTGGCTGCCACATGTTAGACTGATGATGGAATTTTCTAACTTTTAAGTTCTAACACAAAAACCTTGAATTCCTTTGTTTTCTGAAACTTTTCGGTCATTATATAAATATGCAAAAAGATAATTTAATCAAATATTTTTCATCAAAACAAATCAAAAATTAGTTTAGAAATCAATAATGCATAAATTTCCACCCTTTAGTGATGTTTATGCATAAAAATTGTGATTTTAAGTTATAGGATTCACCTTTGGAGAAATCTCGCAGAAAGATTTGTGTTTTTGGTAGAAAATAAATTTTCTCTCCCAAAACTCACCCAAACAGAATTAAATCTGTAAAAATCAGTAAACAACTAGTTCAAAATAATTTTCTCATAATTTATTTCATAGAAATCAATTTAGGAATTGAAAGAGAAGAAAAACTTACGATTAAGGTCAAGAAATCGCGAAACTAAAAGGTGTTTTCTTAATTTCGATAGAGAGAAATATTTTGAGAGAATTTTTCTGCCAAGATACAAAAAATTAGAGTGATGGCTACTGGTCATTAGGGCTGGCTAAATTTTACATATTAATATGTAGGGTTTTGGCAAATTTCCTATAATATCCTTAATGAACTAGGTTAAGAGGGTTTTAGTGTAGTTAGCTTTTGGGCATTTGGGCTTTTTATTTAAATTTAGGGCTGATTATAATTAATAAAATAAAAAATATTTTTCTTATTATTTTCATTTAAATTTTTCCCAAAACATTTATTTAAAAATTATTTTAAAACACTCATAAAATTGTTTTATGCTTAAAAATTGTCTTTATACATGAAAATTCATTTTATTTAAAATAATTTATTTTATGCAAATGCATTTCATGTAAATCATTTATTTCACAATAACAACTCATATTATGCATATTAAAATTAATTTAATATGTCACATGCTTATCAACACATAGAATACTAATTCTCACAAAGGCACACACTTAATCTTAATAGTTCTAAATCAAGCAAATTATCACAAAATTTTCTAAGGTTGGTGTGGTTGTTATACAAGGACATAACTTTGCCGTGGGAGATCACATTTTCTTGAAAGTCTCTCCAATGAATGGTGTTATGAGATTTGGCAAGAAAGGAAAGTTATCACCTCATTTCATTGGCCCTTTTGAAGTCTTGGATAAGGTTGTAGAAGTTTCATATAGACTTGCCTTACCCCCAACTATAGCTCATGTACATCCTATGTTTCACATCTTTATATTAAGTAACTATGTGTCAAATCCATCTCATGTCCTATCACCTCCAGACATTACATTAGACGAGCAGTTGTCTTATTAGAAATCACTAATAGTCATAGTGGATCAATAAGCGAAGAGGTTAAGAAATAAGGAGATATCCATGATTAAGGTCCAATGGCGAAATCATGGGCAAATGAGTGCACTTGGGAAGCTGATGAGGAGATGCGGCAAAAGCATTCTCAGCTTTTCAAGAGTGATTAGGTAAGTATTTAAAATCAAAGATAAATTTTTTTTAAGGGGGGAGAATGTAACAACCCACACCTACCTTAGAAATTTTCATGACAATTTTTTTGACTTAGAATCATTAAGGCTCAGTGTGTGCTTTTATGGGAATTTATGTGCTGTGTGATTGATGAGTATGTGATATGTTAAATTAATATACATAACATGAGTTATTATTGTGAAATAAATGATTTACATGATGTTCATTAGCATAAAATAATTTATTTTTCATAAAATGAATTTTCATGCAAAAAGACAATTTTTAAGTATAAAATAATTTTATGAGTATTTTAAAATAATCTTTAAATGAATTTTTTGGGGAAAAATTTTACAGAAAATAATAAGAAAAATATTATTTTTAATTACCTATAATCAGCCCCTAAATTAAATAAAAAACCTAAATACCTAAAACCCACTACACTAAAATACTCCTAACCTAGCTCATTAAGGGTAATCATGGAAATTATCCAAAACCCTTAAAATATAATGTAAAATTTGGCCAGCCCTAATATTCCAGTAGTGACCATTATGTTATTTATTAGATTTTTATAGAAAAATTCTCTCAACTGAAATTCACAAGCTACCTTCAAACCTTGCAATTTTGTGATCGTTTATGTAAGTTTTTCATTTCTTTCATTTTACTATTTGATTTTTATAAAACTAGCCATGAGAAATCCATATAGGGCTGTATATTTACTATTTTTATTGATGTTTCATTTGTCTAAGTGTTTTATTTGAAGAAGAAACTGATTTTCAATCATAAATATAACTCTTTCTTCGCACATCCACTAAAGGTGAACCCTAAAACCTGAAAATTAGAATTTTCATTCAATTGCATAAGGAGGTGCCAATTTGTGTATTAATGCATTCTAAACTTATTTTTCTTGTGGTTAGATGAAAAATATTAGTTTAAATCATATTTTTATATATTACTGTAACGATCGAAAAGCACATAAAGCAAGAGAATCCATGATTTTCACTCTAAAACCTAAAGTTGGAAATTTCATGCATTTATTCCATAAGGGGGTGCCAATTCCTATATGGTTATGTTCTAAAATGATTTTTGTTATGTTTACATGAAAAATATGAGTTTAAACCATGTGTTTATATATTACTCTAATAATCGAAAATGGTGAAAAGTAAGAAAATCAATGATTTTTCCATAAAGGGAGGTTTGGCCTATGATGAGATTTTAAAAATTCTCTCAAAATAATTCTCTCTACGAAAAATCTCAAAATACCTTCAATTTTATGATTTCTTGACCGTATTCGTAAGTTAATTGCTCTTTTCAATTTGTTATTTGATTTCTATGAAACTAACCATGCGAAAATTATTTGAAACTGAGTATTTACTGATTTTTATTTATTAAATTTGGCCTAGGTGATTTCTTGTGAGATAAATCAATTTTTCTACCGAAAACACCAACCTCTCTACACGATTTCTCTAAAGGTGAATCCTACAACTCAAAATTGAAATTTTTCATGCATAAACATTATAAGGGGGCGATTTTTGTATGATTATGTTCTAAATAGATTTTTGATGATTATGTTCTAAATGGATTTTTTATGTGTTTAGATAAAAATATCAAATTAAATCATATTTCTGCATATTACTATAATGACAGAAAAGTTTCAGAAAACAAGGAAATTCATGATTTTCGTCCTGAAACTTAAAAGTTCAAAATTTTCATGTGTATGAACCCTAATGGCTGCCAAATTTTATGGATTCATATTCTAAATTGATATTTGTTATGTTTAGATGGAAAATAATGATTAAAATCATGTGATTACATATTACTGTAATGATCAGAAAACACCAAAAAGCAAGAAAACTCATGATTTTCATTCTAAATCCTAAACTTGGAATTTTCGTGCATGAGAAATACCTATGGCTGCCGATTTGTGTGTATTGATGCTCTAAACTGATATTTGCTGTGATTGAATAAAAAATAATGGTTTGAACCATATGTTTACATGACCAAAAAATACCGGAAACAAGAAAACTCATGGTTTTTCATCCTAAAATCTAAAGTTGGAAATTTTCATGCATATGGATTCATATATGTGCTAATTCCTACATATTTATGTTCTAAAATGATTTTTGTTATGTTTACATGAAAAATCTTGGTTCAAACCTTGTTTTTACATATTACTGTAATAATTGGAAAGTGCAAAAAGTAAGAAAAATGCATGTTCTCCATTGAATAGAGCATTCGGCCATTGTTGGAATTTTATCCTAATGTCTATAATTTTTATGTGATGTATTTTGATGATTATTGACATGTATGTATGAATGATAAATGGTTAAATTGCATGTTGGTTGAAAGGATGACTCTAGATAAGCCTAGAGGCAATTTGTTATACTTAAGGTATCTTAACCCTATGTTACGATTAATGTGTGAATGTGATTAAGCAATATGGAAATAGGTTTCATGATGAATTAATAATGAAATAATGATCTTGAATTTATGAAAAGATTGATGGAATTAATTGGTCATAAGAGATAAGCATGATACTTGAAAGGTTATTTATTAAGCTGACATATGTGGAAGTGTTAAGTGTACTAAGATGATTGTTAAAGTGAATTGATATTAAAATAAGGATATTTTGTTAACCTTAGAAAGGTATGGACATGATTTGTAATGTGTTTTCATATGGGCATATAAAGGCTAAGTGTACAAGACTTTTAAAGTCAACATGTTATGTATAAGTGATGAGTGCATTTCTATGTGCAACTCTAAGTGTATGTGAATGTTATATGTGCATAGGGTAGTTATGGGATAGGATAGCATCATGATTAAGTAAATACTAAGTATTGAATTAAACATTATATTAGAGCTTGAGGAGCTTTAGAGGTTCAAAAGGGCTATGTGTACTAGGAGTGAAGGAACCATAAGGTGAGTAAACATTATGATATTGTTACAAATATGAGCTATAATGATATGTGTACCTTTGACATTCTTAAACCCAAGTTCTTTCTATTCTAAAATGAAACTCTATGATTTCTTTGTTAAGCTTAGGTTGCCAAAGGACAATTGGTCTAAAACAATTTTCAATTATCCAATGATATTACCTTTATGATTATTGCCCTAACTTACATTCTTTCTGGAACTACATTATCGTTGTATCTTTTGTTCAAAAAGTTAAATTGCTATTGCAATTGTGATACATGCTATTATTGCCTTAAATGTTATTGTTATATATGATTACCATTAACCCTTTATGCAAAAGTCCTTATGCCGATGCTGGTAATCATCAAAACTTGTGCATATGGTCTTAACCCGATGGATAGGTGTGTGAACTCTCAATTTTGCACTCTCATTATCCAACTGCAGCCTTAGCACCTGCTAAGTTTAACATGCTACATGGAGCCATTAAAATGGTCCCCTTAGCAAGTTATCGGGCAGAAGTTCGAGGGCAACATCCTTCTAAAGAAAATTTTTTAGGCTTCAATTACATTGCTACCGAACATTCAAATTTCCTAAACTCCATACCAATTAATCGCTAAAAAAAAAAAACTACCACGTCAGCTGCCACATGGAGCCTTGTGGTTTTGCACCAGGCCTGTGCACTACTGCAAGTCCAACTTATGGCACACCACACTAGTCTGGTGAGGCACCACATAAGCCTAGTGCAGTGCTGCATTTGCCTAACGTGAGTGGACCCCCTTTCCTACTAAGAAAATGACCCTTTTATCCCCTTTAGCTAAATTTTCAGCCCTTTATAGCCCTACCCCTCATTATCTTTTCTCATTTTTACTACCTAAACTACCCTTAACCCCATTTGCCTAAAAATAAGCCTCCTATTTCCTCATTTCTCCACACCCCTTGAATTTGAATAGATTGCTATCCTCAAATTCTTCTCTTCTTCTCCCTCTAATCACTCTCTAATTAATTAATTAATATTTTTAATTAATGAATTATCTCACTATCACATCCTAACTTTAGAGATATGATGGTCCTAAAACACAAGGAGACATAAGGTCACTCGTGCCCTGTAGAACCCATTGACACATATACAAATCATGCCTAGGATCATACCAAACCTTATACAATAACTCATTTAAACATTATATGAAAACCTTTAATTGTAGAAGACAGTAATTAGACACTTCACATATAATACATAAGGAAATAATATTCATAATTCACTCAAAAACAAAATAAACAAATATCTCAAAATAAACCTTAATGAATAATATCTCAAAATAAACATCAAAAACAAATATACCTGAAGCATCTAATGACAACACTTCATGACATGGTATTATTAATGACTTTGATAAGGAGTTCCCCAAGTGGATTAGATTGCTTGAACTATCACTTTATCTCCTCATACTTGCTCACTTAGAACCACACAAGGAAAAAGGAAAGGAGTGAGATAGATGACCTCAATGAGTAAACGGTAAAACACATACATTAACACATATTCCTTTGAAAAGGAAACTCATAGCTTATACACATAGTTTATGATGTACAATTCATGAATCAGGTTGCATTTTAGCAAGGGTTCAATTTAACAAGTTTGTAGAAATCACACTTATAACACATTGAGAGTGACGGCTATTACTCTGTTACTCGAACACATAGAGAAGAGGTGGCCTTGAGCCAAATTCCAACTCCTATCACATAGACCGCCCCTTTCTAGCTGAGGTGGATACACTACCCCTATCATTTAGGTTAAGACCATATACACAAGTTATGATGATTACCCGCATCGGCATGACGACTTATGCATAAAAGGGTTAAAGGTACCATAGCTAGAGCTAATGATATTCATATATAACAATAACATGTATCACAATAACAATAGTAGTTTAACTTTTAAACAAAAGATACAATGACAATGTAATTCCTGAAAGAATGAAAGTTAGGGCAATAATATAACAAATTATCATTGGATAATAACAAAAGTGGTTTTGGACCAATTGTCCTTTGGCAACCCAAGCTTAATAAGGAAATTATAGAGTTCCATTTTAGAATAGAAAGAACTTGGGTTTCAAGAAAGTCAAAGGCTCACATAACATGATGTCACATATTTGTAAGATAATAAAATATTACTCACACTTAAAGCATGATTATAGTGTTTACTCACACTTGTAGAATGAAAACGATGTTTACTCACCTTGTGGATTCTTTGCTCCTAGTATACGTAGCCCTTAGAATTCTAAGACTCCTTAAGCTCTATCATAATATTTAATGTAATACTTAGTATTTATTTGATCATAATGCTATCCTATCCCATAACTACCCCATGCACATATAACATTTACAAACACTTAGAGTTGCACATATAAGTGTACCTCATCACTTGCCCATAACATATTGACTTTAAAAGTCTTGCACACTTAGCCTTAATAGGCCCATATGAAAAATTATAACTCATGTCAATACTTTTCTAAGGTCAACAAAATATCCTTATCTTAATATCAATTCACTTCAATAATCAACTTAGTACACATAAAACTTCTATATATGTCAACTTATCAATAGCCTTTCAAGCATCATGCTTATATCTTATGACCAATTCTTTCAATCAAGCACTTCATTAATTCAAGAACATTAATTCATTGTTAATTCATCACAAAATCCATTTCCATATTATCCAATCACATTCACATTCTAATCACAAGATAAGGTTAAGATACCTTAAGTATACCTTAAGTATACCAAAGTGCCTCTAGGCTTGTCTAGTGTCATACCTTCGACTAACATGCAATTTTATTATTTATCATATATACATACATGTCAATAATCATCAAAATACATCATATAAAAATTATAGACATTGGAATAAAAATCCCATAGTAGGCCGAATGCATCATCAAAGGGAAAACTGAATTTTTCTTACTTTTTGCACTTTTCATCTATTACAATAATATGTAAAAATATGGTTTAAACCAAGATTTTTCATGTAAACACAACAAAAATAATTTTTTAATATTAATTCACATGAATCGGCAGCATATGGTATTTCTCATACATGAAAAATCAATTTTTGGGTTCTAGGGTACAAAACCATGAGTTTTCTTGTTTTCAGTATTTTTCGATCATTACAGTAATATGTAAACAAGTGATTTAAACCATTATTTTTCATTCAATCACATAAAATATCAGTTTAGAGCATCTTCATATATGATTCAGCAGCCATAGATAAGATTTATACAAAAAAAATTCCAAGTTTTAAGGCTTAGGTGAAAATCATGAGTTTTCACGCTTTTCGCGCTTTGCGTTCATTACAACAACATGCAAACACATGATTTAAATCATTATTTTCATTCAAACAAAACAAATATCATATAAGAATCCATTCACATACAAATTTGCAGCCACATGTTTAATTAATAGTAGAATTTTTCAACTTCTAAGTTCGAGCACAAAAACCTTAAATTCCTTTGTTTTCCGAAACTTTATGGTCATTACAGAAATATGCAAAAATATAATTTAATCCAATATTTTTCATCAAAAAAAAAATCAGAAATCAGTTTAGAATGCAATTATACACAAATCACTCCCCTTTAGTGATGTTTATGCATTAAAATTGAAATTTTAACTTACAGGATTCACTTTTGGAGAAATTTCGCAGAAAGATTTGTGTTTTCAATAGAGAATTAAATTTCTCTCTAAAAAACACACCCAAACTGAATTAATTTTATAAAAATTAGTAAACAACCAGTTCAAAATAATTTTCTCATAATTTATTTCATAGAAATCAGTTAAGGAATTGAAAGAGAAGAAAAACATATGATTACGATCAAGAAATCACAAAATTGAATGGTGTTTCCTTAATTTTGGTAGAGAGAAATATTTTGGGAGAATTTTTCTATCAAAATACAGAAAAATAGAGTGATGGCTGTTCGAACATTAGGGCTGGCCAAATTTTACATTATTATGTGTAGGGTTTTGGGCAATTTCCACTAATACCCTTAATGAGCTATGTTATGAGGGTTTTAGTGTAGTGGGTTTTTGGGTATTTAGGTTTTTTATTTAAATTAGGGGCTGATTATGGGTAATTAAAATAACAATATTTTTCTTATTACTTTCATTAAAATTTCCCCCAAAATATTTATTTAAAAATTATTTTAAAATACTCATAAAATCATTTTATGCTTAAAAATTGCCTTTATGCATGAAAATTCATTTTATTTAAAATAATTTATTTTATGCTAATGTACTTCATATAAATCATTTATTTCACAATAATAACTCATATTATACATATTAAAAATTAATTTCACATGCCACATACTCATCAATCACGTAGAACATAAATTCCCATAAAAGCACACACTTAACCTTAATAGTTATAAGTCAAGTAAATTGTCATAAAAATTTCTAGGGTAGGTATGGGTTGTTACACTCACCCTAACTAAGATAATTAATCTTTTTAATTAATTAAAACTCTTTTTTAATTGCTCAATTAATTAATTAAATTAATCTTTTTAATTAATTAATTAATCACTCTTTTTGAAAAATCATTCTTTTTTTTTCAAAATCAAATTAATCCTTTTTCTTAATCCACCACTTATCCAAATTAATTAATTAATTAATTATTTTAATTAATTAATCAATCAATACATCCATTTTATCACATTAATTAGTTAATTAATCATTTTAATTAATTAATTAATCTCTCAATCAAGCAAATTATCCGATCCCGATAAAACAGAACTTCGGTCCTGTAAAACCCTCCACTCATCAAAAGCAAAGGTATCAATCTTTTTTCTTACTATCGATACACCCAAACCAAAATCAATCTAATCAACTCTTAAACCCCTCCACTTAATCATGAAATGAACTACGTGGATTTTGATCCCCATTCAACGAGGTACGCAGGCACGCTTGGAATCTAAATCCAAACCTCAAATCCAATTCCCAATCAATTTTCTTTCCCTTTTCTTTAATGTAATTTGTGGATAATTTTCTCATTGCATTCATATCATGTTCATACATTTAATTAATCATCACATAATATTTGTCATTCATGAAATCAATTTTTTAAAGTCAAATTAAACTTAAGAGCCAAATTTAGATTATTTAAAACCAAAAACTAGTCTCTGAACTCAACCTGGTTTGAAGCTAGTGATTTTATCATTGGGTAAATTAATTAAAAATTAATAAATTGGAGTCAATTAGGTTTTTCCATTAATTTTCCAATTTAAAAATAAATTAAGATGGCGACTCCCAAAATCATTTTCAAAATCGACCAATTTGAACTCGAGGGTTCCATCGTGAGTCTAAACCCGAATGAGCATCCTAGTTCTCTTTAACAGACTGGGTCGGTGCTAGGGCGAGGCCTCACAGCTGCTGACTCCACTGGGGAGTGTTGCCACCTTTTTAATAAAAGGAAAATAAGAGGATTATTATTTGGTTAAGGAAAAAAATTTTCAAAAATAATCTCCATTTGGCTGATTAAGTGTAACTTTTATGCATCACTTTGCATAATAAAGGCTCCTTGCCTAACGTTAGCTTTAGAAAAACTCTTAGATGATGAGTAGCATTGGCTTGACAGCTCTCTTTAAGTATGTTGGGAGATAGCGAAAGCATTCAACCCTGTGACAAATCCCCAATCATTTCCATGGTGTAACGAGCAATCAGTAGTGTTAGACCCACATGAGGCTCATTGCCTCACATGTGGTTAGGTATATCGATGCTCTAGTGGGACGGGGACCCATAATCCATCCTTCACCCTTGTGCATATAGTCACCTTAGCATTGACCCTAGGTTCCATGTACCGTAATAATATATATATTTGTGCATATGCCCATGAAACCTTTTTTCAACATGTATTATAACATTGCTATGCATACATAACATGAGAAGCTCGATAAGGTAAAGCATTAAATCGGTGGTCTATTACCCCAAATACCCCACACACTCACCCAGTTAACATGTAAACCCGGTTAACAATGTGGGGGGAATCCTTTTCCTAACACACCTTCACATTTCATACTACTTTCTTCCTTTATAATTTTGTATTCTTACCCACTTTTTTTGTCTGTTTTCTATTTTAAGGTACTGATGGCCAACACCTCCAGCCCTTTTGATTAAGATGCGATGAGCACCTTTTTTGCCAACCTCCTCAACAAACAAGAGGAAACTTTTCAAGTTGCACTCACCACTGCCCTTAAGACCTAAGCTAAAACTTTCACTAATGCTCTTAATGCCTAGTCTATCATCTTTACTAATGCCCTCAACTCCCAACACCAATCAATCATTAATGAGGTCAAGGAAATGACTAATGCCACTGTCACTCTCCCTTCTACTTATGTTGAGTTTACATCTACCCAAGCTGGGACTAGCCATGCCCCTACTTTTACTCTTCCCATTATCGATCTCACAGATAATAGGAAAATGCCTGAAACTCCAACCTCTCCTATCGTGAACTTGAACACTACTACTCTTTTTCTCACTATGAATCTTTTTCAAAGTGGAGATTTCTCTAGCTTTCCCAAAGCTAAGAAACTGATGGAGAAAATTGAGGCCATGGAGAGAACACTCAAGAATGTCAAGAAACATAGAGATATGATAGATGTCGACTATTTAGCTCTCTTCCTAAATGCATGAGTTCCACCAAAATTTAAAATGTCATTTATGGACAAGTTTAATGGCACCACATGCCCCAAAACTCACATCAAGATGTATGTTGGTGCCATGAGACCCTTTGGTATGGATGATAAGTTCCTTGCTTAGTTATTCCAACAATCTTTAACTGGAGCAACTGTTAAGTGGTTACTAGATCTTGACCAAAATTACAAGAAAACTTGGGATGACATCTGTAATGCTTTTGTCAAGCAATGCCACTATAACATCAAGATGGATGTCACCCGTTGAGATTTGGAAACCACCAAACAAAGGCTAAAAGAATCCTTCACTGTGTTCCTTAAAAGGTGAAGGACAAAAGCAGCTCAAATGGTGAACCGTCCATCTGAAGTGGAGCAAATTGACATCATTGTCAAGAATCCCCTTCCTCAATATCAGTCTCATTTGCAAACTCAATACCTCCCTAGATTGAAAGCTCTTATTGTCATTACCTCCAAGATCGAGGATTTGATTCCATCAAGATAAATCAAAGATGAATCCTCTAGCTCGAGGCATTACAAAAATAATAATTACACCACCAACTCCACTACCAAAAGAAAAGGGAGGTATATGCTGTCTCTTATCACCAGCCAATGAGGTTGGAAAGGAGGACTTTTTTTGAGCTAGGCATGCCCCTCAGTGTCATTTACAAGAAAGTCTTAGAAGCTAATATGGTTAAGCCCTTAGAACCACAACCTCCTCTAAACCCCTTGCCCAAGGGTTATAATGCTAATGAGCATTGTGATTTTCATCAAGAGTGGGGGCATAAAACTGATGTGTGCAAGGCTTTGAAGCATAAAATTCAAGATCTCATTGATAATGGAGATATCATTGTTCCTAGACCCAAAGTCTAGCACCACCACCAATCCTTTTCTGAACTACTAAGCTCACTCGACCATCTCAAACTTCACCTAATAACTAGTATTTTAAGAAGAGGGCCATTGCTATTGTGCCCCTATTTAAGTCCTTCAGGTCCATGTCCTAGTCGTTTAAGTTCGTGTCTAAGTCAACTGAGTCAATGTCTATGTTAGAGTCTTTTGAGTTTGTTTCTATTAAATTTTTCTTTGAATTTGAGTCTGTCAAATCTTACCCTTCGGAGTTTTTAATTAACCTTATAGGCTTATCCTTTAAATGTACTCATGATGGGACTTTTATCAATAATAAAGAGTTTAAACTTTTTGATTTGTTTCAATTTTTACTCATTCTTCTTTAAATGGGACATCTTAAAAAAAAAGAACAAAAAATGAAAAATACAAAAAAAATGAAAAGGCAAAAGGATTAATTAATTATGGCACAAAAGAAAAGAATCCAAAATCTCATACATAGCATTTGCATGGTAGTAGTAGAAAAACTCATAGACTGTTCTATATAAGACAAGATAGGGATTATCTAAGCATCACAATTCACGAGATCCCTACCTACATGCATAAGAAACTTGTCAAAAGAGAAGCCATTATGACTAGTTAGATGCCATTGAGGAAAAGAGAATCGATGCTCTGTACAAAATTCAAGGTTATCAATAGAGACTAGCTGAGCGCTTCAATTAGAAGGTGAGAGACAAGGATTTGTAAGAAGGAAATCCAGTTCTAGGAGAAATCTAATCCCTTATTCATAATCTAAAAGGAAGTTCAAATTGAACGGGATGATACATGCTTAAGAAGATCCTATCTGATGGAGGCACCATCTTCATAGAAATTGACGGAAGCAAATTCTCCTATTCTAGCAACTTAGATCAACTGAAATGATGCATCATCTAAAAATGATATATGCATTTCATTTTTGTTTTTCATGCATATGCAATTAGAACTATGTGGACCTGATTCTCCCTAAAAGAAATAACTGGCAGAAAAGTGATGCAAGTGATATGTTAGCAGCTTGACTCAAGTACAGTCCAAATCATAATACAAAATATTTTTTTTACCTCACATTCTTATTTTCTTTATGCCTAATACATCATTCACTTAATTCTTTTGCCTAAGAAAGGAGAAGAAGAAGAAGAAAAGAATGCTCGTTAAGCTAAAAACCCGAAAGGGCGGCTTAGGCAAAAAATTAGAGCCTAAAAGATGTCTCATTTAAATGGTGATCAAATCTTGAAAAATACAAACCCATCATTATGACAAAAAGGATAGCCCTTTCAATGTTGTCTATAGCTTATCTTGTTTCATGTAGTCCTATCAACCTGTAATTATTTTGAACAAAAAAAAGGGGGTCATATCTAAAGTCATGGTCTAGCCAGTCCTCCTCCACCTCCTGAGATACAAATATCTTATGTCCTCATCAGAATTAGAGTCTACCATAATCTCCTCAAATAGGCACACTCCTCCTCCAAATCTCTATGGCTCCCTTTGTTACAGCAGTAGAAGTACTAATAGAATTTGAACTACTCACCATAGTAGTATTAAAAACCATTTCTTGAGTATCAGTAGTTTTGAAACTACTCTAAAAAAAAAATCCTCCTCTCTAGTTTAAAATTGTAGTACCTTTTTTCTGCCCTAACTATAATAGTCCTTCTTTGAACCTCTAATGTAGTGTCATCCTATCCTCATTACAGTCACAGTCTCCTTTGTCACTACCACTGCAGTTTGAGTCACTACTACAACCTGTGGTGTTGCACTTCCTGTAGACCCCCGAGTCTCCTTTAAAGATCGAGTCACCCCCTCTGTTGTGCTGTAGTCCTCTTACTACTAGTGGTCCCTCCTATAGTCTCTTCCTTCTCAGCTACATCACCCTTTATTCCCCTCAGCAAGGTAACCTAATACTCTTTCTCAACAGGCCAAACTACCTTTATCAACCACCTGTCATACCTCTCTGTGGTCTCAAGTGAAATTCCAAAATGAATAGCATGATAACTCCTCAGCTGGCCACAACCTGATAGCTCTAGCAATGGTAGTTATGATTTTCATAGACTCCAAGAAAGAAAAACTGGGGGCACATCTTGAGTTTGCCTCATCTGCCTCAAGACCCTCATCCCCTAGTGGAGAGTCATTCAAACCAAGCCTAATAGGCAAATCGCTCAAGACCCATGGCCCATCAGTCATGTAAGATCTAATCCTTTACCATTGGCAATGATATAAATGTGTCCTCTAAGGACAAGTTACAAACAACCATCCTATTTGATCTCTGACTGGGTCTCAATGAAGCATGTGCATACTGAAAAGTGGGGGTCACCACCCAAAAATGATCCATCAACCACACTTCCAAGATAACCCAAAATCTAAAATAGACACCTACAAAGCACCCCTATCAAAAAGGGTAAAGAATAGTCAAAATTTTCTCACTTGGTGAATAACTAGCAAGATAGTTCATCTTCCTAAATCTCAAACAAAGCAATCGAGAATCATCAGTGTCTCTACTAGCATGGATCTAACCATAAAATACCTCTATTCCATTTGCCACTCTAGCATCACCCCAATCAATGGACCTATATCTGACACTCAAAATAAAAAATCAAGGTGTTAATCTTGAGCCTCTATCCCCCTTATATCTCCTTAGTCATCAAGATCATAAAACTTCTTAATCACAATGGTCAAATTCACTTGACCATCACTAATCATCATCTGGCTTGCGACATCTTGAGATAAGTCTAAAAAGCTCCTGAAAAATATAAAAAATGCCAAACTTTGAACTTTAGCACCATCAGAGTTACCTCACAGTCATAGCCAAGCCATAGCATTAAACTTTCTAAAGATGGGTCACAACTCTTTAGTAGCACCAAAATAGAAAGCACATGCTATTGGATCCCAAAACCCGAATCAAACCCTCAGAAAAATCTCAATACACATGAACTCCTCGTAATGCCACTATGGCAATTATTCCATACCAACCCAAGTTGAGTTCCTCAGCTTTGTCAAGTTTCTCAATCCACAAATACATGGCTCCACGGACGCAAAAGTCACATGAAAAAATTACATTCATAAAGCAAATGCATGAATCCACCCTCATGCATCCATGCAATCATCCATTACAGGCATCATCACAAATCATGCATGGCATAGAAGTCAAGCAAAAAGTTTACAAATTCTAAAACATGGACATGCATCATCTATGCACTAGCATCTATGCAATCATACACCATCATGTATAAGCTAAGCCAATAGCCTCACTGACATCTCCTAAACCTGACCAGTACTTCCTCAAAACTGACTGACACCTTTTAAAGCTAATCAATACTTCCTCAAAGCTGACCGACACTTCATAAGGCTAACCAGTACTTCCTCAAAGCTGACTGACTGATAAGTGTATAATTGGCTATATTTTACCTCCTATTTCTAGAGTATTTTATTGTTAAATTGAGTTTAATTTGTTTGTTCAAGTATTTTTTAGAGTATTTCCATGAATCTTTTATATTCTACAATGCCTTGATCAATTGAACTGGAAGCGCAGATAACAAATGAGAAATTGTGCATTTTTTGGACAAATTTTCAATTGATATGCCAAGCGACATAGGCAACCCACTACCCATGTCGTTCCCATATTTGAAGAGATGAGATTTGCACATTTAGAACGTCGACACGCCCAGCGACATGGCCGTGGCTCTAGCCATGTCAAGCAAAATTTTTGGGTATAAAAGCAAATTGTAGACAGAATTAAGGGATCTGATTTTATTCATAAAAGCATAATTTTTCTAGGTCAAGGAGAGGGTTTTGCAGCGATAATTGAAGGTGAAGATCGAAGTTCTTTAAGTTTCAAGTCAAGAATTGAAGATTCGAGTTTGGATTTTTATTCATCCACTATGGATTGTTTGATTTTTTTATCTTTTATCTTCTATTCTTGTTATTTTATCATTATGAGCTAAATTCTTTATACCTAGGTATTAGATGAATCTTATATTACTTTATATAGATTGAATGGGTTTTTAATCAGTTAAATCATTCATTGGGATTGATTTGTCTTTACGATTTATATTTTTTATTTCTAATTGTCAATTGCATGCTTGATAATTAGAATTAGCTTTCTTGCTAATTGTCTTAAGAAAGCTTAGCTAGAATTGATCACATATAAAGGTTGAAAATTGATTGGGGTGACAGAGGTAGACTTGCAAGATTCTTTGGTTTATGGTTCCTTGATTTTAATGTTGTTTCTATTTAATTATAAATTGAGAAGAGATTCCTTTTACAATGCTTAGTAATTAGGGATTAAATCGCTCAAAAGATGTTTCAATCTAACCTAGTGGAATACCAATTCAATTCGATATTTGGTTTAGTTGAGTTTCCATTCATGAAATACATATGGGGCCTAGGATGATTCAAATATCTTGCATTAATTTTTCTCTTACAATTCACTTGCGTTATTTTAGTTAAGTTTTTAATTTAGTTTAGTTATTGCAATTTAAATCTTACTCAAACTTTTGATTAACTAGACCATAGTCAACTTTGAGCTAGTACTTGAACCTTGTCTCCAGTGGAACAATAACTCTGCTCATCATTATATTACTTGTGTGATCTTTACACTTGTACAATACGCATCAAGTTTTTGGCGCTGTTGCCAAAGACAATAGTTTTCAATACTAGCAACACAATAGAGATTATTGATCTAGTTTTTGTTTATTTATTTTCTTATATTTCTTTTAGCTTGTTTGTGTTTTCAGTTTTTTTTTCCATGGATTATAACACTTATTAAAGTTGGTACCCCGACTTAAGCCTAACATGGGATACCAAGGAAGTTAGTTTTTCAATTATGAATATCCTTATCATCCTAATTTCTAAGAAGAAAATGGATGGGATGCACCACAAGAGCATAAGCAGTTAGGGGAAGAGAAATCATCCCTTGAACTTGCATTAGAAAGGTTCATCAATTCTACAAAGAATGTGATTGAGGAGTTTGATGAAAGACATAATGTCTTGGAAGTCGAATGGGAAAACCTCAACCATGAGCCTGACTTTTATCTTTACCCTGAGAATTACCTTGACTTGAATTGTTTTGACCAATCTCAAGCGATTATGCCATATTGTTGGGATGACAAATAATCAAAAGATGAGAATGGTGAGGAAGATTTGGATGAAGAATTTGGTGCAGCAAATTGTTTAGGTGAGCAATTAATTAAAGATGGAGAAATGTATAAGCCTAAGCAATCAGTAGTATCCCATGAAAATACTCCACTCTTAATCCTAATATTCACTCCTCATGAATCCCAAATTCCATATTTTGAAAACCAACCCATAAATAACTATACTCCATTACCTCCCTTCCTTCATTATTTAATTGTTAAAGATTCAAATACAAGGCCAGTATTTGTGTCTTCAAAATTTTCTTTAGGGGCAAGATCAATTTTATGGAGGTTTTAAAGCAGAAGGTGAGCAAATTTGGGTGGAGCATCTCATATTTGCAAGAGGAGGATGGAACGAATCATATGCAATTTTGTTGGATTCCAATTTTGATATTCCTCTGTCAAATCCATAGGTGGAAGTGTTTAAAAATAAACCTAAAATGGAAAAGTTGATGATTGCAAAAAGCAAAAGGAGAGCCTTTCATTTGAGATTTGCAACCAACAAATTATGTAAAGGTCAAAAGCTTTACATAATTTTCATTTTACTTTATGGAAGCAAGCAACATGATGAAGCCTCTATTCCTTTGGATGAGGATGAATAACTTTAATGTCCAGCTAATACAACATTAAAGAAGCATTGGGTGGGAAGCAACCCACCAATTTGAGTGTTTTAAGTTTATTTTTCTTTGTTTTTTCTTTTTTTTTTTTGTTTATTTTTTTTGGTTTTAATTGTTTTCTTTATTTGACGATGTTGGTTTCTATGGTTGAGTAAGTCTGTTAAAAAAAATTGAAATTTTGACTAAGTGTGGAGGGTTAGGTGACATGCCCAATGACATAGGAATGTCTGTGACTGTGTAATTAAATTTTGGAGGTAGTAGCTATGACACACCCAATGACATGGGCATGTCGCTAAAGGTGTAATTAAAGTTAAGGTCCAGTAGCTATGACATGCCTAGTGACATGGGCATGTTAGTGACTATGTCGATAGTTGAAATATTAAAAAAAAATTCTAGAAAGGTGACACAGCCAGCGACATAGGCATGTCAGTGCATATGTCACTGTTTGTGTTTTACTACTCATACTTTTATTTTTCTTTTATTTTGTTTTTATTTTTGTTTTTATAGGTCTTCATATTTTGTTTAATGCAGTCTCTCTTTGTCTATAGCTAAAATTGACATGGCAAGACCACTAATCTGGCATCCATATATCCATATATTTTGATTCATGGCAATGATAGGGTAGTTTTTTCTCTCTCTCCTTTTTCTTTTCTTTGAATTCAACACATTGGGGACAATGTGTAAATTAAGTGTGGGGGAGGGGTATTTATTTATTTATTTGTTAATTTATTTATTCTTTTTGCCCTGTTTTATTTTAAGTAAGCTAAATTGTAATAATGGTATGAATTGGAATGATCCCTTTTTAGCTTATAATTTGATGTTTTATCTATATATGACAATTTCTTATTGATGTTTGGCTCGGTTGACTTGATCATTTGCTAAGGATTGAGAGTGGTAGTCGTAATTAAGGAATTAAGTTGATAGAATTTGCATGCCTAGAGTTTGAAACCTTAGTTACATTTTTTAGCATAAGTGGATTCTTCTGTGACTTGAGTTAAGATTAGTAAAATATACTTGATATCTTAGTTTCCTTGACTATTTTTCTTGAAATAAATAAATAAATAAATAAATAAATATATATATATATATATATATATATATATATATATATATATATATATATATATATATATATATATATATATATATATATATATATATATAACAATAAATTGCATAAGGAGCTTTGAAAATTTTTCTCTATTTTGCTGATTTTGACTCTTCTAACCAAAGGAGTTGGAATTATGAATAGTGCTAGTAACCATTTAGATTCGTGATTCTAGATGAGTAACTAGGGGTCGGCATCACAAATGCTTACCTTCGCATGAAAAGCTAGTATGACGATTCAAACAAGTTGGGCTCCTTAATTAAAAAAGAAAAAAAAAAGAGAAAGTGCAATAAAAGTGCAACTGAATGTTAAAGTCAATAGAAAATTGAGAGAGTAGTCAAGTGCCTAAGAGAAAATCTTTCATTTCTTACTTTTGTTTGGCTTTTGTTTCATTGGAATTGTATGCTCAATCTTTTAACTCTAGAATTTAGACTTGAGGATTGTGAGTTTTATCTCTGAATTTGAGGTTCTTTAATTTGAGAATCCTTTAATTTGATTGCTACATTTGAGAATTAGTTTTTGATTAAGAATTTTGAGCCCTACTAATTTGAATATTGTCAATCATTGCATTTTCTTTTTGATTTGGAAGTGTTGTCCATTTTCTAACTATTATTGTGATTTAATTTGCTTGAGGACAAGCAAAAACTCAAGTGTGGAGGAATTTGATAAGTGTATAATTGGTTATATTTTACCTCCTATTTTTAGAGCATTTTATTGTTAAATTGAGTTTAATTTATTTGTTCAAGTGTTTTTTAGAGTATTTCCAAGAATCCTTTATGTTCTACAATACCTTGGTCAATAGAGCCAGAAGTGCAGATAAAAAATGAGAAGTTGTGCATTTTTTGGACAAATTTTCAATTGACACACCTAGCAACACTGAAAAGGTGAGATTTGCACATTCAGAACATCGACATGCCCAGCGAAATGGGCATGTCACTGGCCATATCAGGCAAAATTTCTGGGTATAAAAGCAAATTTTAGACAGAATTAGGTATCTAATTTTATTCATAAAAACACAATTTTTCTAGGTTAGGGAGAGAGTTTTGTAGCGATAATTGAAGGTGAAGATCAAAGTTCTTCAAGTTTCAAGTCAAGAATTGAAGATTCGAATTTGGATGATTATTCATCCACCATGGATTGTTTGATTTTTCTATCTTTTATCTTATATTCTTGTTATTTTCCCATTATGAGCTAAATTCTTTATACCTAGGTTTTATATGAATCCTATATTACTTTATATGGATTGAATGGGATTTTAATCAATTAAATCATTCATTAGGATTGATTTATCTTTATGATTTATATTTTTTATTTCTAATTGTCAATTGCATGTTTGATAATTGGAATTAGTTTTCTTGCTAATTGTTTTGAGAAAGCTTAGCTAGAATTGATCACACATAAAGGTTGAGAATTGATTGGGGTGCTAGAGACAGACCTACAAGATTCTTTGGTTTATGGTTCTTTGATTGTAATGTTGTTTCTATTTAATTATAAATTGAGAAGAGATTCCTTTTATAATACTTAGTAATTAGGGATTGAATCGCTCGAGAGAGGTTTCAATCTAACCTAGTGGAATGCCAATTCAATATGATGTTTGGTTTAGTTGAGTTTCCATTCATGAAATACATATGGGGTCTAGGAGGATTCAAATATCTAGGTAGCTTCTACCATCAATTTTTCTCTTGCAATTCACTTGCATTATTTTAGTTAAGTTTTTAATTTAGTTTAGTTATTTCAATTTAAATCTTACTTAAACTTTTGATTAACTAGACAATAGTCAACATTTGAGCTAGTACTTGAACCTTGTCTCCAATGGAACAATAACTCTACTCATCATTATATTACTTGTGTGATCTGTACACTTACAGAATATACATCACCGACACCTCTTAAAGCTAACCTATGCTTCTTTGAAACTAAATGATACCTTTTCAAATCTAATCAACAAAGTGTGACTTCCAAAGTCCCTTTACTCCAAGCAAAGTTCCATTGAGCTTTCTGAAAGGCCCAACTCCTTACATTTAGAAGCCCAAGTTTCTCTAGCATAACCAAAATCTTATCAAAATTTGTTAAGCCAACTTGCCATAGGCTGAGGCTCTCCTATCAAAATCTTGTCAGAATCTCTCGAGCTAACTCGCCATAAACCGAGGATCTCCTACTAGAATCTTTATAGAATCTCTTGAGCCGACTTGCTATAAGCTAAGGCTCTTCCTTTACCAAAATCTTGTCAGAATCTCTCGAGCCGACTTGCTATAAGTTGAGGCTCTCATTTCACTAAAATATCATATTCAAAATTCTCTTCTATGCATAAATGTCTAGAAATGGTCACCTAGACATCCATGTGGTTCCTTTTTCCATCTCTTTTATCCAAATCTATGAATTTCACCCATAAAATGTCTAGAAATGATCACCTAGACATCTATATGTTTCCACTTTCCACCTTTTTACCCAAATCATCTTTCCACTAGTATTAAGGCCAAATAGATAGCCTTGATTGAGATTTACCTAGATCTTCTTTACCTCCAACATTAAGGCTAAACAAATAGCCTTGATTGAGCTTTACCCCATATCATCTTTACCTCTAACATTAAGGCTAGATAGATAGCCTTGATTGAGATTTACCCAAGTCTTCTTTACATCCAACATTAAGACTAGGTAGATAGCCTTGATTGAAATTCACCAAACCTTCTTTATCTCTAAAATTAAGGCTGAATATATAGCCTTAATTAAATTCATCAAACCTTCTTTATCTCTAACATTAAGGTCTGACAAATAGCCTTGATTGAAATTCACCAAATCTTTTTTGTCCTCTAACTTTAGGGCCGAACAGATAGTCTTAATTGAAATTCACCAAGACCATTCTCGCATCCAACATCAAGGCTGGACTAATAACCATTGATAAAACCTCATTTATCCTAAAGGGTTTCCTCTCAAAAAACTTGACAAGTACACAAAAGCCCAAAGTTTGACATGGCACCTCTTCCCAATGTTCACTATTATCAAAATCACCTTTTGTTCAAAGCCAATTCTGATGAGGGGGCAACTATGAACCCTCAATTTTGCACCCTCATTATCCAACCGTAGCCTTAGCATCTGCTAAGTTTAATGCACTATGCAGAGCCATTATAGTAGTCTCGCTAACCTGTTAGCAGGTGGGAGTTAGGGAGCAGCGCCCCCAAAAGAAAATTTTTTAACCTTTAATTACATTGCTATCGGACATCCAAATTTCTTAAACTCCATATCAACCAATCTTTAAATAAAAAAAAAAAACCGGCCATGTCAGCTGCCACGTTGTAGCCTTACCATGCCACACCAAGCCTATGCGGCATCGCAAGTCCAACTTGCGCCACTCCGCACTAGTCTGGTGTAGTGTTGCACCTATCTGACACAAGTGGAACCCCTTTTTTACGTAGAAAATGACCCTTTTAACCCCTCCAGCTAAATTTTTAGCTCTTTCTAGCCCTACTCCTTATTGTCTTTTCACATTTTTACAACCTAAATTACCCTTAACCCCATTTGCCTATAAATAAGCCTCCCATTTCCTCATTTCTCCACACCCCTTGAAATTGAGTAGATTGCTATCCTTAAATTCCTCTCTTCTTCTCCCTCCAATCACTCTCTAATTAATTAATTAATGTTTTTAATTAATTAATTACCTCACCCTAACTAAGTTAATTAATCTTTTTAATTAATTAAGACTCTTTTTTAATCGCTTAATTAATTAATTAATATTTTTAATTAATTAATTAATCACTCTTTTTTTAAAAATCATTCTTTTTTTCAAAAATCAAATTAATCCTTTTTCTTAATCCATCCTTTATCCAACTTAATTAATTAATCATTTTAATTAGTTAATCCATCAATCCATCCATTTCATCACATTAATTAGTTAATTAATTATTTTAATTAATTAATTAATCTTCCAATCAAGCCAATTATCTAATCCTAATAAAATAGAATTTCGATCAGGTAAAATCCTCTGCTCATCAAAAGCAAAGGTATCAGCCTTTTTCCTCACTATCAACACACCCAAATCAAAATCAATTTGATCAACTCTTAAACCCCTCCACTTAATTGTGGAATGAACTATGTGAGTTTTGATCCCCATTCAATGGGGTACATAGGCACATTTGGAATCTAAATCCAATTCCCAATCAACTTCTTTTCCCTTTTTTTTTAATGTAATTCATGGATATTTCATTTTAATTTTCTCATTGCATTCATGTCATGTTCTTACATTTAATTAATTATCATATAATATTTGTCATTCACGAAATCAATTTTTTAAATTCAAATTAAACTTAAGAGCCAAATTTAGATTATTTAAAACTAATAACCTAGTCCCTGAACTCAACCTGGTTTGAGGCTAGTGAATTTATCTTTGGATAAATTAATTAAAAATTAATGAACTGGAGTCAATTAGGTTTTTTCCTTAATTTTCCTATTTAAAAATAAATTAGGTTGGCGACTCCCAAAATCATTTTCAAAATTGACCAATCTAAACCAGAGGATTCCATTGTGAGTCTAAACCTGAATGAGCATCCCAGTTCCCTTTTATCAGACTTAGCCAGTGCTTGGGCGAGGCCTCACAAAGGGTAGTGTATCCACCTCAACTAGAAGGGGCAGTTCTAGCTATAGGGCCTGATCAACTTCATGCCTTTCTATGTGATAGGAGTTGAAATTTGGTTTAATGTCACCTCTCCTCTATGTGTATGAGTGATCATGGCAATAGCCTCTACTCTCTATGTGTTATAAGTGTGATTTTCGCAAACTTGCTAAATTAAAACTTTTCTAAATTGCATCTTGATTCATGAATTGTAAATCATGAACTATATGTATAAGCTATGAGTTTCCTTTCTAAAGGAATATATGATAATGTATGTGCTATATTGTTTACTCATTGAGATCATCTATCTCACCCCTTTTTCCTTATGTGGTTCCAGGTGAGCAAATGTTAGAAGGTAAGGTGATGGCTCAAGCATTCTACTTCGCTTGGGAATTTCTTGTCAAAATCTTTAATAATACTATGAAGAGATATTCGTAGATGCTCCGAGAGTTTATTTTGGGATATTTATCATTGATGATTTATTTTATTCAAAGTTAAATGTTATTTTCTTTATAAGATGTTCCAAAGTATTTTGTTAAACTATTCTTCCACATATTGAAGTTTCCTACATTATTGGACATTAATTAATGCATAGGGTTTGGTACAATCCTAGGCATGAATTGTATATGTTTAGGTGGGTTCTACGGCATGGGTGACCTTATGTCTCCCCCATATTCTAGGACCATTATATCTCTGAAATTGAGATGAGACACTTATGCAGCTACCAACTTTATTTCGCCTATTCCACCCTTTTTTGCCCATTCTTGCTCATTTCTCATCCATTTTTTGTGATTCCAATTGCATTATTTTTGTTGTTTAGTTTAGGATGATTTGAAGTGGTTCAAATGTCAAAAAAACATGTTTTGGTTTCTTTGATTTTTCTATTTTGAGAGTTTTCGACTTCTTAAGCTTTGTTTACTGAGCTTAAGTGCTTTTAAGATTCAAATGCATACTGGATAGTGGAAAATTAAGGGTTCATAGCTGTCCCCTCATCAAAAATTGTCTTCATCTAAAAGGTAATTCTGATGACAGTGAACCTAAGGATGAGAGATTAATATCTAGGTAAGAGTTTAGACATTTGGGTGAAAGGTGTGATTGAATTTTAAGGAAGATGCTCTCGGTATATTTGGGAGATCTATTAGCTAGTAGCATTGGGTTGTTGTCTTTTCTGATAGGAGCTAAAAGCGATGTTCCTATCTGGTGGGAATGATAATCTTGTCTAGTAAGAAAGAAAATGAACCTATCTAATAGGAATCAACAAAATGGTGATCCAGTCTGGTAGGAAAGAAGGTGATATTATCTTGTAGGAATCACTAAAGTGATGATCTTTTCTATTAGAAATGAAAGTGATCCTATCCAGTGGGAATTGACAAAGTAGTGATCCTATTTGGTAGGAATAAAAAAAAAAAAAGTGTTGATCATATCTGGTAGGATAAAAAAGATGACCATCCTGTCTGGTACGAATGGTAAAGATAATTGTCTTGCTTGGCAAGAATAGTAAAAGTAATTATCCTTTTTGGTAGGAATCAAAAGTGATGATCCTATCTGGTAGGATCAAAAAGATGACCATCCTGTCTAGTAGGAATGGTAAAGAAAACTATCCTATATAGTAGAAATAATAAAAGTAATGGTCCTTTCTGGTAGGAATGAAAAGTGATGATCCTGTCTAGTAGGATCAAAAAATATAACCATCCTATCTAGTAGGAATTGTAAAGATAATATCCTGTCTAGTGGGAATAGCAGTAGAAATAAAAAGCGAGGATCCTATCTAGTAGGAATGAAAAGTGATGATCCTATCTGATAGGATCAAAAAGATTACCATCCTATTGAGTAAGAATGGTAAAGATAACTATCCTATGTGGTAGGAACAGTAACAGTAGTAGACCTTTTGTAGGAATGAAAAGTGATAATCCTGTCTAGTAGGATAAAAAAGATAACCATCCTGTCTAGTAGGAATGGTAAATACAATTGTCCTATTTAGTAGGAATAGTAAAAGTAGTGGTCCTTTATGATAAGAATGAAAAGTGATGATCCTTTCTAGTAGTATCAAAAAGATAATTGTTTTGTCTTGTAGGAACAAAAGATAACTATCATGTTTGGTAGGAATAATAAAGTAATAGTCTTTTCTAGTCGAAAAGAAAAGTAATGATCCTGAGATTGATTTTTGAAAAGAGATTGATTTAGATTAACCGGGTTGATGTTCTATCTTACTTTGGATGTTTGACGATTTATCTTGATTCATGAGCCTATTTAATGCAAAAATGCTAGATAATTATGCAATGATCATATACCTTGAACTTGTGAAGGGTCAACCTAATATAAAAGTGTTGATCTTTGACAGAAAGATGCTCCCATTTTTGAAAGGTGAATATTTAGAAGGGAGATGCCCCTAGTAAAGGAAAGTGGTTTGGTCATTTAGTTTTTAGTTGATTGGCTAGCTTAAAGGTGACATGGGCATATTAGGTATGAGGCTAGTCGGTCAATGGCTATCAGTTCAGCCCAGAAAGAAGTCATTTTAAGAGGTCAAGCAAGGTGTGGTCTTGGAAAAGATTAGGTTATTTTGTTTAAAAGACTTAGATAGGTCTAACTTTAGAGAAGATTTGGTTTGAGGCCGGATTGGAGAGCTTGATCAAAAGGGTCAAGTATTTAGAGATGATTAGGTTGGTAGGTTTGGGGAAGGTTAATTTATAGGGCTTATCCTCGAAGAAGTTCACATGGAAGGCTTAATCTGGTATGGCACTTTGACTCAGTCAGGATATAACTTTTGGGGAGTTCGTTTAGAAGGCTCGGTCAAGTTCTACCCTATACTCAGTTAGGTTTAGAAGACTTGGTTAGGTTATGGCCTCTGGGGAGGTCATTTGGAAGGATCGATCAAATTTTTCCTTAGGACTAGGCTAAAATGCTAGACTTTGTAGGAGGTCAAACTAGGAGGCTAAGTCTGGCTTAGAGGAAAGGTTAGGCTAGGAAACTAGCTTGAGAAGGCTTGATTAGATTTGGCCTTGGAGGAGATGAAGGGCTTCATGGTGAAGGCCTTTAGGAGTGGGCTTCATGGTGAGGCTTTTTGGTTTGGGCTTTAGGGTGAAGGCTTGAAGGCTTTTGGTTAAAAGGTTTTCAAGCCTTGAGGATAGTTTGTCAACTTGGGCTTTTCTACAAGGGTGCTTTAGATGGTTGGCTTTAGCTTAGGTATGATGGTAAATATTTTGTAAAGATTCCATAGGCTCATAAATAAAGGGCTTGCACTTTGTCATGGTTGCATCAGACTTTTAATGCCCATCAAATGGTTGGTAGGCCATGACTCAATTGTACTTTATGGGTGATGTAATTTTCCAAGAAGGCTTGGTCTTTTCAAGGATAATGAGATTTTGCCAAAGAGACATGGAATGACTTGATTTTTAGTGGTTTGACCCCTTCTTAAGCTTTATAAGACATGACTTGATTTTAGTTATGCTAAAGAAAATTGGCTTTAAGGATGATCAGTCTTGAAAGACTTAGGATCTTTGGTTCTGCCTTTGGGCTTAGCCCTTGGAAGATGATAAGACTTTGCCAAGGAAAGGGTGGTATAAGGCTTAAGTTATGAGGTTTAATCCTAAAAGGATGGTATGATTTTTCTAATAAGGCTTAGGATGGTACATTATGAAGTTTGGGAATGGTCTAAAGGTGGGTTGGAAATTCTAAAAATGATTAAGGAGGTTGTATGACTTTGCTATTTGTAGCATGATTCATGGAAAAGAACAAGCTAAGCTCATCTTGCCATTTTGAGATTGAAAATACATTTAGGCTGACACTCTATTGGCTTGAATGTAGATGACATACTAGCTAAAAGGAAATTCCATAAGGAGTGGTTAAAGGACTAGTGAGAAAAGAGAACTTTGGAATCATGTTCCCAATAAGAGATAAGGACATGACATATAGGTAAATAATGTGAGAGATTATGCATTAGCTCTTTGAACTAAGCAACGAGATGGTTTAATAAGATATATTGACAACCTAAAAAGATTGTCTATTCCCAACTTCTAAGATATGATAGTCCTAGAACATTGGGAGACATAAGGTCACTCATGCCCATAGAATACATATACAAATACTACTTAGGATCGTACCAAAACCTCATACATTAACCTAAAAACCTTTTATAAAGGAAAAACCTTAAGTTGCGAAAGCTAAAAAAAATATACTTTAATACAATCCATCTAAAATAAAGTTCCCATAATAACTTCTGGAGTATCTAATGACTCAACATAGTATAGTATTATTATAACTTTGACAAGGGAATTTCCCAAGTGGAGTAGGTAGCTGAAGTAATCACCTTGCCTCCTCATAATGCTCACTTGGAACCACACAAGGAAGAAGGGGTGAGATAGATGATCTCAATAAGTAAACAATAGGGCTTATACAATAACATATATCCCTTAGAAAGGGCTCATAGCTCATAGCTCATAACTTATAGTTCATGATTCATAGTTTCCAATTTAGAAAGGTTCGCATAAATCACATTTATAACATTTCATTACCTTTAGAAAAAAAAAAAAAAAAAGCCTTCTTGACAAATTACATCACCCATAAAGTCTAACTAAGTCAAGGCCACCAACCGTCTGATGCACATTAAAAATCTTATGCAACCATGTCAAAGGGCAAATCTTTATCCATGAGCCTCCGATATCCTTATAAACAAAACCTGTAGCACTATACCTAAGATAAAGTAACCATCTTCTAAAGAGGTCTAAAGCACCCTTATAGAAAAGCCCAAGCTGACAAGTTATCCTTAAAGCCTAAAAGCCTTTTAACCAAAAACCAAGAAGCCTTCACTATAAAGCCCAAGCCTGAAAGCTGTCACCATAAAGCCCATTCCCAAAAAGCCTTCATTTATGAAGACCATAATCTCCTCCAAGACCAAATCTAACCGAGCCTTCCCAATTTGGTTTCCTAGCCTAACCTATCCTCTAGGCTAGACTTAGCCTCCCAGTTTGACCTTTTACAAAGTCTAGCATCCCAACCTAGTACTAAGAAAAATCTGACCAAGCCTTCCAAATGAACTCTCCAATGGCCATAACTTGACCAAATCTTCTAAACTTGACTGAGTCTAAGCCAAAACTTGACCAAATCTTCCAAATAAACTCTTCAAAGGTCATAACCTGACCGAGCCAAAGTGCTAAACCTGACTAAGCCTTCCATGTGAACTTCTCCGAGGATAAGTCCCACAAGCTTTCCAACTTAATAATCTCCAAACACCTAACCCTCTTGATCAAGCTCTCTAATCTAGCCACAAACCAAATCTTCTCCAAATACAGATCTATCTAAGTCTATTAAACTAAATAGCCCAATCTTTTTCCAAGACCACACCTTGCTTGACTTCTTAGAATGACTTCTTCCTAGGTTGAATTAATAGCCATTGACTAACCAGCCTCACACTTGATATTGTGAACCCATAAAAATGCACCTCCAATGGACCGTCTTTCAACCCACAAAATCAAACAGAGCTCGAATCAGAGCTGAAACAGGCCTAAAATAGATAGAAACATATCGAACCGCGCGAGTGGTGCGCTGTCGTCTGGGAGGCACGTTTTCCATGCTGCCCAAAAGGTGGCACGCATTTGGTGCCACCGAAATTCTGCTGTGCTACCGTGCGCAGCACTAAGAGGAGGCCGGCTATTAGGCAACATGCATTCCGTGCCGCCCAGGCGGCTGGCGCATCGGCCGTGCCGCCCCTACCGCCGGCACCGCAATCTGTACCACCAGATCCTTCTCTGGCAGCTCAATAAATAGGAGCCTCCTCCAGCCTCATTTGGCACGACTTCCAAAGCATTCCAAAGTAATTCAAGAGATTTCAAAGCAGTTAAGGCATATTTCAAAGCATAAATTCGTTCTTATACTAACATACTCGTTGTTTCTAGGTCTAGATTCCAAATTTCCTTTGAATTCAAGGTGGAGTTGAGATCCAGAGCAAAATTAATTCCATTCATTCGAAAGCCAAGAAAAGCAAAGGTATAATCCCTTTTCTATCTTTAAAATTCTAAATTTAGATATAGAATTCTCTTTATGTATAAAACTAAAAAGATCTAAAACTTATTAATTTAAGAATCATAATTAAGTTAGTAAGCAAACCAACACATTTTTAAAACCCCTCCTTCGCAAGAAGGGAGAATTGCGTGGGGTTTGATT
The DNA here is from genome assembly GCA_947687605.1 of Reutealis trisperma. Lineage (NCBI taxonomy): Eukaryota > Viridiplantae > Streptophyta > Magnoliopsida > Malpighiales > Euphorbiaceae > Reutealis > Reutealis trisperma. Next base: position 235,680 of record CANTUT010000956.1, read on the forward strand.
CCTATTCGATAGGATATGTAGGCTGCCATTCTGAAGGGCATCAACTCCAAAATCTTTTATCAATATTGTTTTCCTTTCTTTTTTTCTTTTGATTTATTTGTACTAATTTTTTATTTATGATTTTATTTTTAGTTTAGTTGGGGAATGTGTGCTTTTCCTAGTACCCATAAGGGCTAGAGGAAAGATCCCATTTATTTCATTTGTTTTGATATTGTAATAATTAAGTAGGATTTATCTTGCCTATTTATTTATTATTGTCATTCCATCACATTATATATATATATATATATATATATATATATATATATATATATATAATGTGATGGAATGACAATAATTAATATATATATATATATATATATATATATATATATATATATATATATATATATATATATATATCTGTCCATTCATCATTATAGTCCTGTTCATGCATACACAAAAATTCATTTTTTAAGAGTTATTTTGCATTTTTAGCCAAACTAAAGAAAATAACATTTTCTTAATTGTGTAATTACCAAAATCTGATCCCTGAACCCTCCTTGGTCACTCGTGGATTGGTGCATTTTCCATTGGGATAAATCAAATTTTGGAGTCAATCATGTTGGGTTTTCTTTAATTTTCCCAATTAAAATAAATAAATTAAAGTGGCGACTCACTTTTCAACTGTCAAATTACAAAAATCAATTTTTCAAACTCCCAGCAAGTTCCAATCGTGGAGTTTCTCCCGAAAAGCATTTCGATCCCTCGGCAGAACGGACTGGTGCTCGGGTAAGGCCTCACAATTGGCGACTCCACTAGGAAAAATTTAAAGTCTTTTTCTCAAAATAAAAGATAAAGTGGATTACTTTTGGTATAATACCAAGTTTGGCTTTAAAAGCAAAATAACTCTTTCATGCATCACAACATCGGACTCCTTGTCCAAAAAACCCTAGCTTCCTAAGAAAACAAAGGATAGAAAGTAACATCAAGTGGGCAACCTTCCTTAGGTCTGCTTGTTGATAGTGAAATCATCCATGACGTATCCTCTAATCCTTTTAGAGGTGTAACGAGTATGCACATACCATTGGACCCATGCGAGGCTCCTTGTCTCACATGCGGTTAGGTATATCGCATCTCTAGTGTGATGGGTTCCTTTCAAACCACCCTAACCCTTTCATGTAATGACTCATAGAACCTTCCTTTAGGGTTCTATGTACCATAATGTTGAAACTTGGTATGTCATTATTATGAAACCTTTTTCCATTCATGCATACATACATGCATGCATAAACCTCACAAAATTGGAGGGTCTTAATTCCACTCAAACACTACTAGTCCCAATTATAAACCCATGTCAACCCATGGTCCCAGTCAAAATCTGATATACTCCATGATCTCTATCCCATATCTAAGCTAGAAACTAACCCAGCTTTATTTCTCTATCCTAAAGGTTGACAAGATGTCTATTGCTAAAGAAGAGACCTCTACCACCAGAGCTGATGAGATTTTTGATGAGCTGTTTTTCAAACTCTCTAAACACCAAAAGACCATCGTGAGAAGGCAGGAAGCCCTTTTCCAAGACATGATGAAGGCCCAAAGGAGGGCTATCATGGAGGATGTCCATGCCATGCTGGAACAGACCTCCCTGGCCCAAAATCCCATTGAGCCAAAATCATTCAAATCTGACCCAAAACCCACCTTTTATCCTATCTATGGATCCACTTCTAGAGTTGAATCCAAAGACAAAGAAATTGCAAACACTGATATCATCCCACCATTACCTATCCCATCACCTGAGTTCCTCAAAAATAACTCGCCAACAACAAATATCACTTCTACCTCCACCTCCCAACCCGCGGATCCTTTCCAAGGGAAGGAGGTTAATCCTAAGATTAAAGCCTGCATAGAGAAGATGGAGCGTATGGAAAAGAAGCTATTGGGGATGAAAAAGAAAGAGGATTTAGTTGATACAGAATCCTTAAGCTTGTTCCCTAATGCAAGGATTCCTCCCAAATTCAGGATGCTTGAGTTTGACAAATTTAATGGGACTACCTACCCCAAGATCCACCTCAAAGTCTATGTGGGAGCCATGCATCCATTGGGTGTGGATAATCAACTCCTAGCCCAATTGTTTCAATAATCACTGACCGGAACAGCTGTGAAGTGGTTTGTGGACTTGCATGTCGCCAAGAAACGGACCTGGGATGACATCTGCAACATTTTTGTTCAACAGTATCACTATAACATCGAGGTCGATGTAACCAAAAGAGACCTCAAGACCACCAAGCAGTATGCTAAGGAATCCTTCTGCTCATTCCTTACGAGGTGCAGGAAGAAGGCTTCTCAGATGGTAAACCGACCTCCTGAAAATGAGCAAATTGACATAATTGTCAAGAATCTCTTGCCAGTTTACCAAGAAAGGCTTCAGACTCAATACTTGCCTTCTTTCAAGGCCCTCATTGCCACTGCTTCAAAAATCAAAGATTTGATTCAGAGTGATCAGATCAAAGAAGATACTGCATCAGGGTCAAGGTATAAGAAACCCACTCATCAGGGTAATGTCATTTCCTCAACGAATCAGAAAGGGGGGGAAGTTAATACTATGACTATTAAGACGCCTATCCGGATTGAAAGGAGGCAGTTTTTCGATCTTGGGGGTGTACCCATGAGTATCATCTTAAAGAAGCTGCTTGAGGGAAATATGGTAAAACTTCTGGATTCAAAACCAATCCCCAATCCACTTCCCAAAAATTACAACCCACATGAGAGGTGCGATTATCATCAAGGACCTGGGCACAAAACAGATGCGTGCAAGGCCCTTAGGCATAAAATTCAGGACCTCATTGACTCTAATGACCTGATTCCCCCAAAAGCCTGACCCAACATCAACACCAACCTTTTGCCCAACCACACAGTCAATGCTATAAACAATCATGAAGGAGTTGACCCCATCTCCTTGATAAATTCAAATCTCGGTTATTGCTGTGTCCTGGACCTCACTAACCTGGTTGAGGAGATTGATGCCATCACTAGAAGTGGCAGAGTTATCTAGAACCAACCAACCCCAAACACATAACCTACCCAACCCATTTCTGTACCTGCTAACAAATTGAAAGGGATTCTTGAACCAAACGAAGATCCCATTCTTAAACAACTCAAGAAGACACAGTTTGATCCAATCCTGATATCCACACCGCCAAGCTCTTTGCAAGGCATTGAATCAATGCCAAGCTCCAGTGGTTACACGGGGAAAGACTGTGCCAATGGTTCTTATTGATAATGGTTCAGCTCTAAATGTGTGCCCTCTGAAGGTTACTAATTAGAATTGGAGGTTACTAATTTTACCCCTTCATATCAGATTGTAAGGGCGTATGATAATACTAAGAGGGAGGTCCTTGGAGTGGCCATCATTGATGTAACTATTGGGCCAACATCTTTCACCATGCCATTTCAAGTGATTGATGTACCTTCTTGCTTTAACCTATTACTTGGGGGCCCTAGATCTACCAAGCAAAGGCTATCCTTTCTTCCCTACACCAGAAGGTCAAGTTCCCTTTCAAAAATAGGGTCGTGACTGTAAAAGGGGACATGCATGGAAGACCAGACATTCTAAGCTCTGTTCCTATTCTCGAGATTCAGCCTGAGCTATCCTCCTATCCACTTTCAGGTTTCTCCTTCATACAGTGCATTGAGGGTGAAGAGAGTAAAGAATTCGTTCCCTTTGATTTTGACCCCTTTGGGAATATTGTTGTTGCTAACATGTTTCGCAAAATGAATTACTTTCTTGGTCTAGGTTTGGGAAGAAGCCAATAGGGCTTGAAGTCTTTCCTGGACTATCCAATGGCAACACCACCATTTAGGCTAGGATATGAGCCCACCGATGCAGATTTGGAAGAAATAGAAAATCAGGCCAAAGACCGAATAGCTGCCCTTAAGAGAGGTGAGGTTTATGACTGGCCCATGTGCCTTTACTTCAAAACTCTAAATGGCTACTTTGTAAAGGAAGGTGACACAGTTCCTTACTGTAACTTTCCTAAGCCTTAGGTCTGCCCTATTACCGGAAAATTGATTCTCAGATTTGAAATTTTTTCTGATGTCAGGCTTGAGATAGAAGATTATGAACCAATCTACATGCTCAGTCAAGATTGGGAAGAGAACATGGAGGCTAGTCTCTTTGATGAAGTATCCATGTTCACTGTTGAGGAGAAGAAAACTAACCCTTCCACCTTAATCCAGCCCACCAAGACCGACCTGCAAAATTGGTCCTTTGAGGAGAGCCCTTTTTATCCATCCGACCCAGAGTCTGAACTAGATTCCATACTTGAATCAGAGTCCCAATTTGAGATAGACTCATCTTCTGAATCTGAGTCTCTCTCTTCTATTTCTTCTATTGATAATGATGTAACTGACCTTGAGGGTCTCACTTTTTGGTTTGATGTAAATTGGGACATATCCCCACTTGAAATCAATAAAAATCAAACTCTTTTCTCTTACGACTCTGTGTCTCCATTTTTCTTTGATATTCCAACTTTTAAATCTGACTTAAATGAGACATCAAGTAAAAATGAAATAAATGAAATAAAAGATGACATAATTAAAGCGTCCATCAATGCTGGCACTCATAACATACAAAAAATTACATACATTGCATCTGCATGCATAGACAAGGATCATATTGAAAGGATGATCAGAGAATTTCAAGACTATTTTGTATGGCAATCGAAAGACATGACAGGGTTGGATCCAAGTATCACAGTTCATAAAATCCCAGTTTATCCAGGTGCTAAGCCCGTCGAGCATAAATTGAGAAGACTCAAGACAAAATGGTCTTTACCGATTAAAGAAGAAATTGCCAAGCTACTGGATCACAACTTCATTGCGCCTATCAACTATCCATCCTAGCTGGCTAACATTATGCCGGTTCCCAAGAAGGATGGTAAAGTCAGAATGTGTGTGGATTACAGGGATCTGAACGAAGCTTGTCGTAAGGATGATTTTCCTTTGCCTCACATTGATTTGTTGGTAGACTACATGGAAGGTACTGAATTGGTTTCCTTAACCGACCTGGCTGCAGGGTATAATCAAATCATGGTTCATCCTCCTGACAAAGAGAAGACAGCATTTATTACTGAATGGGGCACCTATTACTACTGGGTCATGCCACTTGGGCTTAAAAATGCTGGAGCAACCTACTAGAGGATGGCAACTACCATTTTCCATGACATGATGCATAAAGAAATTGAAGTTTATGTGGATGACATGGTAATCAAAGGCACCACTGTTGAAGAACATTCAGAGGCATTAAGGCGATTCTTCCTTAGACTTCGCCAGTACAATCTTAAACTCAATCCTGCCAAATGTGTCTTTGGAGCCTCATCTAGAGTATTCCTAGGTCATATGGTCAGCAAGAAGGGTATAGAAGTAGACCCTGCTAAGTCAAAGGTAATTCTAAAAATGCCACCTCCAAAAACAGAAAAGGAGATTAGAGGTTTCCTTGGACGGCTATAATACATTAGTCGGTTCATCAATCAATTGGCTGATTTATGTGGTCCCATCTTCAAACTACTCAGAAAAGGAGCCTCCAAGCAGTGAAATGATGATTGTCAAAAAGCTTTTGACCAGATCAAGCAATACTTACTAAACCCACCAGTGCTATAGCCATCAAGGTTTGGAAAGCCTTTGTTGCTTTATCTATCAGTAACTGATGAAGCAATGGGGGTAATACTTGCCCAAAATGCTCCTAACTCTAATAAGGAGAATGTAATTCATTACCTGAGCAAAAGGATGCTATCTCATGAGCTCAAGTACAGTTTTACAGAAAAGCTGTGTCTTGCTTTGGTATGGGTTTGCCACAAGCTGCAACACTACCTTTGTTCCTTTACAACTCATGTTCTTGTTGACAAGAGCCTTTTGAAATTCCTTATGGTGAAGTCAGTTCTTGACAGTAAGATGGCAAGGTGAATGGCTGTATTAGCTGCATATGATCTGAAATATGTTCAGTGGAAAGCAGTAAAGGGTAGCATAGTGGCTGATCAGTTAGCTGCAGCTCCAGTAGATGATCATTGGGTTGAACCTGAATTTCCCAATGAAGACATCCTAGTAATTGACAGTGAAGTATGGAAGCTCTACTTTGATGGGGCATCTAACAACAAAGGGTATGGTGCCGGCATCATGTTCATTACACCAACTGGAGAAAACTTACCCATTGCCATCAAACTGAACTTCGAGGTGATAAATAATGAACCAGAGTACAAGGCATGCATCTGTGGTCTTGAGGCAGCAATAAGGCTCAGAATCAAATGCCTTGAAATTTATGGGGATTCGAATATGATAGTCTCCTAAGCATTGGGAAAGTGGAAGATTAGAGAAGAGCATTTGGTTCCTTACCATAAACGCCTAAATGAACTAGCAGCTAGTTTTCATGAACTATCTTTCCATTATCTTCCAAGAACGAAGAACAGATTTGCTGATGCTTTGGTAACACTCGCTTCGATGCTTGATATAAGCGACGGCTTCATAATCAGACCAGTTACAGTTGAAGTTAAGCATGAGTCAGGCTGTGTAATTCATTGTCTAAATATCCAAGCGGCTAATAGCAAACCATGGTTTTGGGACATCTTCAACTACATCAAGAATGGACTCTATCCTAAAGGAGCCTCTAAGACAGAAAAGAAGACTTTAAGACAGTTGTCCAAAAGTTTCATTCCAAACGGAGAAGTGCTCTATAAGCGGACTTGGGATAACATCCATCTGAGATGTGTCACTGAAATAGAAGCCCAACAAATCATGGAATAGATGCATGGTGGCAACAAAGGTCCACACATGAATGGAATTGCTCTAACCCGCAAAATCATGAATCAGGGTTACTTCTGGCTTACCATGAATCAAGATTGCACAAGATATGTTCAGAGGTGCCATAAGTGCCAAATCTATGCAAAACTTCAAAAGAAACCTTTTATACCTCTATCTCCTATCACTATACCTTAGCCATTTACAACTTGGGGCCTAGACGTCATTGGTAAGATAAGCCCGAAGTCTTCCGGTAAACATGAGTTCATGCTGGTGGCTATTGACTATTTCTTCAAATGGGTTGAAGCTGCACCTAACTAGGTATTAGACTCCAAACGAGTAGCCCAATTTATTCATATCAACATCCTTTGTAGATACGGGGTCCCTTTCGAGATCATTACTGATAATGGATCTCACTTCCAAAAGGAGGTTGCTCTGCTTTTAAAGAAGGAGAAAATTCAACACCATAAGTCTTCTCCGTACAGACCTCAAACAAACGACGCAGTTGAAGCTGCAAACAAGACTCTGAAAAGTATACTGCAAAAGATGGCTGACAACCATAAGGATTGGCACCTGCATTTGCCATATGCCTTATAGGGATATAGAACAACAGTACATACTCCAACCAGTACTACACCTTACTCTTTGGCATATGGGATGGAAGCCATCCTACCAATCGAGGTAGAAATCAAATCAGCTCATATTCTGAGGGAGAGCCAGTTGGACGAAGTGGAATGGGCAAAAGGTTACCATAACCAACTTCTAGCCATCAACGAAAAAAGAATGGATGCCTTATATCAGATGCAAGGTTATCAACAGAAATTGGCTCGACATTTTGATAGGAGAGTCAGGGACAGAGGATTACAAGAGGGTCACCTTATTTTGAAAGAAATAAGGGCACCTGTTCATGATCCAAGGGGAAAATTCAGACCAAACTGGAGTGGTCCATTTCTTATCAAAAAGATCTTATCTGGAGGAGTTGCAATCCTGACAGACTTGGATGGCATAGAATTTGCTAGCCCGTGCAACTTGGATCAACTCAAGAGATACTTTGCATAAAGCATCCTTATAACTCATGCATAGCATTTGCAAGCATTGTAAAATGATGATCAGCATTCACATTCTTTTCCTCAAAGTCAGAACTACGTGGACCTGATTCTCCATAAAGAGGAAAAAAGAATAAAAATCATAAAAGCATTGTAAGGAGATACGTAGGCAGCCCACGTGGGTTCGGTCCATTCATCAATAAAACTCTTCATTTTCACATTCACTTGGCTCTTAATTGTGTCACAAAGAAATATAAATAAATAATAAATAAATAAAAAAGCTCGCTAAGTTGAAAACCCAAAAAGGTGGCTTAGGCAAAAGTTAGAGCCACAAAAGAAATAAAAAAATGAATGATGTCTTATTTTGTCTCATTTAAACTTTGGAACATTGAAATAAAGACATGGTCAAAATTTGCCCTAAGCTAAAACAAATAATCATGATTCTTCCTCTATCTCCTCAAGAATAGCAGCTTTTCTAGCCTTCTCTAATTTCCATAAGTTGGCTATCCACCAGTCAATATACTACATGGATTTACGGCCTTGGTTAGTAGGGCGAACAGCATGAAAACCCCTTACCCATCCATTTCTAACAGCTCGAGCAATAGTCTCGGTAATCAAAATAGATTCAAATAGAGCGCCATCTGGGGGCATGCCCTGACTATGTCCCATTTGGTGCATAACCCTAGTAGCTTGATAAAAGGTCACCATCCTCAGCCCCAGCAAGTAGACCATCTTATAGCCAAAGCTCATAGTCATGAATCTTCTGATCTTGTACCATTCACACCTCCATAGTAGGTCATCAGAGTCCAGCTCCATCAACCATTTTGTCCATTCTTTCTCGGAATCCCATTTCATCACAATGGTCCGAGTTCTATACCAAGAAGCAGAATAATCCACCTTTATGGGGGGTCCAACTATCCGGAGATGATCTTTTAGCCAAATCTGAAAAAGTACAGTAGAGATAAGCATAAACATAGAAAGTAGTTGAATTGAAATACGAAAGTCAGAATTCAACTAACTTGAAGAATAATAGGGTTAATTGACCACGGCCCATCAAAGTGTAAGATCTGTCCAAACACATGATGGTCTCAGCCAACACTATAGCTGTAATAGATCTCCCCTCTTCCATTTGTGGAATTAGCTCAGTAACTCTAGCATCGCCCCATCTGGTAGGGCTCACAAAAATGTATCCGGCAGTCAGACAAAAGGATAGAGCCGCATCCTCAAATGGAACCACCCTTCATCCTCAAAATCTTTAGGATCATAGAATTTTGCTATCATAGCATTCAGATCTACCCAGTCATCCACCACCATGGGACTAGCAACCTCAGTACTTAAGTTAAAAAGTCCTTTGAAGGAGTTGAAATATCATACCTTCTCAACAGGAGTAGCCAGCATAGCCTCTGGATCAGATCTAAGCAGCACAGAAAATTCCTCAAATGTAGGACACATCTCTTCCATAGATGCCCCAAACCTGAAGACATGGGCAGTTGGATCCCAAAAGTGCAAGCAGGCGCATAGAAATTCCCAATCAATCTTTATTCCTCTTAGGGTGGGCATAGCGCTTACCCCATACCTTCCCAGATTAATTCTCTCCACTTTTGTGAGGTTCTTATACCATAAGAACATTGCATGGCTAAAATAGGGCTCCATTGTGAGAAATAAAAATGAAAAATTTTTTATGGAAAGCAAAAAGTGTTTGAAAGTGATTTTGATGGCACAGAAATCGATGGTATGGACTGAAAATGGACAAAAAGCTATTTAAATAGACAGATTCTGACCTGCCACACTCGCTGTCGGCGGCACAGTAAACATGCCGCCCGGTACGGTGGCATGCTGGCCGTGCAGCTATGGCGGCGGCATGCTGGACGTGCCACCTAAGGTGGTGGCATGGCAACCGTGCCATTCGTACGGCGGCATGCCAACCGTACCGCCCAAACCATCCTCTGCCTCCTTATGTCTACTTTCCTCAAAACAAGTTTTTACATGATTTCGGGTTTAAAATTGTTCATTTTTCTCAAAATTGAGTAGAAAATGAGAGAAAAACGTAAGGTGTAGCGCAATGGAATTCTTATTTTAGCCAAACATCTGCATTCATACCATGCACCCATGTCATTCAAAACATACATAAAGTCATAACATCTCATACATTTCAAAATGTCACGTAAGCATAAAAGTGCATATATTCAAAATATCATGCAGACATCCATCATCCTCAGTACATGTATACATGAAAAAGCAAAAACTGACAAAACAGGTCTCTAACAACCACGCCTAGGTCTGCGGTGCCCTCGCTTAGGCATATCCTGTTCGTGACTATCCTCTGACAAATCCCTCTCGTGCAGAAAGGAGGTCAAAGCAAATGCATATCAGCTCAAGAGGTCGTAGTGATAGCAAACAAACTCCATGGGAACCTGAGGAAGAAAGAAATATCAAAATCACTACAAGGCAAATTGTCAAAAGGTTAAAAGTTCCAGTCGAACAAAATCATTACCTCTGTCACAGTCTCAGGGATAGTAGGAAAGAAGGCTGGATGCTCATTAGGAAGATGATAACGTCGTAATCGGTTGTCACCAGAGAAATAATCCAGATAAGCTAGCAAGTGGACAAGACCGGTAGGCAAGGGAACTGAATTAGTCGGACCTCCCACTGAAGCATCTAGAGCTAGAGCTGGGGCAGAGCCGCTAGCCCCTAAAGGGCCAATCCCAAAAGGATCAGCTGTAAAACCTGAATGGCCAGCCATAACACCTGAAGGTCCAACCCTAGGACCTATGCTGCCAACCAGAACAGTACCGCCAGCCCGTGACAAGCTCCCAACTCTAGAAGGAGGACCTTAGGAAGATGCTGAACTAGATCTCCTATGTGATGGTCCTCGCAATCTATCCAAGGGAGGTGTCCCCCGCATCAGGGATGCCTCGTAGAACTCATCATAGTCCAAATCAGGCAACAAGAAATCCAGATAGGAGACTCCAGCAACCCAATCATCCTCTCCCAAAATAGCTAGCCCAAACCTCATATTTTTCGAAGGGGGCAGTGGCACAACTCTCTCTCCTGTAACCTGTGCCCTTACCCTCTCTCCCAAATAGAACATCCTCAAGGACTCACAGCGGAGCAAGAGTCGATAAGAGGTCAAGTCCATGCTAGGCCTGATCCGATCAGGAATCCACTCCGCGAACCTGACAAATGGTGACCATCTCACCTGCAAATAGATTGCAATATTCAGCAGTAGAAGATAAAACAGTAATATTCAAATAAAGAAATACCTAGTCTGCGGTCATAGTAGCAAAGATTTGTCTGCACTGATCAAATTGCTGCGATATGAAGGAAGGTTTGTTGGATGCCCTCCAAATGTGTCCATAAGGGGGATCAATAGCACTAGGCTCTCTCAGTGATGGAGCCAGCATCGAAAAATGCTCATAAGCCCAGTACTGCAGGAAATAAAATTATATCAGTCGTTAGGCAGAGATCAAACAACAGAATACCAGAGTGTAATACTCACCTCAAGCACGATGGAGATACCACCATGACCGCAAAGCGTGCCACGGGAAATGCTTCACAGCTTATGATACATAGCACAAAGGGCAGCACCTCCCTAGTCAAACTCCCCAATCTCATCCAGGTTCTCCAAGGATCATAGGATATTCAGATTAATACAGTCCTTATTATTATGTAGAAAGGTATAGCTCAAGATAATTAAGGTGCAAAGTATAGCACCTTGATCAACACCATACTGACTAGGAGTCTAACCCATGGTCATCAGGCCAGATGAAGCCAAGAACATGGGACATTCAGGTTCCCACGAGGGGGATCAGCCTATTAGAGTGATCATCTCTACAAAAGAGCGCTCGATCCATGAAGAATAAAACTCTAGAAGACGAGATTTGAAATGCATACAAGTAAGCATGCTCTACTCGAAGGGAGTGACTGTCATCTCGCCACAGGAAAGGTGGAATGTGTTTGTTGTATCCCACTAACACTCTGCTAGTGCCTAAATTATAATGGTATTAACCGGCTGCTTGACATCCAGCTCCAGCCACCCGAGTAATCCAGATGGCTCGAAACGCAAACAGATAGCCTTCTGATTAGTCAAATAAATGCAAACCAGCTCCATGACACTACGGCCACCCCTGGGCCTTAAATGTGTTCTCTATAATTTTTGTAAAAAAAATTAATTTTAAATTAAATTATTATTATTAATAACTATCAGAATTCTTACTGACTGTGCAGAAAAATGAAAGCATACCTGGAGAGATCCAGTGAAGCTGACGTGATGATTTGGCTCCTTTAGCAATGTCTCTGGATCCTGAGCACTCGCTGCTGGTTGATTGAAGATATCCATAAGGAGAAAGTAAAAAAAAAAAAAAGAGAGAAAAAAAAGGGAAAATTTGAGAGAAGAAAAGTAAAGCTAGAAAGAGAGAGAGAAAAGAAGAGAGAGAGTGAAGATGAAGTTATGAGAAAAAGTGAAGGAAGTTAAGATTTATATAGAAGTAGAGGTGGGCCCCCCCTCATAACATCTTTTTTACTTTTTTGATTCGCAGGTCTAGTTCACGTGGTTTTGCCATAACAAGCTCATTTTAAATCGAAATTCAGTTCCATCTGAAGCAATGAATTCGCGTGATTTTTATCCATCTCCTGAAATAGATGGGGTCTCGATTGGAGTTCAAAATCTCCTAAAATTGCAGAAAAACTAAAAATTCAAAAATAGCTTGAAAATTGGAAAACAGTCCAAATAAAATCAAAATAGCCAAAAATCAGACATCAAGCTCTTGCACAAATCCCAATACTGAAAGGGACATTCAGAATTCTCAAAATGGCAACCTAAGCCTTCCGGTTCACACTTATCATATTCGACCTCTGTTTGGCCAAACCAGATAAGGGGGGCAGCTGTGAACCCTCAAAAATGCACCTCCAGTGGACTTTCTTTCAGTTACGAACCCATAGAATCAAACAAAGCTCGAATCAGAGCTGAAATGGGCCCAAAATGGACAGAAACAGATCAAACTGCCCAAGTAGCGCTCTGTCGTCTAGGAGGCACGTTTGCTGTGCCACCCAGAAGGTGGCATGCATTTGGTGCCACCGAAGCTCTGCCGTGCTGCCGTGCGCTGCACCAGAAGGAGGACGACCGTCAGGCAGCACGCATTCCGTGCCGCCCAGGCTGCCTGCGCGTCGGCCGTGCCACCCTTGCCACCAGCGTCGCCATCTGTACCGCTGGATCCTCCTCCGGCAGCTCTATAAATAGGAGCCTCCTCCAGCCTCATTTGGCGTGACTTCTAAAGCATTCCAAAGCAATTCAAGAGATTTCAAAGCAGTTGAGGCATATTTCAAAGCATAAATTCGTTCTTACACTAACATACTTGTTGTTTCTAGGTCCAGATTCTAAATTTCCTTTGAATTCAAGGTGGAGTTGAGATCCAGAGCAAAATTAGTTTCATTCATTCGAAAGCCAAGAAAAGCAAAGGTATAATCCCTTTTCTATCTTTAAAATTCTAAATTTAGATATAAAATTCTCTTTAGGTCTAAAACTGAAAAGATCTAAAACTTATTAATTTAAGAATCATAATTAAGTTAATAAGCAAACCAACACATTTTTAAAACCCCTCCTTCGCAAGAAGGGAGAACTATGTGGGGTTTGATTCCTATTCGATAGGATACGCAGGCTGCCATTCTGAAAGGCATCAACTCCAAAATCTTTTATCAATATTGTTTTCCTTTCTTTTTTTTTATTTTGATTTATTTGTACTAATTTTTTATTTATGATTTTATTTTTAGTTTAGTTGGGGAATGTGTGCTTTTCCTAGTACCCATAAGGGCTAAAGGAAAGATCCCCTTTATTTCATTTATTTTGATATTGTAATAATTAAGTAGGATTTATCTTGCCTATTTATTTATTATTATCATTCCATCACATTATATATATATATATATATATATATATATATATATATATATATATATATATATATATATATATATATATATATATATATATATATATATATATATATATATATATATATATATATATATATATATATATATATATATCTGTTCATTCATCATTATATTCTTGTTCATGCATACACAAAAATTCATTTTTTAAAAGTTATTTTGCATTTTTAGCCAAACTAAAGAAAATAACATTTTCTTAATTGTGTAATTACCAAAACCTGATCCCCGAACCCTCCTTGGTTACTCATGGATTGGTGCATTTTCCATTGGGATAAATCAAATTTTGGAGTCAATCATGTTGTGTTTTCTTTAATTTTCCCAATTAAAATAAATAAATTAAAGTGGCGACTCACTTTTCAACTGTCAAATTACAAAAATCAATTTTTCAAACTCACAGCGAGTTCCAATCGTGGAGTTTCTCCTGAAGAGCAGGCATCACAGATATGCCCATTTCACCTCTGAGCTAGCTAATCAATCAAAAACTAAATGACCAAACTACTTTCCTTTATTAAGGGTGTGAGGCCTCACCCGAGCACTGGCCTAGTCCGCTAGAGGGAACCGGGATGCTTATTCGGTTTTAGACTCATGATGGAACCCTCAGGTTCAAATTTGGTTGATTTTGAAAATGATTTTTGGGAGTCGCCATCATAGTTTATTTTTAAATAGAAAAATTAAGAAAAAACCCAATTGACTCCAATTCATTAATTTTCAATTAATTTACTTATGGATAAAATCACTAGCCTCGAACCAGGTTGAGTTCGGAGACTAGGTTTTTAGTTTGAAATAATCTAAATTTGGCTCTTAAGTTTAATTTGACTTTAAAAATTAATTTTATAAATGACAAATGTTATATGATAATTAATGCATGAGTATGGTATGAATGCAATGAGAAAATTAAAATAAAACATCAAAAAAAGGGGAAAGGAGATTGGTTGGGATTTGGATTTAAGGTTTGGATTTAGATTCCAAATGTGCCTACATACCCCATTGTATGGGGATTAAAACCCACGTAGTTCATTCCACGATTAAGTGGAGAGGTTTAAGGGTTGATCAGATTGATTTTGGTTTAAAAAGGCTAATACCTTGACTTTTGGTGGGCGGAGGATTTTACCGGACTGAAGTTCCATTTTATTGGGACCGAGTGAGTGGATTGATTGGGAGACTAAATAGTTAATTAAAAATATTAATTAACTAATTAATATGATGAAAATGGTAGATGGATTAATTAATTAAAAAGATTATTTAATTAATTTGGATGAAAGATGAGTTAACAAAATATTAATTTTGGGTATTAATTAATTAATTAAAAAAATTAATTAACTAATTAATATGATAAAAAATGTGGATGGATTAATTAATTAAAAAGATTAATTAATTAATTTGGATGGATTTAAGAAAATGATTAATTTGTGATTAATTAATTAATTAAAAAAGGTTACTTAACTTGGTTAAGGTGAGATAATTAATTAATTAAAGAGTGGTTGGAGGGAGAAGAAGAGAGGAATTAGAGGATAGCTATCAACTCTAACTCAAGGTGTGTTTGAAATGAAGAAATGAAAGGGCTATTTATAGGAAAATGAGGTGAGGGTGATTTAGGAAGTGAAAATGTAAAAAGACAAAAGGGATAGTGCTAAAAAATATTAGAAAAATGAAAAGGAGGGCATTTTGGGTATTTAAACCTGGCAGGAGGCATGGATCCACACCAATCAAATGTGGCTGCCATGTGTAAGAAGCGCAACAAGCCACATTAGATAAATGCAGCCGCTGTGCTTTGGTAGCACGAATCTGATCCCCCATAAACACGGAGCCGCTTTAAATTTTGAAGCTGCTGGCTTTTTTTTTTTTTTTTTTTTTAGGGATTGGTTGGTTTGGGATTTAGGAAATTTGGATGTTCAAATAGCAATGTAACTAAGGCTAAAAAAATCTCTTTCAGGGGCACAACCCTTGAACCCCCGCCCACTAACCGGCTAACAAGACCGTCGTAACAGCTCTACATAGTGCATTAAACTCAGCAAGTACTAAGGTGTAGCTGGATGATAAGGGTGCAAAGTTAAGGATTCATAATTGCTTCCTCATCAGAATTGGCTTTAAACAAAATGTGATTCTGATGATAGTGAACCTTGGGAAGAGGTGCCATGTCAGACTCTAGGCTTGTGTGTCCTTGTTCGGTCCTTTGGAGAGGCCCTCTAGGATAAATGAGGTTTTATCAATGGCTATCTATCCAGCCTTGACGTTGGATGCAAGAATGGTCTTGGTGAATTTCAATTAAGGCTATTTGTTCAAACATAAAGTTAGAGGGCAAAAAAGGTTTGATGAATTTCAATCAAGGCTATTTGTCCAACCTTAATGTTGGAGAAGATTTGGTGAATTTCAATCAAGGCTATCTATTTGACCCTAATGTTATAGGTAAATAATGATCTGGGGTAAATCTCAATCAAGGCTATTTGTTCAGCCTTAATATTGGAGATAAAGAAGGTTTGTGTAAATCTCAATCAAGGCTATTTGTCTAGCTTTAATGTTCAAGGTAAGGATGATTTTGGTAAATCTCAATTAAGGATGATTTACATAAATCTCAATCAAGGCTATCTATTTGGCCTTAATGTATGAGGTAAAGATGATTTGGGTAAATCTTAATCAAAGCTATCTGTCAAGCCTTAATGTCGCAGGTAAAGATGATTTGGGTAATTCTCAATCAAGGCTATCTGTTTGGCCTTAATGTTTGAGGTAATGATGATTTGGCTAAATCTCAATCAAGGCTATCTATTCAGCCTTAATGTTAGAGGTAAAGATGATTTAGGTAAATCTCAGTCAAGGCTATCTATTCGGCCTTAATGTTCGAGGTAAAGATGATTTGGGTAAATCTTAATCAAGGCTATCCATATGGCCTTAATGTTGGAGGTAAAGATGATTTGGGTAAATCTCAATCAAGACTATCTGTCCTACCTTAATGTTCGAGGTAAAGATTATTTAGGTAAATCTCAATCAAAGCTATCTGTCCAGCCTTAATGTTTAAGGCAAAGATTATTTGATAAATCTCAATCAAGGCTATCTGTATTGCTTTAATGTTAGAGATAAAGATGATTTGGGTAAATCTCAATCAAGGCTATCTATCTGACCTTAATGTTCGAGGTAAAGATGATTTGGGTAAATCTCAATCAAGGCTATCTATCCAGTCTAAATGTTGGAGGTAAAGATGATTTAGGTAAATCTCAATCAAGGCTATCTGTCCGACCTTAATGTTGGAGATAAACATGATTTAGGTAAAAAAGGTGGAAAGTAGGACCATATGGATGTCTAGGTGATTGTTTCTAGACATTTATGGGTGGAAAATAATTTTGGACAGGATAATTTAGTGAAAGGAGAGCCTCGACCTGTGGCAAGTTGGTTCGCGAGATTCTGACAAGATTTTGGTAGGAGGAGAGCTTCGACTTATGGTGAGTCAACTCAAGATATTCTGAAAAGATTTCATTAAGAGAGCCTCAACCTATGAAGAGTCGGCTCAACAAATTCTAAAAATGTCTTGATAAAGGGAAAGCCTCGGCCTATAGTGAGTTGGCTCAAGAGATTATGAAAAGATTTTGATAGAAGAAGAGCCTTGGCCTATGGTAAGTTAGCTTTATAGATTTTGAAAAAATTTCAGTTGTGCCAAAGAAACTTAGGCTTCTAAATTTGAGGGGTTAAGCCTTTTGGAAGGCTCAAAGGAACTTTGCTGGGAGTAAAGGGACTCTAGAAGTTACATTTTGTTGATTAGATCTAGAAAGGTATCATTTAGCTTTAAGGAGACACTGGTCAGCTTTAAGAGGTGTCCATGAGGCTATTGGCTCAGCTTATGCATGATGGTGCATAATTGCAGATGATTACATAGATGCTAGTGCATAGATGATGCATGCATGTTTTAGAATTCACAGACCTTTTATTTGACTTCTATACTATGCATGATTTGTGATGATGTCTATAATGGATGATAACATGGATGCATGAGGGTGGATTCATGAGTTTATTTTGTGAATGTGATTTGCATGCAATGTTGACTCTTAAAGTGGCATGCAAGTTGCAAGATAATTATTTTGATTGATTTTTTTTTATGGATTTCTAGGATTTCCCCAGGAAAGTCTGACAATTCTATGATATTTTTAAGTGATGACAATGATGGGTAATCTAGACCCTAAGCAAAAAGGCGTTCATGCAAGCAATATTCCTTGAACCAATGGCTAGTTATCTAAAAAGGTGATTTTAGGAAGGTACCCTATTGGAAGACAATAATTTAGCTTTTTTGACATGGGTTAGGGCTTGGCATGGCAATGGGACAGTGGGCTTAGTCTATGATGGATTTAGTAGACGAGTGGCTTATTTCAAGTCTAGAAGGGAAATTATCTATTTTAGGCTTCCCAAGGCTTTCGAGAAAGAATTAGTTCTAGTCGATGGTTTACCCCTGGTTTGACTTTGGAAGCTTATAGTGATGAGGGGAATTATAAGTTAACATATATGATAGAGACTTATGGTTCACTCCATATGGCCTAATGTTTCTTTTTGTGCTCTTGGCCTGGCTGGGTCGCTTGGACAGTTAATTAGGGAGTTTAGGGTTTGGACTTCTTCAAGGTTTAGTTTTGGTTTTGTCAAGAGGTTTAAACAAATGGGTTGATAGGAATTAGGATTCAGTTAATCTCTGCTTTGGTTTTATTCTTGGTATGATAGGGTTTTGGTTACAAGGATAGATGGCTTGGTCAAGTTTGGAAAGCTCACTTGGATTTTGGAGATCGGGTTTCCTTTGAGTAGATAAGAGGGGCATGCCTTGACTTTGGTTCACAACTAGACCTTTTGAGTGGGTTGGTTTCTTCAAGGAGCTAGAGCTTTGGAAATGGGAGGTAGGCTTCCTCCATTGGCATGGGATTTGAAGTTAGGGCTTTTAAAAAGTGTGCATGGCTTTCAAAAAAGTGGGTTGTGGACTTTTAGCACATGGCTTAGGTGATGTAGATTTTGATTTCTACCAAGGGCTTCAGCTTTATAGCTGTTCCTTTTGTGAGGCCTTACCTGAGCACCAGCCCAATCTGCTAGAGCAAACTAGGATGCTCATTCAGGTTTAGACTCACAATGGAACCCTCGGGTTCGAATTTGGTTGATTTTGAAAATGATTTTGGGAGTCGCCACCCTAATTTATTTTTAAACAAAAAAATTAAGGAAGAACCCAATTTTGACTCCAATTCATTAATTTTCATTTAATTATCCAAGGATAAAATTACTAGTTTTGAACTAGATTGAGTTCAAGGAGTAGGTTTTTTGTTTTAAATAATCTAAATTTGGCTCTTAAGTTTAATTTGACTTTAGAAAAAAACTGATTTCATGAGTGAAAAATATTATATGACAATTAATTAAATGTATAGCATGGTATGAGTGTAATGAGAAAATCAAATGGAAGCATTTGCAAATTACATTAACTAAAACAAAGGAAAAGGGAATTGATTGGGATTTAGATTTGAGGTTTGGAATTAGATTTCAAACGTGTCTACGTACCTCATTGAATGGGGATTAAAACCCATGTAATTCGTTCCACAGTTAAGTGGAGGGGTTTAAGAGTTTATTGGATTGATTGATTTGATTTGGGTTTGAGAGGAAAAGGCTGATACCTTGACTTTGGTGGGCAGAGGGTTTCACCGGACTGAAATTTCATTTTATTAGGACCATATGATTGGATTGATTAGGAGATTAATTAATTAATTAATATGATAATTAAATAATTAATATGATGAAAATGGTGGATGGATTAATTAATTAAAAAGATTAATTAATTAGTTTGGATGAAAGGTGAGTTAAGAAAATGGTTAATTTTGGAGGATTAATTAATTAATTAATATGATGAAAAGGGTCGATAGATTAATTAATTAAAAAGATTAATGAATTAATTTGGATAAAAGGTGGATTGAGAAAAAGGATTAATTTGGTTTTGGAAAAAAGTGATTATTTAATTAATTAAAAAGATTAATTAATTAATTGAGTGATAAGTTTTAATTAAAAGAAAGAGTTTTAGTTAATTAAAAAGATTAATTAACTTGGTTAGGGTGAGGTAATTAATTAATTAAAAAGATTAATTAATTAATTAGAGAGTAATTGGAGGGAGAAGTAGAAGAAAAGTTGGTAGATAACCATCTATATCAACTTTGGAGGTGTCTTGGAATGAAAGATGGAAGGGGTATTTATAGGAAAAGTGAGTGAGGTAGTTTGAGAAGTGGAAAAGTGAAAAGTCTAAAAGGGTAGAGCTAGAAAAAAGCTGAAAGATCATATTGGAAAGTATTTTGGAGACTGTAGGCAGGCAGTGGGGCCTGTGCCACTGAAGGCCCCAGCGGTGCCACCAGCCAATTAGGCAACACACCTCTTGGAGGGGCAACAGCACCGCCTAGGCCTAAGCCGGTGTCGCTGGTGCCTCGACGGACATGTTGGCTGATTTTTACTTTTTCGCTCTACCAGTTTTTGAACTTCTGGATCAGTTTTTGGGAGTTACAGAGCTCAAAAAATTAATCAGTCAGTGTTGATAGGTTCAAAATTAATTTTAGAGTATTTGAGCAGTCAGTTAGAGAGAAATTCGATCAATTTTAGAAAAATACCACCTAATATAGAAGGTTTGTTCAGGTATGAAAAGTGCCAGTGTTTGAAAATTAAACATCCTCGTACCAATGTGACTGAAAGTCCATTTTTAACTCTGGGGGTGCTGCCCTCTTGACCCCTACCCGCTAACCAGCTATGGGACCGCTATGCTGGCTCTGTATAGCACATTAATCTTATTAGGTATCAAGCTGTAGCTGAATGATGAGGTGTAAAATTAAGGATTCACAGTTATCCCTTCATTAGAATTGGCTTTGACCAAAAGTTGATTTTGATGATAGTGAACATCGGGAAGAGGTGCCATGTTAGACTTTGGGCTTATGTGTCCTTGTCAGGTCCTTCAGGATCAGGCCCTCTAGGATGAGATTTTATCAATGGTTGTCTGTTTGGCCTTGACAATGGACTTAAGAATGTTCTTGGTGAATTTCAATTAAGGCTATATGTTCAGCTCTAATGTTAGAGGACAAAGAAGGCTTGGTGAATTTCAATCAAGGCTATCTGTCTGGCCTTAATGTTAGAAGACAAAGAAGGTTTGGTAAATTTCAATCAAGGTTATCTGTCCGGCCTTAATGTTGGAGAAGTTTTGGTGAATTTCAATCAAGGCTATCTATTTGGCTTTACTGTTGGAGATAAAGAAGGTTTAGTAAATTTCAATCAAGGCTATCTGTCGGCCTTAATGTTGGAGGTAAAGATGATTTGGGGTAAATCTCAATCAAGGCTATTTGTCCATCCTTAATATTGGAGGTAAAGATGATTTGGGGTAAATCTCAATCAAGGCTATCTATCTGGCCTTAATGCTAGAAGTAAAAATGATTTTGCACAAGATAATTTAGTGACAAGAAAGCCTCGACCTATGGCAAGTCGGCTCACAAGATTTGAGGAAGAGCCTCAGCTTATGACGAGTCATCTCAAAAGATTCTGATAAGATTTTGGTAAAGGGAGAGCCTCAGCCTATGGCGAGTTGGTTAAATAGATTTTAAAAATGTTTTGAAAAAAGGAAGAGCCTCAGCCTATGGCAAGTCAGCTCAAGAGATTTTGACAAGATTTTGGTTATGCCAAAGAAACTTAGGCTTCTAAATGTAAGGGGTTGGGCCATTTGGAAGGCTCAAAGAAACTTTTTCGAGAGTAGAGGGACTCTAGAAGTCATGCATCATTGATTGGATCTGGAAAGATATCATTTAGCTTCAAAGAGGTACAGGTCAGCTTTAAGAGGTATCGATCAGCTTTGAGGAAGTACTAGTTAGCTTTAGGAGAGGCTAGTGAGGCTATTAGCTCAGCTTATGAATGATGGTACATGATTGCAGATGATTGTATAGATGTTGATGCACCGATGATGCATAGACGTTTCAGAATTCATGGACCTTTTGCCTTACTTCTATGCCATGTATGATTTGTGGTGATGCCTATAATGAATGGTTGCATGGATGCATAAGGGTGGATTCACGCATTTACTTTGTGAATGCAATTATTTTATGTGACTTGTATGTCTATGGAGCCATGCATTTGTGAATTGAAAAACTCAGCAAGGTTGAGGAACTCAACTTGGGTTGGCATGGAATAGTTGCTATAGTGGCATTACGAGGAGATTGAGATTTTCCTAAAGGCTTGCTTCAGGTTTTGGAATCTGATGGCCTAGGATTTATGTTTTAGTGCTATTGAGAAGGAGTTGTGTCTATTCTCAAAGAATTTGGCATTTCCTGGATTTTTCAAGAGTTTTTTTAGGACTTTTCTTAGAATGTCACAAGTCAGATGTGGGTGAGTGTTGGTCAAGTGAATTTGACCACTGTAATTGGGAACTTCCATGATCCCGATGACCAAAGAGATATGAGGGGGTGGAGACTCAAGATAAGGGTCGTGGTTTTCTATTTGAGGTCAAATACGGGTCTGTTGATTAGGGTGGTGCCAAAATGGCAAATGGAATAGAGGCACTAATGAGCCTTGACTGCTTTGTTTGGGATTTTGAGAGATGAATTGTCTTGCTAGTTATTCACTAAGTGAGAAAACTTTGTCTTACCCATTCTATTAGGGTGCTTTGTGGGTGTCTATTTTAGGTTTTGGGTTATCTTGGAAGTGTGGCTGACAAATCATTTTTAGGCGGTGGACCCTACTTTTCAGTCCACACATGCTTTATTGATACTTGGTTAGAGATCGAAAAGGATGGTTTCTTGCAACTTGCCTCCAGAGGACACATTTTTAGCACTACCAATTGTAAAGGATTTGATCTCTTATGACCAGGAGCCATGGGTGTCGAGTAGTTTGCTTGTTGGGTTTGGTTTTAATAAATTTCCACTAGGGGATAAGGGTTTTGAGGTAGATGAGGCAAACTCAAAGTATGCCCCAAGTTTTTTTTTTTTTTCTCTTCTTAGAGTCTGTGCAGATCACAGCTCCTATTGTTGGAACTATCAAGTGGTGGCTGGCTAAGGAGTTATAAGGCTATTTATTTTGGGATTTCACTTAGGACCATAAAGTGGTATGCCAGGTAATTGAGAAAGAGTACTAGGCTATCCTACTGAGGGAAACAGAGGATGGCGCAGTTGAGGAAGAAGAGACTGTATGAAGAACCATTAGTGGTGAAAGGACTATAACATAGACAAAGGGGGTGACTCATTCTTTGAAGGAGACTCGAGAATCTACTGGAAGTGTGACACCACAGGTTGCAGTAGTAACTGACAGACTTTGACTTTGATGAGGACACGAGAGATTTGCATCTTAAGAGGTAGAGGAGGACTGGCTAGACCATGACTTCAAACATGACCCCCTTTTTTTTTTTTTTTTTTTGAAATAATTACAAGTTGATAGGACTACACAAAATAGGATAAGCTATAAACAACATTAAAAGGACTATCCTTTATGATGCATTTATATGTTGTAAAATTTGATCATCATTAAATGAGACATCTTTTATTTTTTGCTCTAATTTCTGCCTAAGCCGCCCTTTAAGGTTTTCAGCTTAGCGAGCATTCTTTTTTTTTTTCTTCTTCTTCTTTTTTTTTTGTTTAGGAAAAAGAATTAAGTGAATGATGTACTAGGCAGAAAGAGAATGAGAATGCAATGCAACAAAATATTTTGTATTATGATTTGGATCGCACCCGAGTTGAGCTGCCTATGTATCCCTTACATCACTTTTCCATTGATTATTTCTTTTAGGGAGAATAAGGTCCACATAGTTCTGATTACATATGCATGAAAAATAGAAAATGAAATTTAGGTATCATCTTCAGATGATGTATCATTTCAAATGATTTGGGTTGCTAGGATGGGAGAATTTGCTTTTGTCCACGTCTGTGAAGATGGTGCCTCCATCGGATAGGATCTTCTTGAGCTTGCACTGTCTAACCCAGTTCAGTTTGAACTTCCTCCTGGATTATGAATAAGGGCTAGAATTGGATTTCCTTCTTGTGAACCCTTGTCTCTCATATTATCTTCTTGAGCTTGCACTGTCTAACCCAGTTCAGTTTGAACTTCCTCCTGGATTATGAATAAGGGCTAGAATTGGATTTCCTTCTTGTGAACCCTTGTCTCTCATATTCTAGTTGAAGTGCTCGGCTAATCTTCATCGATAATCATGATCTTCATTCTCCACAGCCTCTCCTTGATAGGTTTCTTGTGTAGGTTGGGATCTCATGAACTGTGATGCTTAGATCATCCCTATCTTGTCTTGTACAGAATAGCTCATGAGCTTTTATACTACTACCATACAAATGCAATGTATGGGATTTTGGATTTTTTTTTTGGTGCCATAATTGATTGATTCTTTTGCCTTTTTCATCATTTTTTTGTATTTTTTTATATTTTTCATTTAATTTTTTTTTCTCTTTTTTTTTCTTTTTTATGATGTCCCATTTAAAGATGAATCAGAAAAAATTAAAGCAAATTAGAAAGTTCAAACTTTTTATTACTGATAAAAGTCCCATCATGAGTACATTAAATGATAAGCCTAGAAGGCGAAATACAAATTTAGAAGGACAAGACCTGACAGACTCAAAAAGAAAAATTTAATAGAAAACAAACTCAAAAGACTATAACATAGACTTGGAGGACTTGCATAGGGGCATAGCAATGCTGGCACTCTTCTCAAAATACCGATTATTGGATGAAGCTTGAGATGGTCGGGTGAGCTCAATGGTTTAGAAAAGGATAGGTGGTGGTGGTAGAATTTAGGTTTGGCAGCAATGATGTCTCCACTGTCAATGAGGTCTTTAATTTTGTACTTCAAAGCCTTGTATGAATTTGTTTTATGCCCTGACCCTTAATGATAATCATAGTGCTCATTAGCATTATAACCATTGGGCAAGGGATTTGGAGGAGGTCGTGGTTCTAAGGGCTTAACCATATTAGCCTTTAAGGCTTTCTTGTAAACGATGCTAAAGGACATGCCCAGCTCATAGAAAGTCCTCCTTGTTTCTAACTTCATCGGCTAGTGATAGGACACAACATTTACCTCACCCTCTCTTTGGGTGGTACTGGTGGTGTTCTTATGATACACAGAGGATTCATCCTTGATTCATCCTAATTGAATCAAATCTTTAATCTTGGTGGCAGTGGCAATAAGAGCTTTGAAGTTAGGGAGGTACTGTGTTTGCAAATGCATCTAGTACTAGGGGAGGAGGTTCTTGACAATGATGTCAATTTGCTCTACTTCAGATGGTTGGTTCACCATTTGAGCTACTTTTGTCCTCCACCTTGTAAGGAACGCGGTGAAGGATTGGCCCTTGTTTGGTGGTTTCCAAATCTCGATGGGTGATATCTACCTCGATGTTATATTGGTATTGCTTGACAAAAGCATTGCATATATCATCCCAAGTTTTCTTGTGATTCTAGTTAAGGTCTAGTAACCACTTAATAGCAGCTCTAGTCAAGGATTATTAGAATAACTGAGCAAGGAGCTCGTCGTCCACAACGAAAGGTCTCATGGCACCAACATACATCTTAAGATGAGTTTTAGGACATGTGGTGCCATTAAACTTATCCATGACCGGCATTTTAAATTTTGGTGGAACTCGTGCATTTGGGAAGAGAGCTAAGGAGTCGACATCTATTATGTTTTTATGCTTTTTGACATTTTTTATTGTTCTTTCCATGGCCTCAATTTTCTCCATCAATTTTTTAGTTTTGGGAAAGCTAAAGAAATCTCCACTTTGAAAAGGATTCATAGTGGGAGAGGGAATGGTTGTGTTTAAGTCCACGATAGGAGAGGTTGGAGTTTTAGGTGCTTTGCCTTTATTGATGAGATCGATAATGGGAGGAGTAAAAGTAGGGGCATGGCTAGTCCTGGCTTAAGTAGATGCAGGCTCAACATGAGCAGGAGGGGGAGTGACAATGGCATTGGTCATTTCCTTGACCTCATTGATAATAGACTAGCGTTAAGAGTTGAGGGCATTAGTAAAAGTGGCAATCTAGGCATTGAGAGCATTGGTGAAAGTTTCAGCTTAGGTCTGAAAGGCGGTGGTGAGTGCAGCTTGAAAAGTTTCCTCTTATTTCTTAAGGAGGCTGGTGAAGAATGTGCTCATAGCGTCTTGATCGAAGTTGAAGGTATTGGCCATTGGTACCTTTAAATAGAAAACAGATAGAAAGAAGGGTAAGAATATATAATTAAAATGGCATGAATGTAAAGGTGTGTCAGAAAAAGGATTCCCTCCACATGGTTAGTCACAGGGGTTTATATATTGACAGGGTGAGTGTGTGAGGTGTTTTGGGTAACAGACCACTAGTTTGGGTCTTTGAGGTGTTTGAGGGTTTACCTTGTAGAGCTTCTCATATTATGTATGCATGATCATAACATGATGCATGTCAAAAAAGGTTTCATGAACATGCAAGAGTATCGATTATTACAATATATGGAACCTACAGTCAATGCTAGGGCAACTACATGCATATAGGTGAAGGGTGGTTTGATTTAAGGGTCCCCATCCCACTAGAGCATCGATATACCTAACCATATGTGATGCAAAGAGCCTCGTGTGGGTCCAACAATACTGATTACTTATTACACCACCAAAGTGATCGAGGATTCGTCATGGGGTGGAATGCTTTCACTATCTCCCAACATACTTAAAGAGAGTTGTCGAGCCAATGCTACTCGCCATCCAAAAGTTTTCCTAAAACTAAGGTTTAGGCAAGGAGCCTTTATTATGCAAAGTGATGCATGAAAGTCAAATTATACTTAATGAGCCAAATAAAGATTATTTTGGAAAAATTTTTCCTTAATCAAATAGTAATCTTCTTATTTTTTCTTTTTTAAAAAAAGATGGCAACCAGTCCCCAATGGAGTCGCCAGCTGTGAGGCCTTGCCCAAGCACCGGCCTGATCCGCTAGAGGGAACCGAGATGCTCATTCAGGTTTAGACTCACGACGGAACCCTTAGGTTTGGATTTGGTTGATTTTAAAAATGATTTTGGGAGTCGCCAGCCTAATTTGTTTTTACATGCAAAAATTAAGGAAAAACTCATTTTTGACTCCAATTCATTAATTTTCATTTAATTATCTAAGGATAAAATCACCAGTTTCAAACTAGGTTGAGTTCGGGGACTAGGTTTTTTGTTTTAAATAATCTAAATTTGGCTCTTAAGTTTAATTTAACTTTATAAAAAATTGATTTCATGAGTGAAAAATATTATATGACAATTAATTAAATATATGAGCATGGTATAAGTGTAATGAGAAAATCAAAATGAAACATTCACAAATTACATTAATTAAAAAAAAGGAAAAGGGGATTGATTGGGATTTGGATTTGAGGTTTGGATTTAGATTCAAAACATGCCTACGTACCCCATTGAATGAGGATCAAAATTGTTGATTGGATTAATTGATTTGATTTGGGTTTGAGAGAAAAACACTGATACCTTGACTTTTGGTGGGCGAAGGGTTTTACTAGACCGAAGTTTTGTTTTATTAGGACCGGATGATTGGATTGATTGGGAGATTAATTAATTAATTAAAATGATTAATTAACTAATTAATATGATGAAAATGGTGGATGGATTAATTAATTAATTAAAAATATTAATTAACTAGTTTGGATGAAAGGTGAGTTAAAAAAATGGTTAATTTTGAAGGATTAATTAATTAATTAAAAGGATTAATTAATTAATTAATATGATGAAAAGGGTGGATAGATTAATTAATTAAAAAGATTAATTAATTAGTTTGGATGAAAGGTGAGTTAAGAAAATGGCTAATTTTAGAGAATTAATTAATTAATTAAAAGGATTAATTAATTAATTAATATGATAAAAATGGTGAATGGATTAATTAATTAAAAAAATTAATTAATTAATATGGATAAAAGGTGGATTGAGAAAAAAGATTAATTCAGTTTTGAAAAAAAAGTGATTAATTAATTAATTAAAAAGATTAATTAATTAATTGAGTGATTAATTTTAATTAAAAAAAGAGTTTTAGTTAATTAAAAAGATTAATTATCTTGGTTAGAGTAAGGTAATTAATTAATTAAAAAGTTAATTAATTAATTAGAGAGTAATTGGAGGGAGAAGTAGAAGAAAAGTTGATAGATTACCATCTATATCAACTTTGGAGGTGTCTTGGAATGAAAGATGGAGGGGGTATTTATAGGAGTAAGGGTAGTTTGGTAAGTGAAAAAGTGAAAAGACCAATAGGGTAGAGCTAGAAAAAAGCTGAGAAATCAAATTGAGAGGTATTTTGGGGACTGCAGGCAGACAGTAGGGCCCGCGCCACCGGAGGCCCTAGCGGCTCTACCGATGCTCTAAGCAGCGCTGCCGATGCTCTAGGTGGCGCGTTGCCTAGTGGGGCAATGGTGCAAGCCAGGCCTGAGCTAGTGCTGCCGGCGCATCAGTGGGCGTGTTAGCTAGATTTTTACTTTCTCTCAGCTAGCTTTTTGAAATTCTGGATCAGTTTTTGAGAGTTATAAAGCGCAGAAAATTAATCGGTCAATGTCGATAGTTTCAAAATTAATTTTAGAATATTTGAACAGTCAGTTACAGAGAAAATCTAGTCAGTTTCAAAAAAATACTGTATGATATAGAAGATCTGCCGTGCTGGCTCTGCGTAGCGCACTAATCTTATTAGGTGTCAAATTGTGGCCAAATGATGAGGTGTAAAATTAAGGGTTCACACCTTTCTTTTTTTTTTTCATAGAAAGGAAAAAATGCATTATCTAGGCCAAGAAAGCTTTTAAGGATAATGCTTTTTGGGTTTAATTGGAATACAAAGAGGTCGGGATGAACTTTTAAGAAATGAAGGAGAACCATCTGATTTGGTGACTCAAGCACTTTGATGGGAAAACATGACTTAGAGATCTTTCCCTTGATAAGAGGTGGTGGACTAATCGAAAATTGCTCAAAAGAATATGAATGTCTTTAAATGACATGCCCCTGATGACAAGTAAGGGCAGCTTTATTTGTGAGGACTCGATATTTGACTCGAAAACTTTCTTTACACTTTGAATGATTAAGGAAAGAAAAAAGGGTGACACAAAGAAGAACGACTTTAAGGAGGATAAAATTATTTGACTACTCATGAAGATAAATTATTTAGACTGACTCGATGGATTGAAATGAATTTTAACATGACTCAAAATAGAATCCAATTTGAATGACACACCATCCCTCTGTCTGTCTCTCTCTTTTTTATTTTTTATTTTTTATGGAGAATAGGTCTACGTAGTTCTTGCTACAATGTGGGAAAAAAGTTAGACATGACAATCTTGCTAGCCTTTTGATCTATTTTGCAGCTTCTCATTGGGCCTTTTCCTATCTCGGCAAATTGACTACTTCAAAACTTGACATTGCTCTTCTTTGATCTTCTTTGTGAAGTGATCTTCAATTGTTAAGATGTTCTCATACTCGATCAGGGATTTGATTGCTCCAAATAAATAGCTAGTCAAGCTTGTCCTTTGATGAGCATAATAACTTTGTAGCTAAGTTCTAAGAGCTGGTCCATCTTTAGTCTTTAACTTGGGATGATGTTATCGTGTAATGTAAGCAAAAATTTATTATAATTTTTTTTCTTCTCTTCTCTCTCTCTCTCTCTCTCTCTCTCTTTTCTCTTTTTTTTTTTTTTTTTTTTTTTTTTTATGGTGTATCATCAAGCTAGATTCAAAAAAAGAACATGAGATATAATATCAAAAATCTGAACTTTTACTAAGACAAATTGGAAAAGTCATTACAGACTTAAAGGATAAAAATTTATAGTAAGCTCTGACTTTGACCTTGGACAATTGAGGACAAAAAGAAAAGAAACAAGCATAAGACTTAATAAACTCAAATTAAGAGAAATATTCAACAGACTCAAAAGACTCAAACTTGGACTTGAGATGACTCGAACTCAGGATTGACTAGACTCAACTTGATTGTAGGACTCGGAAAAGGGCACGTCAGCTAAGCTAATGCTCTCCTCAAAATGCTAGTCACTGGGTAGGTTAGATGACTCTAACAAGGTGTGTTCCCGCATAAGATTGATGATGTTCCTAAGGTCGATGAGTACATTAGGTACTAGTTCTGAAGGGAGGATATATCTATTGTCAATAAGTTCTTGTATTCGATGCCCTAGATTTTTTCACATCTCAGTTTTGTGCCTCGAATCCTTGGTGGTACTCATAATATTTATTAGGTCTATAGTTTTTGGATGGATGGATGGAGGGTGCTTTCAGCTCTAAAGGCTTAACCAAGTCAGCTTCAAAGGCCATCTTGTAAACCATACTTAAGGAAATTCCCAAATCAGTGAACTTTCTTCTCTCTGGTTTATAGGATTGGTGGTTGGTGATGGTAGCTACCACTTTCCTTTTTGCTTGGATGAGATAATTGGAATGATAGCTCAAGGATCACTATTCTTGCATCTTTTCTCAACTGTGTGAGCTTACTGCACAGTGGTGTTGTGCTTTAATGGTAGTTTAATGGGTCCTTTGATGTTTGATTGGGTAGAAGTTTCCATTGCCTAAAAAGGAATCAAGGAAGGAGGAAAGTTGACTTTGGTGTTTGGTGGCATGAGATTTTTAGTTAGGTCAATAACAGGAATCGGGTTGGCAAGAGTGTTTGAGGTTAGCTGTGTGGTATTTTTGCACACTTCTTTATCATGGGCAAGGCTGATGTGCCAAAACAGACACTAACAAACTGCAAGTGTACAAGTCATTATCAAGTATAAAGTAGTGAGTATGAGTATCGTCTCCACGAGGATAGTATATAAGTACTAGCGCAAACTTCAACTATTGTCTAGTAGATAATCAAGATGAAGATTAATTAAACTAAGCTAAATTAACTAAGTTAACCTAAGAAAGCAAGTAAATGATATTGATGGAAATAATCTAGGCAAAGCTAATCTAAATATAAATCCCCCTAGTTGCTTATGCATATCAAACAATGGATTGAATTGGAGTCTCACTAAATTAGATAAAAACCTTTCTCAAGTGATTAAATCCCTAATTTCTTAAGTATTATAGGGGAATCTCTTCTCAACCTATAATCAAATAGGAGCAGCATTAAGTTCAAGAGATTAACATCCACAGAAATTTTGTAGGTCTATCTCTAGCACCCCAATTAACTCTCTATTCCTATGAGTGATCTATCTATATCAGCGTATCTCTACTCGTCCAATATAGAAACAATATCCAATCAACAAGCTAGCAATTGCTAATTAGAATAATTAGATTTATCATGAAAATAAAACAACCAAAGATGAATTGATTAAAGTTTAAATCCTTCAATCTATATAATCAAAACTAGGGTTCATTACAAATATAATTAGTTCATATTAAAATTGAAGAACAAAGATGCAGAAAATAAAAGAGGAAGAAATCTCAAACAGATCTTAAAGATGTTCTTTGAAATCTTCTCTTCAATCTTTCACATCCACTTGGATCTTGGTCTTTGATTCAATTAAGCCCTTAATATCTCTAGCCTTCAAGCCTTTCCCATGACTCTAAGGCTTAGCCAACCCTCTTAAATCTCTATTTTTGCTCTATAGCTGCTCCCCCTTAAAATGTTATCTGATCTGATTTATATTGCTAGAATTTAACCTCACACCATTGGAGCCACAGCTGGGATTCCAGGGTGTCTATGACTTTAAGGGCCCACGGGTGAAATCTCAGTGGTGGCTCCACCCGTGTGAGGCTACTATATGTATTTATAATTTGCTCTTATCACACAGGTGAAATCCCAGCTGGGATATCAATGGTGTCTATCCACACGGGTGGAATCTCAATTAGGATTTCAGTGGTGTCTTCCCACACTAGTGGAATCTTAGCTAGAATTTCAGTGGTGTCTGCCTATCTTCTTCAAAAAGTTAGCATTTTGGCTTAGATATTTCACCATTCTGAGTCACATTTGGTTCATGGCATCATTTGGCACTGAGTTAACTAAAAGAACTCTAGAAAAGCACTAAACAAACAAATCAAACTCAATTTAAGGATAAAATATATTAAAAACAAGGGGTAACGCGTAGTCAATTAAGTACTTATCAAATTCCCCCACACTTGAGTATTTGCTTGTCCGCAAGCAAATTAAATCATAACAACAGTAACAAATAAAACCTACCCTATCTAGTTAAAGAAATTCAAAAAGATTTATAACAGCTTGAAATCAGCAAGGCTCAAACATTGTAGCTAAATTAAGAAATCTCTAAAACAAATCTCAAAAATCTGAAACCTAAATTCTAAAGTTACAAGTTTGAGCAAATAATTCTACAAAAATAAAAGTTCAAGCAAAGTAGATTTATAAGGATTTTTCCCATAGGTGCTTAACTACTCACTTGACTTTTCATTGATTATGCATTTCAATTCATGTTTTCTTTTTAATTAACTAAGGAGCTCGAGTTGTTTGAATTGTCATCCTAGCCTTTTTACGCAAATGCGTGATGCCGACCCCCAGTTACTCAACTAGAATCACCCATTCAAATGGCTACTAGCACTATTCATATTCTCAACTCCTTTTTCTTTAAAGAGTCAAGAATAGTGGGATATGTAAACATTTTCAAAGCTCCTTTGCATAATCTTTTTTTTTATATACTTATGTTTTTTTTTTCACGAAAAATAGTCAAGCCATCTAAGGTATTAAGTATTTCTACTAAACTAGAACAAAAGTAACAATGGAACAAAATAGGCTCAAAAAGTGTAACTAAAGTCTCAAATTTTAGGCAAAAAGATTTGCAAAAATTTAATTTCCTAATCATGACCACCATATTCAATCCACACTGTAACAAGTCATTGTCATAGTAAAATTAGACCAATTAATCACTAGAGAGAGTTAATTTCAAATTAAACTATTGCCACAACTCAATTCACTTAATCTCAAGATTCAATAAAAGATTAGGGCATAATAAAATACCTTTTCCCCACACCTAAGTAACATATTGTCCCTAATGTGTTATAAAAAATTAAAATAAAAAAATTAGAAGAGAGAATGAACTGCCTTGAATGATGTTGTATATGAATCATGTGCAATGTTCCTTCCAATTAGAGTTTGCCATGATTATTGTTTCTACACATAGAAATATTGAACTACAACCGAGATAAGATCTATTAAATTTAAAACAAAAATAAAAACAAAATAAAATAAAAAGGAAATAAAAAAGAAAAGATAAATAATAAACATTAAAACAAAAACCATCAATGGGTTGCCTCCCATTCAACGCTTCTTTAATGTCGTATTAGCTAGACGTTATTGTTATTCGTCCTCTACCAGTGGCATGGAGGATTCCTTGTGTTGTCTACCTCCATAAATTAAGATAAAGAAGAATATGCAAAGGTTGTGGCCTTTGCATAGCCTTCTGTCAGCAACAAAAATTATTTTTGATTCTTCATGGCATGCAAACCTAAGCTTGCAAGGTTCAGAACCAATGTCGAACAATCTTACCCATGGACTAGATGCAGGGATTTTAGCTTTGGCACCCAATAGAGCAGGCATGTCACAAATTTCAACCACCTCATGCAATTTCGAGATGCTCCACCCAAATTTACCAACCTGTAGTTTCAACTCCTCCACAAAACAAATTTCCCTTTCCAAAGAAAATTTAAAGACTACAAGTACTGGCCACATACTTGATTCTCTAACAAATATGCACTTAGAGAAAGTTGGCAAAGGTCTAAGATCAGTTCTGGTTAGGTGTTCATTTGATGGAATTTGGGGTATAGGAAGGGTGGTTATTGGGGTTGTGAGTGGTTTATTTTTGTTCTCTTTAAAAGGTGGGAGGGCTGGAATGATAGGGGAGGTGTGATTTTCAGCATGCATAGCATCTCCCTCCATGTTCTCCCATATCTCAATATCATTAGAAGAGAGTTTTTCAACACTTGACTCCACTCTATTCATGTTCCATTGCTGGATTTGGGGTTGCTCACTTAAGCAATCATCAAATTCTGTGTGCAGTAGCCCAAATTATCCTTACCATTCTCCTCTTCATCACTATCATCATTCCACAGCCAAGTTGTGGTAGTGGTCCTTTGTTGTTCTTTCGAAATTACTTTGGTTTCATTAGGAAAATTGCCTTCAGGTCTGTCACTTAGCAAATTCAAAATCTGCCCAACAAAAATTTTCTAAGTTGTGAAGAGAAGTCTGTTGGTATTCTAGAGCTATCTCGATGCTTTGAAATCTTTTCTCTGTAGCTCCCACTAAAGTCACAAACATCTCTTCCAACCTCCACTCCTCTTGTGCGTCATCCTCCAATGTAGTGTCCACTTTAAATTGAGTTGGGAAGCTAGCTTCTGATATATGGCTTCTGCTGCTCTCCACTTCCTTGGTCAAATTCTCCGTAGATGTCGTGAATCTTTCTAATGCAAGTTCAAGGGATGACTTTTATGTTAGTGCTTCCCATGCATATTCCTCTAGGAAATCAGTATGATAGATGTATCCATGATTGTGATACTGATTTCCCTAGTATCCCCATTCTGTATGCGGGTAAAAATTCCAGTCCTGATAGTTTTGATCAGCCATAGAGAAATTTTTTCTTTTTTTTTTTTTTTGGAAACACAAACTTAAAACAAAAGAAAAACATAAAATAGAAAAAATAAATAAAATAGTAAAAATAAAACAAATAAAACAAGGAAAGCAAAAACAAAAACAAATACGAAAATATAAAAAAAAAACTAGATCAATAATCTCTATTAATATTGCTAATATTATTAAACTATCCCCAGCAATGGCAACAAAAATTTAATGTGCCGAAATGCACACTAACAAACTGCAAGTGCACAGGTCGTTATCAAGTATAAAGTAGTGAGTATGAGTATCATCTCTATGAGGATAGTATATAAGTACTAGCGCAAACTTCAACTAATGTCTAGTGAATAATCAAGATGAAGATTAATTAAACTAAGCTAAATTAACTAAGCTAACCTAAGAAAGCAAGTAAATGTTATTGATGGAAATAATCTAGGCAAAGCTAATCTAAATACAAATCCCCCTAGTCGTTTATGCATATCAAACAATGGATTGAATTGGACTCTCACTAAATTAGATAAAAACCTTTCTCAAGTGATTAAATCCCTAACTTCTTAAGTATTATAGGGGAATCTCTTCTCAACCTATAATCAAATAGGAGCAGCATTAAGTTCAAGAGATTAATATCCAAAGAAGTTTTGTAGGTCTATCTCTAGCACCCTAATCAACTCTCTATTCCCATGAGTGATCTATCTATATCAGGGTACCTCTACTTGTCCAAAATAGAAATAATATCCAATTAACAAGCTAGCAATTACTAATTAAAATAATAAGATTTATCATGAAAATAAAACAACTAAAGATGAATTGATTAAAGTTTAAATCCTTCAATCTGTATAATCAAAACTAGGTTTCATTACAAATATAATTAGTTCATATTAAAATTGAAGAACAAAGATGTAGAAAATAAAAGAGGAAGAAATCTCAAACAGATCTTGAAGATGTTCTTTGAAATCTTCTCTTCAATCTTCCACATCCACTTGGATCTTGGTCTTTGATTCAATTAAGCCCTCAATATCTCTAGCCTTCAAGCCTTTCCCATGACTCTAGGGCTTAGCCAACCCTTTTAAATCTCTATTTTTGCTCTGTAGCGACTCCCCCTTAAAATGCTATCTGATCTTATTTATATTGCTAGAATTTAACCTCACACCATTGGAGCCATAGCTGGGATTCCAATGGTGTCTATGACTCTAAGGGCCCACGGGTGAAATCTCAGTGGTGGGTCCACCCATGTGAGGCTACCATCTGTATTTCTAATTTGCTCTTATCACACGGGTGGAATCCCAGCTAGGATTTCAGTGGTGTCTACCCATACGGGTGGAATCTCAACTGGAATTTTAGTGGTGTCTGCCCATCTTCTTCCAAAAGTCAGTATTTTGACTTGGATCTTTCACCATTCTGAGTCACATTTGGTTCATGGCATCATTTGGCACCAGGTTAACTAAAAGAACTTTGGAAAAGCACTAAACAATCAAATCAAACTCAATTTAATGATAAAATTTATTAAAAACAAAGGGTAATGTGTAGTCAATTAAGTACTTATCAAAGACCAACAATAGGAGTTGGTATATTTGCAGTAATAGGACCAATGGTGGTGTTGGTTGAAAAAAGAGAGGTGTCAAGTTGATTGACCATAGAAGGTGCTATAATGTTGGCTAGATCAAGATGGGGTGCACTAGAAATTGAGTCAATTGGATTTAACTTAGATTGGTCAGTAAAATGAGAATCACGAGATATGATTGAAGGATTTGGATGCATAGATTGCCTTTGGGAGCATTGGGCTTTGGTGAGCTGAGCCAATGCCTTATTGAAGCTAACTTGTTGAGCAGTCAGGGCTTTATTAAATTTGGTTTGTTGGGTGGCTAAAGCATTATTGAAATTAGCTTGTTGAGAGTCAAGGGCAAAGGTGAGTATGGCTTAGAAATTTTCCTCTTGCCTTTTGAGGATGCTATTAAAAAATGCATTCATGGTGTCTCAATCAAAACAATAAGCCATCAGTACCTTCAAAACAAAAAAGAAGGGTAATTGTATGAAAAAGGCATGAAAAAATGATGCAAAGGATGCAAATTTTAAGGAGAAAAAAAAAAGACTTCCTAAGGCATTTTGGGCCAAACATTTGAGGCTTAAAGTGTTTGGGGTAATGATTATTCATTAGGTCAAAGGTATTGGGCTTTAAAAATCAAGTCTTAGGTTGGGAGCAAAAAGGTTTTGAGCTTAAGGATTAGGACTTAGGTTGGGGCCAAAAGGTTTCGGACTTAAAGATTCGGGGCTCAGGTTGGGGGCTAAAAGGTTTTAGGCTTAAGGATTAAGACTTAGCTAGGGCTAAAAGGTTTTGGGCTTGAGGATTAGGACTTAGGTTGGGACTAAAAGGTTTTGGGCTTAATGAGGGTTTGATATCTTAGAGTGTTTGGGCAAG
This sequence comes from Reutealis trisperma, assembly GCA_947687605.1. NCBI lineage: Eukaryota > Viridiplantae > Streptophyta > Magnoliopsida > Malpighiales > Euphorbiaceae > Reutealis > Reutealis trisperma. Next base: position 272,366 of record CANTUT010000956.1, read on the forward strand.
GGTATTGGTGTTTGGATTTAAAATTTTTGGGCTTAAGGTGATGGTGGTGCCAATAGTTTTAGTTTTAAAGGAGGTAATGAGCCAAAAGTCTTGGGCCAAAAGTGTTTGAAGATTGAAGGTTGATGCTTGACTTGGTTCAAGGCATAACATAGACTCGAGGTTCTTGGTCTTATAACCTGTATACATGGTCATATCATGATGCATGCCAAAAAAGGTTTCATGGGTATATGCACAAGTGTCTTTATTATGATATATGGAACCTAAGGTCAACACTAGGGTGACTATATGCACAAAGGTAAAGGGTGGTTTGATTAAGGGTCCTTGTCCCACTAGAGCATCGATATACCTAACCACATATTAGGCAAGGAGCCTCGCATGGGTCTGATGATACTGATTGCTCATTACACCACCAAAACGATTAGGGATTCATCGCGGGGTGGAATGTTTTCACTATCTCCCAACATATTCAAGAGAGTTGTTGAGCTAATGTTACTCACCATCCAAAAGTTTTCCTAAAGCTAAGGCTAAGCAAGGAGCCTTTATTATGTAAAGTAGTGCATGAAAATCAAATTATACTTAATGAGCTAAATGGAGATTATTTTGGAAAAATTTTTTAACCAAATAGTAATTCTCTTATTTTCCTTTTTTCTTTAAAAAAATGGGCAAGGTCCCCAATGGAGTCTCCAACTGTGAGGCCTTGCCCGAGCATCGGCCCATTCTACTAAAGGGAATCGGGATGCTCATTCGAGTTTAGACTCGTGATGAAACCCTCAGATTCGGATTTGGTTGATTTTAAAATTGATTTTTGGGAGTCACCACCACAATTTATTTTTAAATGGAAAATTTAAGGAAAAACCCAATTGACTCCAATTCATTAATTTTCAATTAATTTACCTATGGATAAAATCACTAGCCTCGAAACAAGTTGAGTTCGAGAATTAGATTTTTGGTTTTAAATAATTTAAATTTGGCTCTTAAGTTTAATTTGACTTTAAAAATTAATTTTATAAATGACAAATATTATATGACAATTAATGCATGAGTATGATATGAGTGCAATGAGAAAATTAAAATGAAACATCAAAAAAAGGAGAAAGGAGATTGGTTGGGATTTAGATTTAAGATTTGGATTTAGATTCTAAACTTGCCCACGTACCCCATTGAATGGAGATCAAAACCCACGTAGTTCGTTCCACGATTAAGTAGAGGGGTTTAGGGATTGATCATATTGATTTTGGGTTAAAAAGCTGATACTTAGCTTTTGGTGGACGGAGAGTTTTACCGAACTAAAATTCTATTTTATCGGACCGAGTGAGTGGATTGATTGGGAGACTAATTAGTTAATTAAAAATATTAATTAACTAATTAATATGATGAAAATGATTGATGGATTAATTAATTAAAAAGATTATTTAATTAATTTGGATGTAGGGTGAGTTAAGAAAATGATTATTTTTGGGGGATTAATTAATTAATTAATATGATAAAAAGGGTGGATGGATTAATTAATTAAAAATATTAATTAATAAATTTGGATGAATGATGGATTTAAGAAAATGATTAATTTATGATTAATTAATTAATTAAAAAGATTAATTAATTAATTAATTTAGTGATTAAAAAAAGAGAATTTTAATTAATTAAAAAGATTAATTAACTTAGTTAGGATGAGGTAATTAATTAATTAATAAGATTAATTAATTAATTAGAGAGTGGTTGGAGGGAAAAGAAGAGAGGAATTGCAAGATAGCTATCAACTCTAACTCAACGTATGTTTGAAATGAAGAAATGAATGGGCTATTTATAGGAAAATGAGGTGGGGGTGATTTGGAAAGTAAAAATGTGAAAAGACGAAAAGGATAAGGCTAGAAAATATTAAAAAAAATGAAAAGGAGGGCATTTTGGATATTTAAACCCAGCGAGCAGCGCGAATCCGCATTATGGGTGGCCCAGATCCACGCTGATCAAACACGGCTATTGCGTGTAAAAAGCACGGCGGGTCGCGTAAGACAAATGCGGCTGCTCACGCTACTACAGATGCAGAGCTGCGTCAGATTCTAAATTAGCTAGCTTTTTTTATGGTTTTTTAAGGGATTGGTTGGTTTAGGGTTTAGAAAATTTAAATGTCTAGATAGAAAAGGATAGGGACCGCCATAATGGCTCCACGTAGCGCATTAAACTTAGCAAGTGTTAAGGTACGGCTGAATGATGAGGGTGCAAAATTGAGGCTTCACAAGGGGGCACCTCCCTTCTAAATATTCACCTTTCTAAAATGGGGCATCTTTCTCCCAAAGATCAAAACTTTTATATTAAGCTAACCCTTCACAGGTTCAAGGCATTTGATCATTGCATAATTATCTAGCATTTTCGCATTAATCAGGTTCATGAATCAAGATGGGTTGTCAAACTCTTAAAATAAGACAGATCATTAACTCAATCAATCTAAATCAATCCCTTTTCAAAAATCAATATCAATCTCAAGACTACTACTTTTACTTTTCCTACCAGACAAGATAGTTATCTTTACCATTCCTACTATACAGGATAGTCATCTTTTTGATCTTATAGTCATCTTTTTGATCCTATCAGATAGGACCATCTTTGATCCTATCATATAGGACCATCACTTTTCATTCCTACTACAAAAGACCATTACTTTTACTGTTCCTACTAGATATGATAGTTATCTTTACCATTCCTACTAGATAGGATGGTCATTTATTTTTTATCCTACCAGATAGAATCATCACTTTTCATTCCTGCCAAAAAGGATCGTTACTTCTACTGTTCTGATCAGACAAGATAGTTATATTTACAATTCCTACTAGACAGGATAGTCATCCTTTTGATCCTACCAGACAGGATCATCATTTTTCATTCCTACCAGAAAGGACCATTACTTTTACTATTCCTACCAGACAAGATAGTTATCTTTATTATTCTTACCAGACAAGATGGCCATCTTTTTTATCCTAACATACAGGTTCATCATTTTTCATTCCTACTAGAAAGGACTGCTACTTTTACTGTTCCTACCAAATAGGACAACTATCTTTATCATTCATACCAGAGAAGATGGTCATCTTTTTATTCCTACCAAACAGGATGACCATTTCTCATTCCTACTAGAAAGGACAATTACATTTACTGTTCCTACCAGACAGGATAGTTATCTTTACCATTCTATCAGACAGGAAGTTAATCTTTTTATCCTACCAAATAGGATCATTACTTTTCATTCCTACTATAAAGGACCATTAATTTTATTGTTCTTACCAGATAGGATAGTTATCTTTACTATTTCTACTAGACAGCATGGTTATCTTTTTTATCCTACCAAACAGGATCGTCACTTTTCATTCCTACCATAAAGGACCACTACTTTTACTATTCCTATTAGAAAGGACATTTATCCTTACCATTCCTACCAGATAGAATGGTCATCTTTTTTATCTTACCATAAAGGACTGCCACTTTTTTTATCCCAACAAAATAGGATCACTTTGTCGATTCTTACCAGATAGGGTCGCTTTTCTTCCCAGTAGATAGGATCACCACTTTGTCAATTCCTACTAGACAAAGTCACCTTTTTTCCTACCAGACAGGATCATCATTCCTACCAGATAGGATGATCATTTTTCTTTTGATCCGATTAGACAGGATCATCACTTTTCATTCCTACCAAAAAGGACCTTTACTTTACCATTCCTACCAGACAGGATGGTCATCTTTTTAATCCTACCAAATAGGATTATCACTTTTCATTTCTACCAGAAAGGACCATTACTTTTATAGTTCCTACCAGATAGGATAATTATCTTTACCATTCCTACTAGACAGGATGGTCATCTTTTTTATCCTACTAGATAATATCATCACTTTTCATTCCTACTAGAAAGGACCATTACTTATACTATTCCTACCATACTGGACAATTATTTTTATCGTTCCTACCAAATAGGATGGTCATCTTTTTGATCCTACTAGACATGATCATCACTTTTCATTCCTATTAGAAAGGACCATTACTTCTACTATTCCTACCATATAGGACAATTATATTTACCATTCCTACTAGATAGGATGGTCATCTTTTTTTATCCTGCCATACAAGATCACCTCTTTGCCTATTCCTACTAGATAGGATCACCACTTTGTTGATTCTTACCAACAGAGCCGCTTTCATTTCTAGCATATAGGATCACCATTTTATTGATTCCTACTAGACAGGGTCACCTTCTTTTTTAGATTATCATTCCTACCTAATAGGAACATCGCTTTTAGCTCTTACCAGAAAGGACAACAACCAAATCCTACTAGCTGATAGACCTCTTAAATATACCAAGAGCATATTCCTTAAAATTTAACCACACCTTTCACCCAAATGTCTGAATTCTGACTTATACATTAATTTGGTTCCTTTTATCATCTCTCACCCTCAATTCACTATCATCATAATCGCTTTTCAAAGAAAGATAATTCTGATGAGGGGATAGCTGTGAACTCTTAATTATGCACTTCCAGTATGTGTTTAAACTTTAGAAGCACTTAGGCTTGGTAAACAAACCTCCAGAAGCTGAAAACTCTCAAAATGAAAATTTTAAAAAAATAAAATATGTTTTTTTGACATTTGAATCATTTCAAATCATCCAAGACTGAGTAATGAATACAATACAACTAGAATCATGAAAAATAGAAGAGAAACGAGCAGCAATAGGAGAAAATAAGCGAAATAGGAGAAAACAGGCCCAAAGCCTTGCGGCACTACTGCAAAGCCCTCTGCAGAATTACAAAGAGCTATGCAGTCTCTGCTGTGTTGCAAAGCCCTCTGCAGCAACTCTAGCGAATTCTCCTATTTTTGCAATCCTACATTGGAATTTCAATGTTTTCCTCCTCCAATCTTCTCCCTATATAGAGAAGGCCTCTCCACACTTCAAAGGACCAACTTTCATAGCAAGAAAAGCATTAACTTTAAGCAAACAACTTTCCATTTGCTCCTTGCTTTATAAAGCAAGTTGGGGGGTTTCTCCTTAATTCCTACTCAATTAGTTTAAGGCATTTTGCCTGCCTATTTGAGGCATGTCTATTGTCCAAAGCTAGTGTTTGTTGTCTAAGGCTAGCTGCCACCTGCCATCTGAGGCTCATGTCCACCGTCTGAGGCTAGTTGTTGCCCAACATTCAAGGCAAGCTACCACAACATCTAAGGCTAACCACCACCTGCCATCTGAGGCAAGCCGCCACTCGCCATCTTAGGCAAGCCGCCGCCCCATCTAAGACTAATTGTCGCTCACCATCTGACATAAGTTTCTTTCCTTTTTCTCTTCCTTTTTTCTTAATTTTATTTATTATTTTCCTCTTTGAAATTTACATTCTAAGGCTCATTGCCTAATTCTTGATTTTCCTAAGGTAGTTAATTCGAATCTAACTTAATTAACTCCACTTGGTAATCAATTGGTTAAATTAATCAACTCAAGCCTCTTTTAATCAGTCAATCAAAACATGATAAAATGACTAGGCTAAGCTAACCCCTTCATAAGAAGGGAGAACTACATAGGTTTTGATTCCTATTCAAAGGGATACATAGGCATGCTTGGTTCGAGCATCAAATCCAAATTAAAACTAACCAACTCTCCCCCTATCACCTTCTTCACTTACTCTTATTTTGTTTCCTTTACTTTGTTATTAGGTTTAGTTTGGGGAATGTGTGACTTCCCTAGAACCCATAAAGGTTAAAGGAGGTATCCCCTGAGTTTGGGATTTTTTTTTTATTGTAATGTTAACTTTCTTTTGAACTTGTATTTATTTTATTATTGAATGTATGAAGTGAATGATCATATTATAAATTGTTCATGCATTTTTAAGATGTTCATCATATATATTTTAAGTCATTCTTATATTAATCAACTAAACTTATTTTGTTAAGATAAACCAAAAATCTAGTCCCCGAATCCTCTTTGGTTTCAAGGCTAAAGATCTTTTTTCTTTTAGGTGATAATTGAAATGGTTTCCTTATATTTTCCCAAATAAAAATAAATTAAGGTGGTGACTCTAAAAATAATTTTCAAATCAATCAAAGATAAGCCTGAGGGCTTCCCCGTGAGTTCTTTCCCAAATGAGCATCTTGATTCCCTTTAGCAGATCGGATTGGTGCTTGGGTGAGGCCTTACAAGCCATAATTATCGGGCTTAAGGGTAACAGGCTGGCTTTGAAGGTAATGGGCACAGATGTTGGGCTTAAGGATAGTAGGTTTGATTTTGAACAAGGGGTAGGATCAAGATAATGGTTTTAGTATGGAGAACCTAAGGTGTCCAGTTTTCTTTTTTTTTTTTTTTTGGCATAAGGATGGGAGCTGTGGGTTAGGCTTATAATAAGGTAGCAAGGTTTTTAGGGTTTGATATGGGTTTTAGGGTTGCAGATTTATGGCTTAAGGTCCAAACATTGAAAGTGGTTTAGGTTTACATTTAAGGTGTGAGGTTCAAAAGTTTGGTGTTTAGGGTAAGGCTAGGGCGAAGTGTTTAAGGTATATGGTTAAGGTGATGGTGTTTAAGATAAAGGCTAAGGTGAGGTGTGTAAGATTAAAGGTTAAGGTAATGGCTTTTGGTTTATAGGGGCAAAGGTGATTAGGATAGAAGTGAGTGTGTTTAAGGTTTAGGAGTGAATATGTTTGGATAGAGGTAAGAGTGTTTAGGGTTTTGGGTTTAGGCCTAGAGTAAAGGGATAATGGTGTTTAGGTCAAAAGTTTAGGGTGATGGTTTATAGGTTATAGGTGAAAGTGTTTATAAGGGAGGTGTTTGAATGGAGGTAAGAATGTTTAACCCTTCTTTAGTTCAAGGTTCGACCAAGACTTGAGATGAATGCATTTTTTGTTGTACAATATAAATGTATGATATGCATAGGGAAAACATTTCATGAAAATGCAAAAGTGCATGATTTTGATTATGGTACAAACCACCTCAGTTCAAGATCTAGATTCATTACATGAAAGGGCAAGGGTGGCTTGGTTTGGGAACCTGTCACACTAAAGAGCGATATACCTAACCACATGTGAGTCAAGGAGCTTTGCATGGGTCCTGTAGTACATGCATGCTCGTTACACCTTTGAAAGGATCAAAGGATTTGTCACAGGGTAGATGATTTCACTATTGATGAATATACCCAAGGAGGGTTACCCACTCGATACTACTCACTATCCATTGTTTTCATAAAACTAGGTTGAACGGCAAAGAGCCTATATAAGTGGTGCATGCAAACTCACAATTATATTAAAAGGCCAAACTCTTTTTAAACTGATTAGGAGTCCACTTATTTCTTTTTAAAAGAATTATCCTTAGTGGAGTCACTAGCTGTAAAGCCTCACCCTAGCACCGGTCTAATCCACTAAAGGGAATTGAAATGCTTATTTAGGAAAGAACTCGTAAGGAAGCCCTCGGGCTTATTTTTGATAGATTTGAAAATTATTTCTTAGAGTCGCCACCTTAATTTTTTTTATTTGGGAAAATATAAATAAAAAACCCATTCAACTCTAATTATTACCCAAAGGAAAAAAGATCACTACCTTAAAAATTAAAGAGGATCCGGGGACTAGATTTTCTGTTTATTTTAACAAAATAAGTTTAGCCAATTAATATAAGAGTGACTTAAAATATATTTCATGAATAATCTAAGATGCATGAACAATTTGTTTTGGTTTAAAGATCACTACTACACTGCCTCTGTAGCTACTGCAAAGCTCTGTGCGGTGCCATAGAAGGCTATGCGGTAGTCGCACAGTCTTGTGCTGCAACTAGCTTTGTTTTGCCTATTCCGCCCATTTTCACCCATTCTTGCTTATTTCTCTTCTATTTTTTTTTATTCCAGTTGTGTTGTATTCGTTGCTCAGTCCCAGATGATTGAAGTGGTTCAAATGTTAAAAAAATGTTTTAGTTTCCTCGATTTTCCCATTTTGAGAGTTTTCGGCTTCTGGAGGCTTGTTTACTGAGCCTAAGTGCTTTCAAGATTCAAACGCATACTAGAGGGTGCAAAATTAAGGGTTCATAGCATGGTACTCTCTCTCAACTAGCCAAACTGCCTTCATCAATCACATATCATACCTTTGTCATCCCAAGTGAAATCCCAAAACAAATAGCATGATAACTCTTCAATTAGCCTTCGCTAATAGCTTTGATAATGGGAGATATGATCTGCGTCAACTCTAAGAAAGGAATAACTGAGGGCACGTCATAAGTCTACCCCATCTGCCTCAAAACCCCTATCCCCTACCAAAACATTTTTCATGCCAAACGTAACAAGTGAACCACTTAATTCTTATGGCCTTTGATCATAGATCTAATCCTTTACCATTGACAGTGCAAAAATATGTCCTTAAGGGCAAGATACAAATAACCATCCTATCCAATCTCTGACTAAGTCTCAATAAGGTATGTTTGGTACTAAAAAGCAGGGACCACTACCCAAAAATGATCCATCAGCCATACCAATAAAATAACCCAAAATCGTCCATCAGCCATGCATGCAAAAAAATCCAAAACTTTAAACCCAAAACCCATAAGGCACCCCTAATAAAAAGAGTAAGAACATATAAATTTTCTCACATAGAGAATAACTGGGGAGATAGTTCATCTCTCTAAACTCTAAATAAAGCAATTGAGACTCATCAATGTCTCCGTCAACACGGCTCTAACCACAAAGCAACACTGCTCTGTCTGCAATACCAAGCCTATCACTCTAGTATGACCCCAATCGATAGACCTAAGAAACAAATATCCTACTATCAAATGAAAGCTAAGGCCCTCATTCTGAGCCTATACCTCCTTAAATCCCATGGTCACTAGGATCCTAAAATTTCTTAATCACAAAGGTCATATTCACGAGGCCACAAACAACTATTTAGCTAGCAGCATCCTAGGGTAGGCCCATAAACTCTTGAAAAATCTGAAAATGCAAAATTCAAGACCCTGGCACCACCAAAGTTACCTCCAAGTCACTGCTAAGCCATAACATCAATCTTCTCAAAGGTGGGGCATGACTCCTCCTTAGCAGTACCAAAATGGAAAAATACAAGCCACTAAATCCCAAATCCCAAAGCAAGCTCTAAAAAAATCCTAGTCAATTATACTCCCCATAACATCACCACAGTTATATTGTTATATCTACCCAGATTTGTCGTTTCTGCCTTATTGAGTTTCTCAATCAACAAATGCATGTAGTGGCTAAAATATGACTTCTATGGATGCAAAAGTCACATGAAAATTTGCATTCACAAAGTAAACTCATAAATCCACCCTTTTGTATCTAGGCAACCATCCATTGTAGGTATCATCATAAATCATCTATAGCATAGAAACTAAACAAAAGGTTTATAAATCCTAAAACATGTAATACATAAATATGCATACATGAACATGTATCATCTATGCACAAACATACATACATATGCAACTATCTGTAACCATACACCATCATGTATAAACTAAGCTAATAGCCTCTCCAAAGCTGACTAGTACTTCTTTGAAGCTGACCAACATCTCCTAAAATTGAGTAGTGCCTCATTGAAGCTAAATGATACTTTTCCATATCTAACTAATGAAGTGTAACTTCCAGAGCCCCTTTAATCCTAACAAAGTTTCTTCAAGCCTTCCAAAAGGCCTAATTTTTCACATTTAGAAGTCTAAGTTTTCTCAATATAATCAAAATCTTCTCAGAATCTCTAAAGCAAACTCATTATAGGCTGAGGCTTCCCTTTCTACCAAAATCATTTCAAAATCTCACAAGTCAACTCGTCATAAGTTAAGGCTCTCTTCCTACAAAAATCCTATTAGAATCTTTTAAGCTAGCTCGCCATAAGCCAAAGTCTCCTCTTATCAAAATCCTGTTAGAATCTTTCGAGTTAACTCACTATAAGTCGAGGGTCTTCTTTTACTAAACTCTTATCTAAATCTCTCAAGTTGACTGGCCATATGCCAAAGCTCTCTTCTAGCCAAAATCTTATTAGAATCTTTCTAGCCGACTCACCATAAGCTAAAGCTCTCCTCTTACCAAAATCTTGTCAGAATCTTTTGAGCTAACTCGCCATAGGCTAAGGCTCTACTCTTACCAAAATCTTGTCAGAATCTCTCAAACAAACCCGTCATAGGTTGATGTTCTCCTTTCTATCTTATCTAAAATCCATCAACACCTATAAATGTCTAGAAACTGTCACTTAGATATCTGTATGGTTCCTTTTTCCACCTTTTCCACCCATAAATGTCTAGAAACAGTCACCTAGATATCCCTATGGCTCTTTTTTTTCTATTTTTTAATCAAAATATATCAATTTCACTTATAAATGTCTAGAAATGATCACTCAGATAACCCTATGGTTCCTTTCCCATCCCTCCTTATTTTGAATCAATGATGTCCTCTATGTAGAAACATCTAAATCATCACTTGGATGTCAATCTGATACCTTTTTGTCATCCTTATTCATCTTAAAGTTAAACATATCTTTCACCTAGAAATGTCTAAACAATGACATCTCTCTAGTTCCTTTCTCCACTTCTCTTATCTCAAATTTATCCAAACACTTCACCCAAAAATGTGGAATTTAGACATCCCTCTAGTTCTTTTCCCTACCTTTTCATTAGACTCAACTATATTCATCAATTCACCCAAAAAGATCTAGCCACCAACCTATATATCCCTTTGATCATTTTTCTCGCTCCTATTTATCAGACACATTTTCCACCCATAATTGTTTAGGAATGATTGCTTAAACATTATTATGGTTATGTTCACTATCTTCCTTCTTAACCACTTCTCTCACCCAAACATGTCCAAATATTAACCTAAACTTTCATTTGGTTTCTTATACAATCCTAACTCCTAGATTCACTATCATCATAATTGCCTTACAGACAAGACAAGTCTGATAAGAGGGTAGCTATGATTTCTTAATTTTGCACTCTCATCATTCGGCTGCAACCTAACACTTACTAAATTTAGTGTGCTATGAAGAGCCAACACTAACGCTTTTTCAATCATGACCGATCTCCCTATACCAAACAGCATTTTCCCAAAATTGACCGGATTCCTCCTCAAACTAACTATCCTAGTGTTTTAAAATTAATTCCAAGCCCATTGACATTGACCAATAATTTTTTTTCAAATCAAAAAGCCTTAAAAACTTATCAAAAACCCAAAAATTGACCGAAAAAGCATGAAAAACAAAAAAAGCTACATAATCCACTAATTCGCCAGCCACTTTTATAGGATTCACCGGTGTGCCCAGCGGATTGTCGCCAACCAGCTAGTAGATTCTGCTAGGAAGCTTAGCAAATCCCTCAACTGGTGTGAGGCCTCGCCTAAGCACCAGTCCGATCCGCCGAGGGATCGAAATGCTCTTCGGGAGAAACTCCACGATTGGAACTCGCTGTGAGTTCAAAAAATTGATTTTTGTATTTTGAAGATTGAGAAGTGAGTCGCCACTTTAATTTATTTATTTTAATTGGGAAAATTAAAGAAAACCCAAATTGATTAACTCCAAAATAATTTGGTTTATCCCAATGGAAAAGTGCACCAATCCATGAGTGACCAAGGAGGCTCGGGGATCAGGTTTTGGTAATTACAATATTTAAGAAAATGTTATTTTCTTTTGCTTGGCTTGAAATGCAAAATAACTCTTGAAAAATGAATTTTTGTGTTTGCATGAACAAGAATATAATGATGAATGAACATATATATATGATGTGATGGAATGACAATAATAAATAAATAGGCCAGATAAATCCTACTTAATTATTACAACATCGAAACAAATGAAATAAAGGGGATCTTTCCTCTAGCCCTTATGGGTACTAGGAAAAGCACACATTCTCCAAAATAAACTAAAATAGAAATCATAAATAAAGGATTAATTAAAATAAAAAAGGACTAAACATTGATAAAAAGATTTTTTGAGTTGATGCCCTTCAGATTGGCAGCCTGCGTATCCTATTGAATAGGAATCAAACCCCATGCAGTTCTCCCTTCTTGCAAAGAAGGGGTTTTAAAAATGTGTTGGTTTGCTTATTAACTTAATTCTGATTCTTAAATTAATAATTTTTAGATCTTTTCAGTTTTAGACCTAAAGATAATTCTATATCTGAATTTAGAATTTTAAGATAGGAAAGGAATTATACCTTTGCTTTCCTTGGCTTTCGAACGAATGGAACTAGTTTTACTCTGAATCTCAACTCCACCTTAAATTCAAAGGAAGCTTGGAATCTGGATCTAGAAGCAGCAAATGTGTGAGTATAAGAATGAAAATATGCTTTGAAATATGCCTAAATTGCTTTGAATGCTTTAGAATGCTTTAGAATCTGTTGAAATTCATTGGAAGTCATGCCAAATGAGGCTGGAGGAGGCTCCTATTTATAGAGCTGACAGAGGCAAAGCCGGTGGTACGGACGGCGGCGTCGGCACGGCGTCGGCGGCAGGGGCGGCATAGCCGACGCGCCGGCTGTCTAGGCAGCACGCCATATGTGCCGCCATACCGGCGGCATGATTTTGATGCCGTGCTGGTGGCACAGCCTTTTTCCGATGACACGGAATGTGTGCCACCTCCTGGGCGGCACGGGATGCGTGCCTCCTAGTGCCACTCGCGCGACTCAATCCGTTTATGTCCGTTTCGAGCTCGTTTCAGCTCCGATTCGAGCTCTGCTTGATTTTGTGGGTTCGTGATTGAAAAGCAGTCGACTAGAGGAGAAAAGATTCAGGAAATTTATTTTTCTATGGGGCACTGCCCCCTTGACCCCTGCCCGCTAACCGGCTAGCGGGACCGCCGTATGCGTAGCGCCCTATTCCTAGTAAGTGTTAAGCTGCAGCCGAATCAAGAGGTGCAAATTTGAGGGTTCACAGCTGCCCCCTCATCAGAATTGGCTTTAAGCAAAAGGCGATTCTGATGACAGTGAACCCTTAGAAGAGATGCCATGTCAGACTTTGGGCTTGTGCTCTTACAACATCAGATATGTTCTTTTGCCATGTCAGATTCCAGGCTGTGCCATGTCAAATTCTGGGTTATACCATGTCAGACTTTAGGCTTATGATATCTGCTTGTACTTATCATGCATGAGGACATTCATGTTTTATGCAAACTGAACCTTATGAAGGACAAACATGGTCTAAAGATATGAACCTGTTGGGAGAGGGCCCATAGGATAAATGAGATTTTGTCAATGGCTATTGGTTTGACCTTGACATTGGATGTGAGAATGGTGATCTTCAATTGTTTGGAGATAAAGATGTTATGGTGAATTTTAATCAAGGATATCTGTTTTGCCTAGACTTTGAAAGATTTGGAGATTTGGTCCACCTAGGGAATTCAAATTGGCTTAGCAAGGCCATCTGTTCGGCCCTACTATTGAGGAGATTATGATCAAAGTTATCTATTTGACTTTGATGTTTGGGAAGATTGGGATCAAAGCTATCTGTTTGGCTTTGGTGGTTGAGAAAGTTGGGACCAAAGCTATCTATTTGGCCTTAACGGTTGGGAGGATTATGGTCAAAGCTATCTATTTGGCTTTGTTGGTTGGGAAAGTTGGGATCAAAGCTATTTATTTGGCTTTATTAGTTAGGAAAGTTGGGATCAAAGCTATCTGTTTGGCTTTGGTGGTTGGGAGGATTATGGTCAAAGCTATCTGTTTAGCTTTGTTGGTTTGGAAAGTTGGGATCAAAGCTATCTATTTGGCCTTGATGGTTGGGAGGATTATGGTCAAAGCTATCTGTTTGGCTTTACTGTTAGATTTAGAAAAGGTTATGTCTCTGAAAGACGAGGGATGTGGGAATTTTGATATAGGTGGCTTGACCCGGTTTGCCCATTGAAAGTTATGGTTAAGGAGGGAAAGTCTGGTGAAGGAAATCCATTTGAAAGGCTTAATTCTGATTTTGCCTTAAAGGAGATCATAGGCTTCACAAATGAAGGCCTTTTGGGAGTGGGCTTCATGGTGAAGGCTTTTTGGGTTTAAGTTTCATGGCGAAGGCTTTTTTGGGAGTGGGCTTCACAGGGAAGGTTTTTTTGGGAGTGGGCTTTATGGCAAAGGCTTTTTGGGAATGGGCTTCATGGTGAAGGCTTCTAGATTTGGGCTTTATGGCAAAGGTTTTTGGGAGTGGGCTTCATGGTGAAGGCTTTTGGATTTAGGCTTCATGGCTAAGGCTTTTGGGAGTGGGCTTCATGGCAAAGGTTTTTAGGAGTAGGCTTCATGGTGAAGGCTTTTGGTTTTGAAGGTAGGTTGAAACTTTTGGATTTGAGCTTCTCGATGAAGGCTTTTTGGGATTTGAGCTTCTTGATGAAGGCTTTTGGTTTAGGCTTCTTAATGAAGGCTTTTGGATTTAAGCTTCTTGATGAAGGCTTTTGGTTTAGGCTTCTTGATTAAAAGGCTTTTGGGATTTAAGCTTCTTGATGAAGGCTTTTGGTTTAGGCTTCTTGATGAAGGCTTTTGGTTTAGGCTTCTTGATGAAGGCTTTTGGGAGTTGAGCTTCTTGATGAAGGCTTTTGGTTTAGGCTTCTTGATGAAGGCTTTTGGGAGTTGAGCTTCTTGATGAAGGCTTTTTTTTTTTTTTTTTTTTGGAGATATGCCTTGACTTCTAGTTTTGCCAAGGAAACTAGATTTAAAGATGATAAGCCCTGATAGACTTGGGAATTTTGGTTCTACTCATTTTGAGATTATGCCAAGGAAAGGGTGGCATATGGTATGATTTGCCAATGATGCTTAGGATGGAAAAAGTATGATTTCATAAAATTTCAGAATGGTTTGAAGATAGGCTGAAACTTCTAAAAAGAATCATAGAGGTTGTATGATTTTGCTTTTTGTAGCATGAATCATGGAAAAGAGCAAGTCAAGCTTTTCTTATTGTTTGAAATTGAAGAAACTCTTGGATTGACACTTAATTGTAAATTGCATTAGTTGGCACAAAGAGCCTTTAGGAATGGCAAAAAGGGCTAGTGGAAAATAGACTGGAGATATGTATGAGGGATTGTGCCTTAGCTCTTTGAGCCAAGTAACAGGACAGATTGACAATAGATGATGACATTCTTGGGAAGACATGCCCCCGTTGTAGGATAAGAATATAGAAGATAGAAAATCCTTAAAGAATGAACCTCTGGTGAGCAAAGATGACTCTAGAGACATGAGATGAGATAGATTGATTGAAAATGATTTGAAAACTTTAGACATAAGGGAAGATGACTTGGATGAGCTTTCTCTCTCTCTCTCTCTCTTTCTCAGCTCTAACTTTTGCCTAAGCTGCCCTATTTGAGTTTTTAGCTTAGCAAGCTTGCATTTAGGAGAAAATATTCCACCATGATTTGGGCTGCTGCTTTGAGGGGCCTTAGCCTTTGAATTCTATATTTGACAAAGGTCTTTTCTGAACTTGTTGACCTTGCTGAGGTGCATTGTTTGATTACCTAATGTGCAATAGGTAATTCCATTTGATTTGCTCTTTATGTTTTAACTATTTGACCTTCTTTGATTAGGTGCAATTGTTGATGGCACCCCATGTGCTAATAGTGGTGGATTTGACTATTTGTTCATTTCTCTCTTTTTTCCTCTTTTTCTTTTTCTCTTTTTTTTAATTTTTATTTTTATGGCTCATCCATGCTGGACTAAACAAGGAAGACAAAAAGAAAATGTATATGCATTACTACAAAGAAAACTTTATTGCAAGATGATAAAAGAAATCGCTATAGTCTACGTGAATAAAGAAAAATAAGATGACAGACTCCGACTCAGATTTGGACTCAGACTTGAACTCAGGTTTAGACTTAGAATTCAATCTCAGATAGGTCAAATTAGCTGAACTTGAACTTACTCCATGACATGCCTTGTAGGGCTGAGGTAAGGTAGGGTTGAGTTAGGACTAGATTCCTCATCACTGTTCAGGTTGGTGGTGGGGAATTCGGTTTGAAATGATTGACTTTGGATGCAATCTTCAACTTTTGATGCAGTTGCAACCAAAGCTTTGAAGGTGGGTAGGTATTGTGTTAACAAGTGGGCTCTGTAGGCCGGAAGTAGATTATTGACAATGATATCCACTTGTTCTTGCTCGGTTGGCCTATTTACCATTTGAGCAGCTTTAGCCCTCTATCTAGTAAGGAACATGGAGAAGGACTCATCAGGAAGTTGCTTTGTGGTTTCTAAGTCCCTTCTTGTGATGTCCATTTCACTATTATAGTGGTACTGTTCCACAAATGCCTTGCAAATGTCCTCCCAAGTCTGTTTTTGGGTGTCATCTAAGTTAATGAACCATCTTAGGGCAGCATCAGTAAGAGTTTGATGAAAGAGTTGAGCAAGGAGCTCATTGTTGATACCAAAGGGATGCATTGCCCCCACATACATCTTTAAATGGATCTTGGGGCAAGTAGTACCATCAAATTTGTCCATATTCGGCATCTTGAACTTTGGTGGAACTCTTGCATTGGGAAATAAGCTCAGGGAGCCTGTATCAACTAGGTTTTCTTTCTTCTTCGGATTCTTCATCATTTTTTCCATGTGCTTCACTTTTTCCATGAAGGCTTTGATTTTAGGGTTAACTTCCTTCCTTTGGAAAGGATCTGCGGATCGGGAAGTAGGGGTGAAATTTGGTGGTTGAACTATCACGGGTTGATAGAGTGAGTTGTTTTTTAGGAATTTAGGTGATGAAATAGGTAGTGGTGGAATGATGTCAGTGTTTGCAGGTTCTTTGTCTTTAGATTCAACTCTGGAAGTGGATCCATAAATAGGATAAAAGGCAGGTTTCGGGTCAGCTTTGAATGGTTTTGGGTTAGTTGGGTTTTGAACCAGGGAGGCCTGTTCTAGTATGATACGGACATCCTCCATGATAGCCCTCTTTTGGGCTTTGAGCATGTTTTGGAAAAGGGCTTTTTGCCTTTTCATCTTAGTTTCCTGGTGTTCAGAGAGCTTAGCAAGAAGCTCGTCAAAAATTTTATCAGCTCTGGTAGCGGTGATCTCATCTCCGGCAACAGACATCTTGTCAACCTTTGCAAGGGAAAAGGAACTGGGTTAGTATCCAGCTTTGGAAAAAAGGGTTATAGGGAGGTGTGACAAACCAAAAGACAGTGAATGACAGTGTCTTGTGGTTAGGTTGACTGTGTATGGGTAAAGATGAGGGTAGAGGTGTATGATGTTAGCTAGGTATGTATTTAGCTAAGGGAGCTAGGTCAGGTTTTAGCTTTGGGTGGCTAGATCAGATTTTAACTTTGGGTGGCTAGGTTAGAATTTAGCTTGGGATGGCTAGGTCAAATTTTAGCTTTGAGTGGCTAGATCAGAATTTAGCTTTGGGTGATTGGGATTGTGATTTATGAATGGTTTACCATAGGCTTAAGGATATGGGTTTTGTGATTGGGTATGGATGTACCATGGATTTGGATGTTGGGTGGACCATGGGTTTGGTGATAGTTGGATAATGGGTTAGACTAGATCATGGGCTTAGATGGGCCATGGGTTTGGATAGTGATGAAGGACATGAAACCTAGTCAACATGTAGTTTGGGTAAGGATAAGGGTGATGCTAAGTCAGTATTTAGCTTTGGTAAGGATGGTTGTGGATAATGCTATATTAGTGTTTAGCTTGGGTAAGGACTATGAAAGATGAAAGCTAGATTAGTGTTTAGCTTGGGTAAGAGTTGTGAAAGATGAAAGCTAGATTAGTATTTAGCTTCGGTAAGAACTATGAAAGATAAAGCTATGTCAGTGTTTAGCTTGGGCTAGGTTAATGTTTAGCTTGGATAAGAATTATGGAAAAGGACGAGGGTACCATAAACGGGTTTATTTTTACCATGAGTTTGACATGGGTTTGGATAGGACTAGACTATGGGTTTTGGGTGAACCATGAGTTTTGGGTTTTGACCATGGGTTGGGTTTTGGGTGTTGACCATGGGTTTAGGTGAACCATGGGTTTTAGGTTTTGACCATGGGTTTAGGTGGACCATGGGCTTTTGGGTTTTGACCATGGGTTTAGGTGGACCATGGGTTTTAGGTGTTAACCATGGGTTTAGGTGAACCATGGGTTTTAGGCTTTGACCATGGGCTTTAGGGGTTTTGACCATGGGTTTAGGTGGACCATGGGCTTTGGGTGTTGACCATGGGTTTAGGTGAACCATGGGTTTTAGGCTTTGACCATGGGTTTAGGTGGACCATGGGCTTTGGGGGTTTTGACCATGGGTTTAGGTGGACCATGGGTTTTGGGTGTGAAGGTGTTTAGATAGGTTTTTGACTCTTCACAAGGTTCAAGCTATGTATGCATGTATGCATGAATGAAAAGGTTTCATGATATACCAAGTTCAATATTATGGTACATACAATCCTAAAGAAAGGTTCTATGAGTCATTACATGAAAGGGTTAGGGTGGTTTAAAGGGAACCCATCACACTAGAGATGCGATATACCTAACCACATGTGAGACAAGGAGCCTCGCGTGGGTCTAATGGTACGTGCATACTCGTTACACCTCTAAAAGGATTAGAGGATACGTCATGGGCTGGATGATTTCACTATCAGCAAGCAGACCTAAGGAAGGTTGCCCACTTGATGTTACTTTCTATCCTTTGTTTTCCTAGAAGCTAGGCTTTTGTGGACTAGGAGTCAGATGTAGTGATGCATGATAGAGTTATTTTGTATTAAAAGCCAAACTTGGTATTTTATCAAAAGTAATCCACTTTATCTTTTATTTGAAAAAGATTTTTAGTCCCCAGTGGAGTCACCAACTGTGAGGCCTCGCCCGAGCACCGGTCCGATCCGCCAAGGGATCAAAATGCTCTTCGGCAGAAACTCCACAATTGGAACTCGCTGTGAGTTCGGAAAATTGATTTTTGTATTTTGAAGATTGAGAAGTGAGTCGCCACTTTAATTTATTTATTTTAATTGGAAAAATTAAAGAAAACCCAAATTGATTGACTCTAAAATAATTTAGTTTATCCCAATGGAAAAGTGCACCAATCCACGAGTGACCAAGGAGGGCTCAGGGATCAGGTTTTGGTAATTACACAATTTAAGAAAATATTATTTTCTTTTTCTTGGCTTGAAATGCAAATAACTCTTGAAAAATGAATTTTTGTGTATGCATGAACAAGAATATAATGATGAATGAATATATATATATATGATGTGATGGAATGACAATAATAAATAAATAGGCCAGATAAATCCTACTTAATTATTACAACATCAAAACAAATGAAATAAAGGGGATCTTTCCTCTAGCCCTTATGGGTACTAGGAAAAGCACACATTCCCCAAAATAAACTAAAATAAAATCATAAACAAAGGATTAATTAAAATAAAAAAGGACTAAACATTGATAAAAAGATTTTTGGAGTTGATGCCCTTCAGATTGGCAGCCTGCGTATCCTATTGAATAGGAATCAAACCCCACGCAGTTCTCCCTTCTTGCGAAGGAGGGGTTTTAAAAATGTGTTGGTTTGCTTATTAACTTAATTCTGATTCTTAAATTAATAATTTTTAGATCTTTTCAGTTTTAGACCTAAAGATAATTCTATATCTGAATTTAGAATTTTAAGATAGGAAAGGAATTATACATTTGCTTTCCTTGGCTTTCGGACGAATGGAACTAGTTTTGCTCCGGATCTCAACTCCACCTTGAATTCAAAGGAAGCTTGGAATCTGGATCTAGAAGCAGCAAATGTGTGAGTATAAGAATGAAAATATGCTTTGAAATATGCCTGAATTGCTTTGAAATGCTCTATAATGCTTTAGAATCTGTTGGAATTCGTTAGAAGTCATGCCAAATGAGGTTGGAGGAGGCTCCTATTTATAGAGCTAACAGAGGCGAAGCCAGCGGTACGAACGGCGGCGTCGGCGTGGCGCCGATGGCAGGGGTGGCACGGCCGACACGCCGGCCATCCGGGCAGCACGCCATACGTGCTGCCATACCGGCGGCATGATTTTGATGTTGCGCCAGCGGCACGACCTTTTTCTGGCGGCATGAAATGTGTGCCACCTCCTGGGTGGCACGGGATGCGTGCCTCCCAGCGCCACTCGCCGACTCAATCCGTTTATGTCCGTTTCGAGCTCGTTTCAGCTCCGATTCGAGCTCTGCTTGATTCTGTGGGTTCGTGATTGAAAAGCAGTTGACTGAAGGAGAAAAGATTCAGGAAATTTATTTTTCTACGGGGCGCTGTCCCGCACCCTGCAGGGGGCGCTGCCCTCTTGACCCCTGCCCGCTAACCGGCTAGCGGGACCGCCGTATGCATAGCGCCCTATTCCTAGTAGGTGTCAAGCTGCAGCCGAATCAGGAGGTGCAAATTTGAGGGTTCACAACTAGCTGAGTGAAATCCATCGAGCAGTTGGGCAGATCCACTGGCTACTCCAATGATCAATCCCCCTTTTTCAGCTCTGAAATTTCAAAAATACCCCTTTTTAGCCCAATTTACCCCTTACCCTTTTAGTAATTTTCTATCCCACATTTGCTATAAGTAGGCCTTCAAATCCAACCCCACCTTTTCTTATAAATAGGTGTAATACCCAAGATTTCCCTAACCTATTAGAGTCAGTAATGGTGACACCATAATGTTCATCTACTATACCATTCAAGGAATTTCTAGCATATTACAAATTATAAGAATACCATAAGAAGTAATTTTTAATGAATAATGTTACAACGAGCAAAGAATGTAATAAATTCCGATAAGCACTTTCATGATAAAATAAAAGTCTAACTGAGTTTGACTTATTATGACTTACGTTAATTATTTATTTGAAATGTAAATCTAAAGTGCTAGTGAATGGGCATTACTATCTCCTAAGTCATTGGGAGATAATAATAATAACATGAGAAATTGATTTCAATCAAAGTTACAATGGTACAATAGAAGTCAAACTTAGTTTGACCTAGTGAGTCTATATGATTCACACACTTGAACATTGCTAATGAAGGGCTAGAAAATGTGCACTATAGAGTGAATAAAATTTATTTGGCAATGTCTAGAGTGTGTAGTAATATTAAAAGGTAGAAATATGTATATTAAAGTGAAAAAAATGAAATGAAAAATGCATTAAGTTACCAAATTTGAAATGCGCATATATGGATTTGTTAATGGGCTTTTGGACTCTAAAGCCCAAGCCCATTGGATGGCTGGCCCATAAGGCCTAAGAATGGATGAACATACACTTAACTAGAGTTAGAAATAGCTAACCATGGTTAAATGGGTGTAGGATGAGGTAGCCACAAATTTTGACTGAGAAGCCACCTTTTTTTACCAAGATAAATCCTTTTCCAACCTAAATTCTCACTTTTCCTTCATCAAAGTCTACATTCATTTTTGCTCTTTCCACACCATATAATGACTATCACCAAATTAGATAAAATCCTAGCCATCCAATTTAATTAAATCATAGCCATCCATTGTGATTAAGTTATAGCCATTAGATTAGAGATGATTAAATCAACACCATCCATCTTCCATATATAAGCAATAAGATGAGCATTTTTCTCCATTTTTGCAAAACCTATCACAAAAACACATCATAATAGAGAAATAGACTCTAAATTTCATGCCACCATTATAGAATTCAAAACAAGGCTTCTCAAGGTAAGAGTTTATGCTCATCTCTTCCTTTATGTGTTCTAAACATGACTTTGGTGTTATAGGTATAAAAACTTTCTTTTTCTTCCATCTATATCATTCATCCAAAAGCAAGTATAATTAGAAAATGTTTATTTTATATGTTCTTTGATTAAATATGGGGATTGGTCTTAAGAACTTGAGGTATATCAAGTGAAAACAAGCAAGGGAAGAAAAGAGCACATGTAAGGGAACATTAGCACTAGATTCAGCCTCTCTTAGATTTAGTATAAAGGATGGTTCTAAAATTTATTTAATGTTATCTAAGATTATTTGGGATAGAGAATAGTGGTTTGAAAGTGTCAAATGAAGTTATAGAAGCTTATTTGAAAAGTTGAAATTTTGAAGACATAACTTAGGTTAAAAGAGAAAGTTCAAGATCTAATAATTGTTTTCCATGTTTAACTGATGATATAGGCTTTTTAACATGCTAATTTCATAATTCTATGATCAATTTGAGGATTGGATGAGGAATTAATGGTTTTTCCCAAATTCTAGGGTTTATGGACAAATTGAGGATTTTGAGAACTAAACTTAAATTCATGGAATTGTAGACTCAGATAAAAAATTGAATCATTTTGAAGGGGGAAATAAGCTTAAGAATAGTGTAACATGATTTGTATAATGTTAATTTCAAATTTTAATTAATGGAAATGATTTTTCCCAAAATTAATGAACTAGGTTCATTTATGGAATTAGAAGGTGAAAGTAGAATTTGTCTCATTGAATATTAGAAATTGTTCAAATTTATTCTAATTGAGTAATATGAAATTGAAATGTGAAATTAGGAGGAAAGGAATTATCTTTTCTTAAGTTAATATATTTGGCATTTTGGAAAACAATTAAGGAAAGTGTTAAAATTAGTAACAAGTATATAATGTGTCTTGACCTTAAAATTTATAAGTTAGTACTACAATGAACAAGATAAAAGTATTAACAAATTAAGCTAAATTTAAACTAATGTCATAATAAGGAAGTGATTAATGTGTAATTGAAATGCAAATGTGTAGAATCTAAAGACAACGACAAGGACATTGTCTAAGAGTGCGAGAAGCACTACTAGCATCAAAGTTAAATGTAAATAGGAGCAAATGAGTCCAAGATGAGTACTTAATAATAAAATATGACATGTGCCATACTCTTTGAACCTTTATTGTTTAAACCATTATCGTTGAGATATTCCAATTCCATGATGAGCATGAACATTTATGGCATACAACTATTATGAACCTTTCATGTTGAATTCATAATGTGTTCATTGAATTCCTTATTGTGAACCTTATATGAACCTTTCTATTGATGCCTATTGATAAGTACAAATACCCTTCTAATGTAGGGTAATACATGGAGCCTTGTGCACTTGGTATAAGCCTATGGGCAACATGAGAGGTAGGGGAATGCTTAACCATAAGATCTAATCAATTTTGTGTAATATGATGCATGTGAGTGAGAAAGGCTTAGGCCGCCACTCTTTAATTTATATGTGTGGGAAGCATTCCACTTGCAAGAAATTACTATTTCTGCTAAAAGATGTTGTTTCCATCTTAAATGAGAAATCGATTCATAATGACAATTTTGATTAATATCACTCCATTGTAACCCTGAGCCATCCTAATAATGAACCACATACTCACCATACACATTTTATTATTATGTACTCACTGAGTTTTGTCTCATTTCGTAGTTATTTAAACTTTTTAGGTAAGGTTGACAAGTCAGCAAGGTAAATTACAAGCCCTATTTTTCCACTTGGAAGTTGCTTTGCTAAATTCAAGTGTTACGAATCTTGGTTATATGATTAAGAAGACTGTTATTTTAGAGCTCCATAGTTACCGAAAGTTTAGTACTAAAATGTTATTTAGTATATATTTATTGTAAATTGTATTGTAATTACTATTATAATAGTGTATTAAGAAATGAATATTTGGATAATGACATGAAATACAAATTTGGAAACTGTATGAGTTGAATATGCAAATGGTATCAATAAGTATTTGGTAATATGTAAAATGATAAACTATAAGTGGGCAACAAGAAAAGGTAATCAAGTTCCAATCTTGAGACAATGTTTAACATGGTAAATGACAAAGAACAATAAGTTAAACAAGATTCTATGGGTTTAGGTGACTTATACCCTAGGACTGTCACGGCTTAACAAGTGGGTCATGACAATAGGCCTTCAAATCCACCTTTTTCTTCATCCCAAAATCTTATGTTGATTGGCCATCCACAAGTTTTCTCTTCTTCTTCTCCCTCCAATCACTCTCTAATTAATTAATTAATCTTTTTAATTAATTAATTCGCTCACCTTAACCAAAAGTTAATTAATCATTTTTGTTAATTAATCATTCAAAAATTAATTAATTAATCTTTTTAATTAATTAATCATTTTTCTAAACTCAAATTAATCCTTTAATTAATCTATCCATTTTAACTAATTAATCATTTTTAATTAACTAATCTATTCACCTCATCACCTAAAACTTGTCAATTAATCCTTTTGATTAACCCCTCAAATCAATTAAATTGCCTAGTACAGAACTTTGGTTAGGCAAAACACTCCATGCATTCTGACCACCAAAATCCAAGATATTTTTCATCATCCCATCCCCAAACCAAAATCAATTTAATCAATCTGTAAACCCCTCCACTTAATCGTGAAATGAACTACATGAGTTTTGATCCTCATTCAATGAGGTACATAGGCACGTTTGGAATTTAAATCCAAATCTCAAATCTAGTTTTTCAAATTAAATTCATTTTCCATTTATTTTATAAATGTAATTAATTATTTCTAAATGCTATTTGTAAGGGAATCTATGGTCTTTCTAAACTCACATAAGGGCTAGAGAAGACATCCCAATTTTGATTAATTTATGAAATTACTTGAATTAATTTTGAATTAAGGAGCAATTATGTAGTTCCCCTAAATCCATAATGATTTAGAGTGAACACTCTCTTTAATTTGTGGATGTTTATTTTTACTTGTTCTATTAATTTCCTATGCACCAAGCATTCATACTATGCCATGTTCATATATTTAATTATTTGCTATCTTATAAAGGTTATTTATGAAATCAATTATTTCTAAGTCAAATTAAACTTGCCAAATCGCAATTGTTTAAAACCAAAAACTTAGTCTCTGAACTCAACTTGATTCAAAACTAATGATTTTATCTTTGGATAAATTAATTAAGAAATTAATAAATTGTACTCAATTGGGTTTTTTTTTTAATTTTTTATTTTAAAATAAATTAGGGTGATAACTCCTAAAATAACTTTTCAAAATCACAAAATCAATTTTCTGAGTGATAGTGGCTCTAATCATGAGCAACGTAGTTCATTCCATAGCCTCCTTAAAAATTACTCACCTTTCCTTAAGGCAAAATTCCCCTAGTAAGGAAGAGGCATTCAGGCAAGGCCTCATAAGAGGCAGTGATGGATCTTGAGGTGCTAGTAAGTTTGGCTAGTTAGGAGGATTAGGAGTGGTTGTTTAGGATAATTCTCTTGAATGATGTGCTATAATTAGGTTTGGAACTAAGATAATGTTGTATTAGTGATGAGACTAATGGAAGTTTCCAAGGCTAAAGATAAAGACAATGGCTCATTGGTAGATATTTTGGTGGGTGTGATCGAGGTTAATCCTCCACCAATTTTCAAGTTTGGAAAGCACAGAGGTCCTGAGAATTGTGCCAAAAAGGAATGGCCTTAGGGGGTTTGCATGGAACCTGGAGTCTGAATTACAGGGGGTCATAGATCAATAGAGGTGTATTAAATGCAGTTTCTATTAAAATGGTGGGATCAAGCGTTGGAGCATCCCTAATAGATGTTACTATTTTTGGAAATCAAAGAAAAGGGAAAAAACCATTCCCACAAATGGTGTCAAATGATGATTCCCAAACTAATAACCCTTTTGGATGGATCCTCACATCAGTTAAATCCTATAAAAGACTATGAACACACCATGGGCCGCTAGACTAACATACCGTGGTTGTCACATCCCAACTTTAGAGATATGATAGTCCTAGAATATAGGGAGACATAAGGTCACCCACGCCCATAAACCTCATGCATTAACTTGAATAACCAGTAATAAAGGAAATCTTTAACTAGTGGAAGAATAGTTTAATAAACTTTGAATATTATCCATAAGAAAGATTAATTAAGACTCTAAATTAATCATCAAATAAATAATATTCCAAAAATATAACTCCCGAACAAGAACTCTGGAAGCATCTAAAAGTGACTTTTCATATTATAGTATGATAATAGACTTGAACAAAGAAATCCCCCAAGCAGAGTAGATTGCTTGAGCTATCACCTTGTCTCCTCATAATGCTTACTTGGAACCACACAAGGAAAAGGGCTGAGATAGATGATCTCAATGAGTAAACAATACAACTTGTACAATAATGCATATCCCTTTATAAGGGTTCATAATTCACAATTCATGGTTCGTGATTTAGCAAGGTTTGCAGAAATCAAGTTATAACTTATATCATAGAGTGAAGGCTGCTGTCTTATTCAACTCCCAACTTATAACTTATATCATATAGAGTGAAGGCTGCTACCGTATTCAACTCTCGACCTATAAAGGAGGGTAAAGCTTATCAGGCTCCATGGTTAGAACTGCCCCTATCAGCTGAGGTGGATATACTACTGTTATCCATCAGGTTAAGACCATGTACATAGGTTACAATGATTTCCCACATCAATATGAGGATTTCTGCATATAAGGGTTCAAAGGTACCATAGCCAAAGCTAATGGCAATCACTTGTAACAATTGTATTGAAGAATGTAATCACATGTATAATAGTAGCAATAGAAGTTTAGCTTATTGAACAAAGCATAAACAACAGTGTGGTTCTAGAAAGAAGTAAGGTAAAGCAACAAACACAAAGTTTCTTTCTTATCATTGAATAAACAATAGTAGTTTCAAACTAATTGTCCTTAGGTAACCCGAGTTTAACAAAGAAATCATTCAATCATAATTCATGATAGAAAGGAACTTGGGCTTCAAGAATCTCAAAGGTTCACATGTCATGATAACTTGTACTTATAACATGAACATAGTGTTTACTCACCTTGTGGTTTCTTAGCACCTAATGCTCGTAGCCCTTGCACTTCTAATAATCCCCTAACTCTAACATAACATTATAATTCAATACTTAGAATTGGCTTAACCTAATGCTATCCTAACCCATAACTACCCCATGCATATATAATATTCACATATACTTAGAGTTGCACTTAGAAGTGCACTTATAACTTATACATAATATGTTGACTTTTAAGTCTTGCATTCTTTGCCTTCTTAAGCTCACATGAATTCATATAATAGTTCATATCAAGAATTTTCCAAAGCCACACAATAAATCATAATCTTAATATCAATTTAATTCAACTTCCAACTTGGTACACTTAATACTTTCTATATATATCAACTTAACAAGTAACCTTAAAAGAGTCATGCTTGTCTCCTTTGTACCAAATCATACAATCATTGCCATAGGCAAATTAGGATCATTACTTCACAATTAACACATCATAAAACTCAATTCACATACTACTTAACCATGTATACATATTAGCCAAACACGATAGTTAGGGTTTTGGAAACCCTAGTCATAACTGAACCACTCTAGGAGTTTCCTAGAGTTACTCCTTCAATTATTATGCAATTAAATCCTGTACCATTCATATATACATATCAACAATCATTAAAATGTATCTTACAAAAATTATAAGCCTTGGGATCAAAATCCCAATGTAGACCAAAACCACATAGCCATGGAAAACCATGGATTTTCTTGCTTTTCATCCTTTCTGATTATTACAATAATATATAAATGCATGATTTAAATCAATATTTTTCATGTAACATTAAAAAAAAATCAATTTAGAATATAAAAAATGCAGAAATTCCCCCTTGTGTTCATATGCATGAAAATTCTAACTTTTAGGTTTTAGGGTTCACCTTTGATGGATTTGAGAAGAGAGAGGTATATTCATGGTTGGAAATCGGTTTCTCCTTCAAAAACACAACCTAGGCCAATTATAATATGAATAAAATTAGTAAATAAACATTTTCATATGAATTATCCATGGTTAGGTTTATAAAAATCAAAAAGTAACTGGAAAGAAGAGATAAATTTACGAAGAAGATCATAAAATCGTAAGGTTTGGAGGCACTTTGTGTTTTTCAGTCAAGAGAGAATTTTTAAGAGAAAAATTATGTAACAATCAGATGGGAAAATAGAATGGAGGCTGCCACAACAAGGGGAGGCCAAATTTTAGGTTAAAATTAGGGTTTTTAGTGCAAAATTACAATTTTGCCATTAATGAGCTAGGTTATGAGTGCTTAGGTGTCTTGGGCTTTTGGTGAATTGGGCTTTTAATCTAATTTATGGGCTGATTAATATGTATTAAAAATAAAATATTTTGCTTCTTATTTTCATTAAAATCCCCCTAAAATATTTAATTTAAAATATTTTTAAAATGCTAATAAAAATTATTTTATGCTTAAAAATCACTTTGCGCATGAAAATTTACTTTATATGCAATAAATCATTTTATGCATTTTCACTTCATATAAATCACCTATTTCATATTCAAAATTCATATTATGCATAGTAGAACTAGTCTAACATGCCACTTGCTCATAAATCACATAACATATGAAAATTTATAAAAGCACACACTTTGCCACAATAGCTTTAAAATCAAGCAATTTGTCACGAAACTCCTGGTGAGGGTATGGGTTGTTACAGTGGGCCCGCTAGACTTATTGTCCAGCAATATCACTGATGCATAAGTTAGATGAGGAATTATGAGAATAAAGAGAATATCTTAGAAAGTAAAGAGAGAATTTACCTGTCTTGTACAAATGACAGGCTTCCTTTATATAATTAGTGGTGTAAATATTCTCATAATGAGCTAGTCTTATAATAGCCATATTTAATTTGCCTATAGGTTTCCATTCCAGTAAAGTGGTCTAAGACATTGGGAGTTATATAGGCACATATCTAGAGTATGATATCAACAATGTCAATGGGGCCTAGCATAATGACCTTTGAGTTTGAGTTGACATAAATGTTCAAGCTCCTTTAAAAAGAAGAATGCGGATTAAGAAACAAGGGGAAGAGTGGATTTGGATTGACTTTCGGTATGAGAGGCTATTAGTTTTCTGCTTCATTTATGGTATGCTTGGACATACAGATAGAAAATGCAAGCAGCTCTATGAAATGGATGGTGGAGATATCCCTAAGCCTTATGGTAATTGGATGAAACCCACTCTTAGATGATCCCTAAATAGCATTGGCAAGCAATGTTTCCATTTAGCACCACACATAACGGAAGGCAAGGCAGCGGAGGGAGTTGTTGCAATTGGAGAAGCCATAAAATGAATAAGGTAACTGCCATAGATTTTGGAGCAATTAATGGACCAATTAGTGGGGCTAGTAACAATAATGGGGTCGTGACTGTAGATAATAAAAATAGTCAACGAAATTACACCCTTTACCCATTTTTGTATTTCATTTACATTTTTATGCTATTTTTTGAATTCTTATTATTTTGCGATTTACCTTTCTTTTATTTTTATACTTTCTATAATTTTATATTTATTTTTTTACTTTTTTGACAATGCTGCATCTATCATCCTCATTTAACAATATATGGTTCATAGGTAATAAATAATCTCTAGTAAACAATAGTCTATGAAGATATTTAATTAGCTAGCCTTGTCAATTTTTTTTTCTTTTTTTACATCAAAAGGAAAAGGAAGAGGACATTAATTAACCAAAAAAAAATCCAAGCACGTCTCAACTATATCACATCACATAATTTTTTTTTTTTTTTTTTTTTGAGTTTGGTGTCTGCAATTAATGTAAATTTCCTTTCAATCATAAGCAACTGGAAAGTTGGTAGCCATTATATTTATTTATCATTAAAAGAAATATTTTTGTACTTATTGTTAATTTATTATGATAGGTAATGCAAGTGTTTAATGCCTGATAAATTAAGTGACCAATCAATTAGTAAAATAATATAATTCAGTTTTATTTCCTCCCTCAATATTAAAAATAGTAACACTAAGTGAGATAAATTGTATAAAAAATTATACAAATTAATATAATTTGAACATATCATACAGTAAAAATGTTAATAAAAATAATTCAAACACATCATATTAATCACCCTTAATTTTACTTAACTGAATTGCATTATTTAAAATTATAAATTAATACTTGTTAATATAAAACATAAAATATTAATATTGTAAAATCTATAGCAATTGTGTCATATGAAGAATGTAATGTATAACTATGATTATGCCCAATTGACACATGTCCAAATAGGAATTTTTCAAAACTTGAGTTTTTAACATGTGGTAATTAATTTCCACTATCCATTGTTTGTGCGGCTTTTTTCTTCTTTCTCTTTAAGAATTTGCAACTTGGCAACTTCTTAGCTTTTTACATCAACACTTGGATTACAAATATTTAAGTAATGTATAGAGAAATCTACTTTTTTTTTTTTTTTTGGTACAGTGGATTAATGTTAATGGTGGTAGAGATGGATTGTTATGGTCAAAATCCAAAGCACTCTTCTTTTTTTATTATTAAATAAAATTTATGTTAAACAAATATATTTAATATTATGAACAATAATAATTATGAATATGTGTTAATTTTATTTTATTGGTTTCATTGTATATTAAGAATCAGCATTAGTATTGCTAAAATATTGTAATTTGAGAGAGATGATGTTGATGAGAGATTGATTTGTGGTTGATTATGAGTTGACTACTTGTTAATAACAAGTTAATTTTAGGTTGATTGCAGGTTGACTATTTGTTGATAACAAGTTAATTTTAGATTGATTATAGGTTGATTGTTAGTTTTTGTATATTTTAGCTTCACTTGAGCTAAAAAAATAATTAGCAAAAATAAATTTGGGAATTATTTTCAATAGCTCATTGCGAACTTAGTGTTTTTAAATTAGATAATTTAATGAATAAAGTATAAAAATGATTCAATAATTTAATTGATGTTAGTAGGCTAGTGATCAGGGCATTTTGTAGATGGATAGACAATTATACCCATCATATGTGTTATGATGGATGAAGAAGGAGAGTAGAGCCTGTGTTATGATGGCATTAATGGTTATCAACTTGCGATTACAATTTATATTATTCTAAAATTCATTTCACATCTACATATTTAACTATTTCTTAATTTAATTAAAAATCTGTAATTTAATAATAATAATAAAGCTAAATTCGATTGATTATTTTTATTAATTAAATAAAAATGTTTAGATGTTTATTGTGGAATTTAAATATATATCTCAATAATTGTGATTAGGAGGCAAGCCCATAGAATTAGGTTGTCTTTTGGTTGATTTGTGGTTGATTATAGGATGATTGTTAGTTGATTATAGGTTAACTACAGGTTGATTATAGGTTGATTGTTAGTTTTTGCTTATTTTAGCATTAATATTGCTAAAATACTGTTTTTTTTTTTTTATTAGAGGTTGATTTGTAGTTTATCTGTTTATATTATTTTTTAGTAGTGAGTTAGTCATATTTATGAAATAAATTGTAGATCATGTCTATAATCTAGAAATAATTAAGCAGAGAGAAATTTTAATTTAATTTTATTTTGGGGTGTAATTAGTTGATCTTAAATAATTTGAATACCAAATTAAACTCAATTCAAAAATTATAATACTCAATCAATTTGATCGAATATATAGTTTCATAATTTTGAATATATAGTTAATATATTTTTTAAAAAATATATTATTCAAGTAGTAATTTATTAATTCCAATTTAAATTTAAACTATTTAAAAAATAATTTTTTTGTTGGCTGGATTTTAAATTTTTTTATTTTTAGTCTCTTTATTTAATATTTTATTATGTAATATTTTCAAATATTTATATGTTTTTAACATTCTATTTATATATGGGATGGATTATCTTAGTTTAATATATTTAATATTTTTGGTTGGTTTTTTTTTTTATATTTTTCAATATTTTGCATGTGTTTTTAGTTTTTATTAGTTTCATTTATATACTACAAATCAACATTAGTATTGCTAAAATATTGTAATTTGAGAGATGATGGAATAGGTTGAGAATAGGTTGTCTTTTAGTTGATTTGTGGTTCATTGTTAATTGATAACATGTTAATTACTGTGAACTCTCAAATTCCCACCCTTAGGATATGACCGCAACTTGACACTTGCTAAAATTAGTGCGCTACGTAGAGCCTGTACGGCAGGCCCACTAGCCGGTTACGGGGCAGCACCCCGTTGAAAAATAAATTTCTTGAAACTTGCACCTTCAAACGATTAGCACTCAATTACAAACCTAAAAAATCAAATTGAGCCCAAATCAGATAAAAAACATATGAGAACGAGCCGAAGAAGATGTACGGCAGCCTGCAGGCTAGCAATCGCAGCGAGCATTGTGGTTGCCGTAGAGTGCTCTGCGGTTACCGCAACCCACGATCAGTTACTGCAGCGCATTTTTTCTGCTTTTCACACCAAAAATTCAGCTTTTTAAGCCTCTAAACTCTCCCTATAAATACCTTGTACCTCATAACAACTTCCACACATAATTATATGCTTCTATACTCTCCCTAAAGCTCTCTAAACCCTATTCCTAAGCTTTCTAATCATCAAAACCCTCTTTCTAAACCTCTTAATCTCCAAAAAATCCTATTTCAAAACCTATTCTATCACATAAAACCTCATTCATTATCTTCCTAATCACCTTAAACCCTATTCATAAGCTTCTTAATCACCTCAAATCATCTCTCTAAGCCGCTTAATCAAGAAAAAGTGCAATTCAACAGAATTCATAGTATTCAAACAAGGGTGATCCAAAAGTCCTTCTTTGAAAAGAAGTTCAAGAGTCTTTCATCCAAAAGGAGTGCTCGTGATATCCCCAAGCCAAGGTGGAACTTAGATTCGGTGCCAAACTCACTCCCTACATTCCTCACCGCCAAAAGCCAAAGGTAAAAGTTCTTTACTTTTCCTTTTTAATTTCAATTTTAAGATCTAAATATAAAAAGATCCATTTTTGTTAATTAAAATCTGGTCTAATTAACAAATCTTTAAGCCCTTAACATTAGTCAAAATATGAGCTATGACTTAAAAACCCCTCCTTCGCAATAAGGAAAAACTATGTGGGGTTTGATTCCCATTCAAAGGGATATGCAGAATTGTCATTTGTAAGGCATTCAACTCCGTTAAAATTAACAACTTTTTCTCTCTATTATATTCTTCACATAGTTAGGATTGAAATTACTTTTCTTAAATAAAAGTTGAAGTTTTAATTCTTTTTATTATAATTGTTTTATTACTCTTTTTCTTACTTTAGTTGTTTAGATTATATTTGGGGAATGCGTGCTTTTCCTAGAACCCATAAGGGCTAGAGGAAAGATCCCCTAATTTGGACATTTGGACTTGTAATAGTTGTAAGTAGGTTTTCCCTTATTTTTCGCATTTTGTAATTGTCATTATTTTTTGTTTTCCATGCATTGCATGAGTAATATTTGTTTCATGCATCATATTATATTTATTCATGCATACATAAAAAATATATATTTTTTTAAAAGAGCTATTTTGTATTTAAGCCAAACTAATTTTTTGTATTGTTTTAACCGAAACCTAGTACCCAAGCCCTATTTGGTCATTCGAGGATTATTGCGTTTCCTTGGGATAAACAGTATAATTTTGGAGTCAATCAAATTGGATTTTTTTCTTTAATTTTTCCAACTAGAATAAACAAAATTAAAGTGACGACTCCTTTTGCAAATTACAATTTACAAAATACAATTTTCTGAATTCATAGTGAGTTCCCATCGTGATATTTCTCCCAATAAGCATTTCGATTCCTTTCAAAGAATCGGACCGGTGCTCAGGCATTACAGGTTAATTAATGATATTTTATAGTTGATTACAAGTTAATTATTGGTTTTTACATATTTTAGTATTTGTATTTTTAATTACTATAATTTGAGAGAAATAATAAAATAGCTTTATTATTATTATTATTATTATTATTATTATTATTATTATTATTATTATTATTATTATTATTATTTTGTTAATCAAGGTTGATTAGGATGATTATTGGTTGTTTATAAGTTGATTTTGGTATCATATACTTCACATATACTCAAAATATAAATATAAATTGCTAGCTATTTTTTTAACTGCTGGACTCTTGGATTTACTTGTTTGTGAAAAGAAAATAAAACTACAAAAGAATATATATATATTATGTGGAAGAATTGGCATGTACCTTTGTTAGATTTTAATTAAGGTAATATATTATTTAATTATTATGAGTAAATGGATATAACGATCTTTGATATTTATTATAATTAATATTTTAGTTTTCATTGTTTTAAAATTAATTTTTTTTAATTCTTAAACTAATATTTGAATGAAAAGTATAAAGTTTTTTAAGAGAATAACATATTTTTAAATTTTGTCAATAAAAATGTCATATAAATCAAATTTCAACAATTGAAAGTATAGCAAAATTGTTAATAAGTATATTACTTGTTATTAATAAATTTTAGGTATTAAAAATATTAATTTTGAAATAAAATATTATAATAATTTATCTTTTAATAATTGAGATTTCTTATAAATGATGGGCTCATTCTTTTTAAAAAAAAAAAAAAAGAACTAATTTCTAAATTTTAATTTCAGTTACAAAATTTTTTTGATGGATATTTAGTTTACAATTTGTATATTTTTCAAGATAAATAAATGATAACGATGTGAAAATTAGAGCATCTCATCATCTAGCCATACATTTTGACCATGTCAATAATATCTGAAATCGTATAAAGGTTATAAAAAACAGCGAGACCATGATTTTACAATAATTTGAAAGAAGAGATATGAATGCAAACTGATTCCCTTAACGAGTAATTGTGTAAGAATTCCAAAAATGGTAAGGGTGTAAATTCGTGTAAAGAAGATAATCAAGAGGCTGTCACAAATGGGTCTAGTAGCAATGTTGACCTGGAAAATAATGGGCTAATCATTGTGGACCAAAAACGTAGGTTGAACGAAAATCTAGGCCTACTGATATGGTCACAGGCCCAAAATCATCCAACACGGGGTCGAAACCCACCGAGAGCCATGACTTGTCTAAGTTGGAATGGCCGTGGGCTTGGCAACCCATGGATTGTTCAAGGACTGTTGGATTTAGTCCAATTAAAGAGGCCACAATTTTTTTTTATCGTGGAATCTATGATTGATAAAGAAAGAGTTGAGGTGATTAGGAATAAAATGAACTATGTGTTATAAATAAAATGAAAAAAAATATGAACAAAAAATATAGAGAAGAGAATAGTTTTTTTAGTTGTTACATTCAATAGTATTAGCCCCTTTATATAGAGTACAAAAAAGAAAGAAATATGAAGCTTTTCCAATAAGGAAAATACAAGAAATAGGAAGTTTTTCAACAAGGAAAATACAATCAATACTAATATGGAAACTAGAATATTCATATATATGAAAAGACATCAATCAAATCTTATAATATATCATAACACTCTCCTTGATATCTTTTACAAAGAATATGCCTCGTTAAAACCTTACTAAGAAAAAACCCTGCGGGAAAAAAAAATCTTAGTGAAGGAAATATAGTACATTATTCTTGTAGGGATTTGCGCCATAACACTGTCTCGTTAAAAATCTTGCCAGGAAAACCCAATAAGACAAAACTTAGGCTAAGGAAAAAAAGAGTACAGTGCACTAAAATCTCCCCTTCATGAAAATATGATTTCTATCAAATATCTCTTAGCTGACGCATGCTAATTTTATTGACTAACTTTTCAAATTTGCCTTTATAAATAAATTTGCCAAGTTGTCAAATCGTATACTTAATGATGTTTAAGTAATATCCACATATAATAATTTATTTATAATACTCCCTTAAGATATTACTTGCGTTATGAATATATCTCATTAAAAACCTTATTAGAAAACCCAGTGGGAAAAAATATAGCTAAGGAAAAGAGTATATTTCATGCACTATTTTTTCATTGCACAAATTGTCTCATTAAAATATTTGTCCAAGAAAACCATGTGGGACAAAAACTTGACTAAGAAAAAAGAATACAATCATATATTAATTCGCTCCCCTAATGAGGACAAATTTTAACAAGATGTATACTAATCAATGAAATAATACTGTTTGAAAACCACACTAGATAAAGACTTAGTACATAAGTCTATTAGGTTGTCACTCGAGCGAATTTGGTGGATATATTCTAGAGCTCATATATATACAAGAATTTGGGTGAAGTTTATGTCTACTTCGTTACCCTTGATATAACCACCTTTAATTTGTGCAATACAAATTGCATTATTCTCAAAATATAATGGGAGTATCTTTTAGTGAAGTACTTCAGGACCATAAAAACCTTTATAAAATTGCAGTACCACCATAAGTGAATACATAATCAGTCTAAAATCTATCATCATGGAGACTAAGCTAATAACCAATATTCATATGTAGACCAATTTCAAATATGAATTATAATATTAATAGTATATTGAAGATAACTTTTTACACCATTCTAATATCTCTTTGTAGGTACAGAGATATACCTAGCTAAGAATTTTTTTCTTGCAAATGCAATATCAGGTCTGATACAATTTGCAAGATACAAGAGTGCCCTATAGCACTTATATATGGTACTTCAAGACCAAATAGCTCTTTATTATCTTCTTTAGGTCTAAAAGGATCTCTCTTCACTTCTAGTGAGTGGACCACCTATTGGTGTGCTTGAGGGAGAAGATTTATCCATGCAAAAATTGCTTAAATATCTTTTCCACATAAGTATACAGGTGTATTAGGACTTCTTAATAATCGATCTGTAGGCCGATACAAAATTTCATTTCCTTTAAATTTTTCATCTCAAACTCATTTTTCAAATAGGTACATACTTATTTGAGTTCATTAGGAGTCACATCAACTAATACTGTAATAATAACATATAACATTCTATGGTCTTTTATGAATACAAATGGACATAGTGTAATTCACATATCTTTCTTTCAATAAGAATTTACTCAAATAATCATACCACATGTCCATATTGCTTTAATCCATATATAGATTTTTGCAATTTGATAAAATATATTTCACATATTTAATGTGCATTCATTTATGACATATTAATCCTTCTAGGACTCTTATTGTTTTCATAAGGTGTGAAATAAGCCTTTCATTAATCGCCATATTAATTAAGTATCAAAAAATGATCATTTCCATAATAAGAGAATTATTTTTCTCATAGTCAATGATAGAATGAGTCTAGCTCTACTTTAATTGCCTCATTCCATGATGATCAATCATGTTTATGCTAATATTCAGTTATACTTATAAATTCTAAGTCCATATTTTCTCTTGTAACAACAAGAGCTACTGTTGAGACAAATTCATCATCAATAATAGTTAAATTTCTATCAACTCTTTCTTATATCACAAAAATAATTGAGATCTCATAGTTTTCATTTATATGATTATCAACCCCAGAAGTCATATATGGAGAATCTAATTATTCCGTTGTCTCAGTCTGTGTCTTATAATTGGCTATAGCTCTTTGACTGAGATCTTCCTCTTCAAGAGGTTTCTCTTCAGGAGATTTTATGAGTGGTGCTGCTTTTCTTTTCCATGAATTTTTGTCTTTAGTTCTAATTTACTATTCACGCTTCTAGCGTGTAGTGAGATTGGTTGATTTTCTATTTGTAATTAGAATCACAACCCTTGCTAGGGTATTAGCAGCTGTAATATGAGACTTTATTCCTCTTTTAGCATCTATAAATGCATTTGGTAGTTAAGTTGCAATTTGTTGTAACTGTATTATTTTGTGAACTTCTGGTTCACTCTAATATGTACATGGACCAAAATTATTTAAAGGATTTTCTTTTCAATAAATTTCTCGACATTCTTTAGCACTGCAGGTGCTTTTCCTCCCTTGAATGTCGAGAAATATGCCTCATCAAAATAAAAATTTAGTGTCTTTTGTGGACCATTATCGCACATTGAGATAGTGATATTAATATATTCATGACACAAAAAAGAAATTACAGCTCATGTCCTTATACAAGTTTCAAGGGAGAGTATATATGATGTACACAATGGCATTCATGCTAAACATTCAAGATTTAATTATTGAACTATAAGTTCAATGCTTAAACTGTAGGTTCAACGCAATATATTGTGCATGTATAGTGAAGATAAAACAGTAATGAAATAACTCATTATAATACACAACTTGTAAAATCATTGTGAATTACTCCTTCAAGGAGTTTACATAAAATCATCAATATTGAATTGAGTTGTGTCTTCTATATGGGCAGTTCCTCTTTCAGAATCTCATGATCTACCAAATGATTTATAGCATTCACTTTAGGGAATATAGTTGCACCAGTGGATATTATTTGATGATTTCTCGTTAGCAATTATTCTTCCAGAATTCTCATTATCTACCAAATGATTTATAGCATTCACTTTAGGGAATGCAGTTGTCATTAGTGGGCATTGTTTGATGATTTCTTATTAACAATTATTCTTTGTAACCATTAGAAAAATAATATTTATAAATTTTCACTTTTTATACTGCTACTACAAGAGCATGTAACTTTATAACCGTACAATTTCAGCTGTGAAATAATTTAAATATGGTTGAATTATATTCTTAAATAGACTTCAAGTCTTGTAGGCGCAAGATTTAGCCAATCGTATTGAGCTTGTGATAATATCACATATTTCAAGTGATTATATCTATCTTTAAAACTCTTCTAGAAATT
>CANTUT010000957.1:0-10000 GCA_947687605.1 Reutealis trisperma
AAACCCATATGAGATACAGAAGAATAGGCTATTCTTTTTTTTAAATTTCGTTGGCCGGAGATGTTGAAGCTGCATAGATTATTTGTATTACGCCTACTATTATCAACCAGGGAGAAAAGATAGAATGAGCGTGAGGTAATAATTCCATATTGATTCGAACCAACCCATATGCCCCCCATTTTTAATAAGATTCCGGCTAGAAGCATACAAGTACTGTAATGCGCTTCCCATGGGTGTCTGGTAACCATGTATGTAAGGGTATAATCGGCAATTTGACAGCAAAAGCAATAAGAAATCCAATATAGAAAAATATTTCTAGTGCCACAGGATATGATTGATTGACTGATGTTTCAAAATTGAATCTTGGTTCATTGGATCCATATAAAGCGATACCTAAAGCTCCCATTAATAAAAAAATGGAACCCCCTGCAGTATACAAAATAAACTTTGTAGCTGAATACAGACGTTTCTTTTCCCCCCCACATCAATAGAAGTAGATAAACGGGAATTAATTCTAACTCCCACATGATAAAAAAAAGTAAAAGGTCTTGAGAAGAAAATAATCCTATTTGACCACTATACATTGCTAACATCAGAAAATGGAATAATCGGGAATCCCGAGTAATTGGCCGAGCCGCTAAAGTAGCTAAAGTGGTGATAAATCCTGTCAGTAAAATAGGTCCTAAAGAAAATCCATCTATTCCCAATCTCCAGTAAAAATCAAAAAATTTGATCCATTTATAATCTTCTGTTAATTGGATTAATGGATCGTCCAATTGGAAATAATAAGAGAACGCATAAGTCATTAAAAGGAGCTCTAAGACGCATATACCTGAGGTATACCACCTAATTACCTTATTTCCTTTATGAGGCAAAAGGAAAATTAAAAAACCCGCGGATATCGGAAAAACTACAAATGTTGTTAACCAAGGAAAAGAATTCGTGGGTAAAGACAAGATACACTTGGACTAAAAAAACCCGTGCGCGAAAACATAATATATATATATATTTTATTATTTTTTCGAGTACGGGTTTTTGTCGGTAAACAAAAAATCAAATAGATTCAAGTGGGTTTTTCTGGAAAGTATCAATAAGCTAGACCCATGCTTCGAGTTGTTTCATGCCATAAATAAACTCGAACACTCAAGAAATCTGTCGGACAGGCGGATTCACATCTCTTACAACCCACGCAGTCCTCTGTTCTTGGAGCAGAAGCAATTTGCTTAGATTTACATCCATCCCAAGGTATCATTTCTAATACATCTGTGGGGCAGGCTCGGACACATTGAGTACACCCTATACATGTATCATAAATCTTTACTGAATGTGACATTGGATTTCTAATTTTTTAACGTCATAAAAATTCAATCTAGTAAATTTCTAAATGAATCATTATATATTTAGACACCAGACGAATCAATGATTTAGCAGAATTTTCTTATTTAATTCTGGATCGACTCATGAGATAGAGTAGAGCCAAGATACTTTCATTTCTTACGTTTTCACAAACATGATCCGTAAGTTACGTATCATACATGCCAACTCGAATTAATGGATATGAAAATTCTATTTTATATTATTAATACTACTTATTCAACAAATTCGATTGATTGATACGGTTGATTTTCTGTTACGATAAATTGACGAAACAATAGCCAGTCCAATAGCTGCTTCAGCGGCTGCGATAGCTATAACAAAAATTGAAAAAATATTTCCTTTTAATTGACGACTATCAAAAAAATCAGAAAATGTTACAAAATTTATATTAACTGCATTCAGTATAAGTTCAAGACACATAAGGGCTCTAACCATATTTCGACTCGTGATCAACCCATAGATACCGATAGAAAATAAATAGGCACTCAAAACAAGTACATGTTCGAGCATCATTGACCAACTCCTTATAGTTTTCGATTTTTTTTTTCAATATGAACAACAATTCAACATCAACAGATTGGATTGACTAGAATAAGAATATCACAAGTACAGAACAAAGAAATATATGGATAATAAATCAAGTTTATACATAAATAAGCTTTAAATAGAATTGAAGAAAAATAGATGTAATAACATAAAGTGTAATTTGAATTGCGATTATTAATTCTAAAGATTTATTACTGACGAGCCACAGCAATCGCACCTATCAAAGCAACTAAAAGAATTATTGAAATGAATTCAAACGGAAGAAAAAAATCTGTTGATAAATGAATTCCAATTTGTTGACCATTACTTATCAAATCTTGTTCTATAATCTGATTTGTTCTTGTAGTCCAAATAATCCCGTACCATGACGTATCTGGAACAATAGTAATTAGTGAAACAAAAATGCTTGTACAAACTACGGAAGTAACCCCGTTTCCAACAGTCCAAAGATTCAAATTTTTGTAATATTCTGAACCATTCATGAACATCACGGCAAATAGAATTAAAACATTTATAGCTCCCACATAAATAAGGAGCTGTGCAGCAGCTACAAAATGAGAGTTTGATAAAATATAGAATAAAGATATACAAACAAGAACGAATCCCAACGAAAAGGCAGAATAAATTGGGTTGGTAAGTAATACCACTCCCAGACCTCCTAATATAAGACCTAATCCCAGAAAAACTAAAAGAAAATCATGTATTAGTCCAGGCAAATCCATTGCACGTAAAATAAGAGATAAAAACTTTTGAATTGTTTTTTCATGACCTTATTGACTTGAGCAGGAAAAACTTTTTTATAATAGGTTCTTAATTAAATTAAACCCTAAATGGGGTAAATTACTATAGGTACAGCTATTGTACTAATCTCATTCTTTCTCGAAAAAGGCATTATAAATCTAAATTTCATTTTCGAAAAAATTATGGATAGAATTACAGATATATTAATCTCATAGATTTTCAATCCAAATTTAGCCGCGATGCTATTCTCATCAATCAATCAAATCATTGTACTTTTTGTAGTTAGTGACCAAGAAAAATGAAAGAAATCCCATTTCATCCCTTTCGATCAAAACTAAATTTTAGTTTAAAAATTGTACTTTTTAATTAATCAAGGCGGTTTACCTATTTTTTTTTGGAGTTGAATTCAAAATTGTTCGAATTGTATAATCGTCAACTACTGGCGTTGGTAAACGACCTAAAGCAATTTGATTATAATTCAATTCGTGACGATCATAAGTAGAAAGTTCATATTCTTCAGTCATTGATAAACAATTTGTTGGACAATACTCAACACAGTTGCCACAAAATATACAGATTCCAAAATCAATACTGTAATTAAGCAACCCTTTCTTTCGAATGTCAGTTTCCAATTGCCAATTAACAACAGGTAGATCTATAGGACATACACGAACACATACTTCACAAGCAATGCATTTATCAAATTCAAAATGGATTCGACCGCGGAAACGCTCTGATGTGATTAATTTTTCATAAGGATATTGAATAGTTACAGGTAAACGGTTTGCATGGGATAAGGTAACTATGAAACTTTGACCAATGTACCTTGCAGCTCGTATGGTTTGTTGCCCATAATTCATGAACCCAGTTACCATGGGAAACATATCGTGAATATTTATGAATAATTTTATGTTTGTTTTTTTCTCTTGTTTGAAGACAAATCATGAATATAGAAAAAATATTCTTTTATTAATCTTTTATAGTGAAAGGAGTTGGAAAGAGGTTGTTAATAATAAATTACCGAGAGAAATAGGTAAAAGAAATTTCCATCCAAGATTTAAAAGTTGGTCCATTCTTAGTCTAGGTAAAGTCCATCTTGTTGAAATAGGAATGAACAAGAACAAATAAGTTTTAACCAATGTAATAAAGATACCAATTGTTGTTCCAAAAACTCCACCTATTTTATTATTTTCAAAAAGCGCAGGAACGAATATATACGGAATAGAAATATTCCAACCACCCAAGTAAAGAACTGTTACAAATAATGAAGAAACTAATAAGTTTACATAGGAAGCAATATAAAATAAACCAAATTTGATACCCGAATATTCGGTTTGATAACCTGCTACTAATTCTTCTTCTGCTTCTGGTAAATCAAAAGGTAATCTTTCGCATTCTGCTAGAGAAGAGATAAAAAAAATGATAAATCCTATAGGTTGACGCCACAAATTCCATCCCCCAAAACCAGATTTTGATTGTGCCTCAACTATATCAACTGTACTTGAACTGTTAGATAATTATAGTCGGTGATAACATCACTGTTCTCATCGCTATTACAGAACCGTACATGAGATTCTCATCTCATACGGCTCCTCGAAGGCTATAAATAAATAAATTTAAAGATCGTATTATTTATTTTGATATATTTGTAGAATAGATAGGATCAAAACCAAATCTATCGACGTTCCCAAATTCGAGCAATGAAATTCTATCTGTTATAATACTAAAAAAAAAGTACTTCTGAATTGATCTCATCCTTTACTTTAAAAATTTCAATTTTTCTTTCTTGAGTAATAACTTAAATCCTTCAATAAAATACTCTTAGTAAAAAGGAAAATATTCCTTGTAAAAATCCCAATAGATATTTCAACCTATCGTTTTCGATTACGAATTAGATATTTCGAATTATGACATGAATTCCATCTCTGTGAATATCGGTATAGGAAAAAAGAAGAAAAAAAGATTACTTTTTTCTATTGTAATTAGAGTCTTTTTTTTTTTCGTTCCTATTCTTCTTTCTGAATTCTTCTTTCTGAAAAAAAGAAAAGGGGGATTCAAAAAGGAAAGGATTATTTCGTTCCTGATAGTTATTTCTTTAATCGGTGGGTAGGAGCATACTCTGGGTCGGAATCATGGGGAGTACTTCCTGATCATTTCTACCAACTTAAAGCCCCAATTAATATACTTTTATATTATGCCAAAATATCCTTTTAGATAATTTTAAAAATCTCTATTACTAATCCTTTGTGTATCTTGGTGTTCCTAACCATCCACTCATTTTTGCTCAATCACCCGTTAGCATTATGGTAATACATATAAATGATAGTGACAACTCAATGCGGTTGATCTTTTGAGCCCGCTTCAAGCCAGGATGACTAATCAACCAATATTGGGGCGAACGGTCTTTTTTTCTTATGTTTATTTCTGTTTTACTCTTGTACATAGGAAACGAGTCTCAATTTTTTACTGCAAATTTAGAAGTTGTTTTCTTTCACTCATATAACTATCCAATTTAGTTCATCAACCCCAATGATGAATAAAAAATGAAGATATCTATTCAATTCATTTCGCCTTCTTCCTAAAAAGAAAGGAATAGGGAAAAGTTTATGTTTCAACGAATCACACGTAGAGATATGGATAATACACAAAGAGTTAAAGGTATTTCATAACTAATTGATTGAGCAGCAGCTCGTAGACCACCTAAAAAGGAATATTTATTATTTGATCCATATCCTGACATAAGAAGTCCAACGGGAGCAATACTTGAAATGGCAATCCATAAAAAAAACACCAATATTTAGATCAGTTAATACAAAGTGATAACCAAAAGGAATTACTGAATAGCTTAATAGAGTTGATATGACTGCTATGGATGGTCCGATATTGAATAAACGAGTATCCCCCCTAGATGGAAAAAGATTTTCTTTGAAAAGTAGTTTTGTTCCATCTGCTAGAGCTTGAAGAACTCCTAAAGGACCGGCATATTCAGGTCCAATACGTTGTTGTATCCCTGCAGCTATTTCTCTTTCTAACCATACAATTACTAGTATGCCTATCGTGATTCCCAATACAAGAGTCAAAATAGGGACAAACACCCATATAATTCCATAGACCTCGTTTAAGGATTCTAATCTAGAAAAAGAATTGATAGCTTGTACTTCTGTTGTATCAATTATCATTTCAACGGTCAACTTCTCCCATAATGATATCTATACTACCTAGTATTGTCATAATATCGGCCAATTTCATTCTTTTAACTAATTCAGGAAGAATTTGCAAATTGATAAAACCCGGCGGGCGAATTTTCCATCTCCAAGGAAACCCGCTCTGATCCCCTATCAGAAAAATTCCCAATTCTCCTTTTGGGGCTTCGACTCTCACATAAAGTTCTTGTTTCGGTAATTCAAAAGTAGGAGAAGTTTTTTTACTAATGAATCGATATTCGAAATCGTTCCATTCTGGACCCCTTTCTTTATCAAAACGTCGGATTTCTAAATTTTCATAGGGCCCCCCCGGAATTCCTTCCAGAGCCTGTTGAATAATTTTTATAGATTCCATCATTTCACCAATTCGGACTAAATAACGAGCTAATGAATCTCCTTCTTTTTGCCACTGGACTTCCCAATCAAATTCGTCGTAACACTCATAATGATCAACTTTACGAAGATCCCATTGTACTCCAGAAGCTCGTAGCATTGGTCCCGATAACCCCCAATTTATTGCTTCTTCTGTACCAAGAATACCTACTCCTTCAACTCGTTCTAAAAAAAATAGGATTTCGCGTAATAAGTTTTTGATATTCAGCAACTCCTATTAAAAAAAAATC
Organism: Reutealis trisperma; assembly: GCA_947687605.1. Taxonomy (NCBI): domain Eukaryota; kingdom Viridiplantae; phylum Streptophyta; class Magnoliopsida; order Malpighiales; family Euphorbiaceae; genus Reutealis; species Reutealis trisperma. The sequence goes on from CANTUT010000957.1 coordinate 6,491, forward strand.
GCAAAAATCCAAACATTTATCTATCCAGCCATGAGGTAGATCAGCCGCTACCCCCCCGATACGAAAAAAATTATGCATCATTCTCATACCAGTGGCAGCTTCGAATAAATCATATACTAACTCTCTCTCTCTAAAAATATAGAAGAAAGGGGTCTGTGCCCCAATATCTGCCATAAAAGGGCCAAGCCATAACAAATGAGAAGCTATACGACTCAATTCCAACATAATTACTCTGATATAGCCAGCTCTTTTAGGTACTTGAATATTTCCTAACAGTTCTGGACCATTCACTGTTATTGCTTCGGTGAACATAGTAGCCAAATAATCCCAACGTGTTACATAGGGCAAATATTGTATAATTGTTCGATTTTCCGCAATTTTTTCCATTCCTCTGTGTAAATAACCTAATATTGGTTCACAGTCAACAACATCTTCGCCGTCTAGAGTAACGATGAGTCGAAGAACACCGTGCATTGATGGGTGATGGGGACCCATATTGACTATCATAAGGTCTTTTCGTGTAGCTGGTACATTCATAGGGATTTCCTCGATTTATTCTTCCATGAATTACGGAAAACAAAAAAAGTTCATCTCAAGATCTAATAAATCAAATAATTCAAAAAAATTCGTCAAATTAACGAGTTTTTGACTCCCGAATATCCAACCGGCTAATTAATTCTTTATAATGTATTCTATTTTTCTTTGCTAAATAAGACAGCAATCGTTGACGTTTTCCTAGAATTTTTCGCAAACCTCTCTGGGATAAATAGTCTTTTCTATGCAATTCCAAATGTGAAGTAAGTCTTCGTATCTTATTAGTGAAACTTACTATTTGAAATTCAACAGATCCCTTATTTTCGTCTTTTTTTTCTTGTGAAATAACGGAAATGAATGAATTTTTTACCATAAAATAAGTACCCCCTTTTTTTTTTTAGTTTAAGATATTTTTTATTGATCAGTAATAATAGAAAATGGAAATAATAATATCAGTTCATTTTAATTTGGTATACACAAAAATCTTTCTTTGCTAGTAATTCAAAAATTTGTCAAATAAAATTTATCATTAATCAATCCAATTTTTTTTATTCGGTTATGTTATAGATATAAGGTTATGTTAAGATATAAAAAGGATGGTCTATTGTTTCGACTTACAAAAGAGAAAAAAAAATTCATTTCTAGATCTAATTGATACATGATTGAATTCCATGTACCAGAATGGAATATGGAGTGTAAAAGAATGACGTGTCCATCTCTTTGTTTTCATATACTAGATCAGATATCCTATGGGATATATGAAAAATGCACCCTTAACTAAAACTAAAATTTCAACCTTGGATATATATATATTCTTACCATACTGAAACGACTGGCATTGTTAGTATCGAACCAATAACGATTCATACAAGCTAAATCTTCTAGTCGAAAATTGGGCCAAAGAAAAAATTTGAATTTAATTAGTTTATTTTTATCTCTATCAAAATGTTTGCTTTTATCCAAAATGGAACCACTGTTATTACCATTGAAAATTTCTGTATTTATATAAATATCATTTTGATTTTTAAAATTGAAAGAAGTTAGAATTCTTAATTCTCTACGACGCTTAGGGGATAAAATATTTTCAGGAACAAGTAAATCATAATCTTTTTTGTCTCTATCTCCAATTAGACTTTGATGTCTTTCAATAGATTCGATAAATTTCTTTTTATCAACATAGATTTTTTCTCTGTATTTTTGATTAATTTGTTGTTTGTTCTTATGAACTAATAAGATACCTACCTTTTGATACAAAAAAAATTGGCTATCATTTTTTACTGACAGACGAAGAGGTTCGATAATTAATATCCCCTTTTTTATCAATTCTGTAAGAGTTAAATCTTTCTGAACCATCATAATACTCAGACTTATTTCTTGCCTTTGAATAGAAGATATAAGAATTTCTCGTGGATTTGTCAGTCTAAGCAGAAGACAATATACTTTGATATTATTGATTATTTTTTGATTTAAAGAACCGTTCCATCTTAATTGAAAACATAAATATCGTTTTAGGAAGAAATCAAGCTCTACTTCCGTATGACTTTTGTTTTGTTTTTTATTTCTATGTTTTTTCATATCTAATCCCATATAATCTTCTTCAATATCTTTTTCTTGATTTGCGAAAACTGATCCAAAGTCCATCTGGTCTTCGGATTCTTTTTCTTCGTGATTTCGATTCTCTAATTCAATGAATTTTTTTTCATTCGAGGATATAGATAGAAAAGGATTGCCATTTTTCTTCCCCTTGATTTTCTTATTTTTACTAATATTTTCATTTCGATGAAAATTGAAAAGAAGAAATTGGATGGGTATCACCCATGGTTTTATCTTATATGTGTTATAAAGTATCACAAATTTTTGAAAGAACCAAAGTTCAAAATTTGATATGAGACGATTTTGTATTTCTTCATTCATTCCCATCCAATCAAAAAGGTTTTTTTTTGGATTGGATGAATTGACTTCTTGATCTTGGTGAATTGTAAGAAAAAAGAGATTTTTCTTATCAATTTTATCAATTATTTGATACTTATTAGTCCTAATCTTAGTATTTTTTTTATCTTTGCTTCCGATATCGATCCAGGAATCAATATCGACCTTCTTTCTAAGACAAAAATTGAGAATTCTCCAATCAAAATATTTTCTATCCGGGCTTTTCTCCATATCGATAATATCATCTTCCGCTAGATAATTATTGATAGGAATACTTTCTAATATTTCAAATAATTTTCTTTTATTTGTGTTGTAATTATAAGAAATCTCTTGTTTATTATTTACTTGTACTAGGGATCCGTAAATATATGAGTCCTTCTTTTTTTCATAATTAATAGATTTATATGATAAAAGATTATATCTATAGTGTTTTTTGAAATTATCTTTTTGATTCGGCAATGAGTCTGCCTCAAAATCATTTTCTTTTTCGTAATGAATTAATTGGTCTTTTTCATATAAATTCCATTTTTTATTTCGAACCATATGGTGTTGATCGATTCTATTTCGCCATTTTTTCGGTATTAATCTAGACCATCTAATTTGAGCTAAATCGTATTTATATTGATAATGACTCCTTAACCAGCTTTTCCATTGATCCATTACAAAATTTCTAAATTTTTTATCTTTTAATTCGGAATTAAAAAATCCTTGGTCTTTAAAATAATCCTTTATTTCATTCTTAAGAAAAAGGCCATGATATTGAAGGATAGATCTTAACTTATATAAGTTAATAATTTTGATTTGTGATAATTTGTAAAGTACATATGCTTGTGACAAGGAGGATATATCACACTGTGAATTTTTATTAATAACAGAAATATTACTATTATTAAGTGACTGTTTTATAATCGAAATAAAGTGAATTGTATTTTGATTTGTTTTATCAATTTTTTTGTGATTTTTTTCATTATTGTAAATGTATTCAGAAATTTTTTTTTTTTGTTGATTCAAGAAAAAACTGTACATTAATCCTCGGAATATTAATGA
>CANTUT010000958.1:2500-180000 GCA_947687605.1 Reutealis trisperma
ATGGTAGTAGACTGGACCAAAGATATTGGGTTTAAGGTAGCTTGTTGGGCCAAAGTTGTCAGATTTAAAGGTAACAGGCTGGTTTTGAAGGTAATGAGCCATTGGTATTAGGCTTAAGGATAGTGAGTTTGATTTTAAACAAGGGATAGGATCAAGATAATGGTTTTGGTATGGAGAACCTAAGGTGTCTAGGCCTTTTTTTTTTATTTTTTTTAATAAGGATAGGGCTATGGGTTAGGCTTATGGTCAGGTAGTAGGGTTTTTAGGGTTAGATATGGGTTTTAGGGTTACGGGTTTATAGCTTAAGGTCTAAAGGATGAAAGTGGTTTAAGTTTACATTTGAGGTGTGAGGTTCAAGAGTTTGGTGTTTAGGGTAATGCTAGGGCGAGTTATTTGACGTATATGGTTAAGGTGATGGTGTTTAAGATAAAGGCTAAGGCAAGCTGTTTAATATTAAAGGTCAAGGTGATGGTTTTAGGTTTGTGAGGGCAAAGGTGATTGGGATAGAAATGAGTGTGTTTAAGGTCTAGAAGTGAAGGTGTTCAAATAGAGGTGAGAGTGTCTAGGATTTAGGGGTGAAAGTGCTTAGGTTAAGGGCTAGAGTAAAAGGATAATGGTGTTTAGGTCAAAGGTTTAGGGTAAAGGTTTAAGGTTGTTACATAGGGTGATGGGATATAGGTAAGACTATTTAGGGGGGAGGTGTTTGAATAAAGGTAAGAATGTTTAACCTTTCTTTAGTTCAAGGTTCGACCTAGAATTGAGATGAATGCATGTTTTGTTATATAATAGGAATGCATGATATGGATGGGGAAAACATTTCATGAGAATGCCAAGATACAGGATTTTGATTATGGTACATATAACCTAAGGTCAGGATTTGGGTTCATTATATGAAGGGGAAAGGGTGGCTCAGCTTGGGTACCCCGTCACACTAGAGCAGCGATATACCTAACCACATATGAGTCAAAGAGCCTCAAGTGGGTCCAACAGTATATGCATGCTTGTTACACCTTTGAAAGGATTAAAGGATTTGTCATGGGGTGAATGATTTTTCTATTAGTGAATAGACCCAAGGAGGGTTACCCACTTGATGCTACTCACTATCCATTAATTTCCTAAAACTATGTTAAATGGCAAAGAGTCTATGCAAGTGATGTATGTAAAGTCACAATCATATTAAAAGGCAAACTCTTTTTAAACCAATTAATAGTCCACCTATTTTTCCTTTTATTAAAAGAAAGTTAATCCTTAGTTGAGTCACTAGTTGTGAGGCCTTACCTGAACACCAGTCCGATCCGCTAAAGGAAATCGAAATGCTCATTTGGGAAAGAACTCACAAGAAAGACCTTGGGCTTATCTTTGATAGATTTGAAAATTGTTTCTTAGAGTCGCCACCTTAATTTATTTTTATTTGGGAAAATATAAGGACGAAAACCTATTTGACTCCAATTTTACTTAAAGGAAAAAAGATCACTAAGCTCAAAACTAAAGAGAATCTGGGGACTAGGTTTTCAGTTTATTTTAATAAAATAAGTTTGGCCAATCAATATAAGAGTAACTTAAAATATATTTCATGAACAATCTAAGATGCATGAACAATTTATAATATGCATGATCATTCAACTCATCCATTCAACAATAAAGTAAATACATAAGTAAAGTTCAAAAGATAGTTAACATTACAATAAAAAATCCAAACTTAGGGGATACCTCCTTTAGCTCTTATGGGTTTTAGGGGAGTCTTACATTCCCCAAACTAAGCCTAATAACAATGCAAAGAGAAAATAAAATAAAAGCAAGTGAAGAAGGTGATAGGGGAGAAAGTTGGTTAGTTTTAATTAGATTCAATAGTTAATCCCTTTGAATGGGAATCAGAACCCATATAGTTCTCCCTTCTTACAAAGGAGTTACATTAGCCTAGCCATTTTATCATGTTTTGATTGATTGATTAAAAGAGGATTGAATTGATTGATTTAACCAATAGATTACTAAATAGAGTTAATTAATTCAAATTCTAATTAACTACCATAGCAAATCAAGAATTAGGTAAGGAGCCTTAGAATACAAATCCTAAGGAGGGAAATAATAAATAAAATAAAGAAAAGGGAAAAAAACTTATCTCAGATGGCGGGTAATGTCTAACCTTAGAATGCATGACAGCTAGCCTCGGATGGTGTGGCAGCTTGCCTCAGATAGTGGGTAGTGGCTAATCTTGGATGGCAGACATGAGTTTTGGGCAATAAACTTAACTCAAACAGGTAGGCAGAAAGCCTTTGAATTATAGAGTAGGAATCAAGGAGAAACCCTCCAACTCACTTTGTGCAGTAAAGAGCAAATGCAAAGCAAAAGAAAAAGAAATGAAAAGCTTTAGAACTAGAGTGTTTGCTTAATGCAAAGGCTTTTAAGCTCCCAAAGTTTATGATTTAAAGTGTGGAGAGGTCCTCTATATATAGGGAGAAGATTGGAGAAGGAAAACATTGAAGTTTCAATGTGGGATCAAGCAAAATAATGAAATTTGCAAGAGTTGCCGTATAGGGCTCTATAGTGCTGCAGAGGTCTTTGCAGTAGTGCCACTCAACTCTCTACGGAACTGTAGTGGGCTCTATAGTAGCCATAGAGGTCTTTGTGGCAACAAGCCTATTTTCACTAGTTTTTGCTGATTTTGCGTCTATTTTTCATGATTCCAATTGTATTGTGTTCCTTATTCAATCCTAGATAATTTAAGAGTGATTTGAAGGTCAAAGGGGTAGTTTTCATTTTAAGGGGCTCTATTTTCTAGTTTTCTCATTTTTGTGGTTTTTGGCAATTTTGGCCTCCAGAGGTCTATTCACCGAGCCTAGGTTATTCTAAAGTTCAAACATATACTAGAGGGTGTAAAATTAAAGGTTCATAAGGGCAAGCCTTGGCAATTTTCGTAGCCCATCACCTACCAAGGAAGAACCGATCAATGAAATAATAGCTTAAGTATATGATGAAAATTGGAAGATATGGTTTAAAAGGTCGAGAACAATGAGTTCGACTAATGTTGGAGTTGTATTAACTTTGCTTAGGGGCATCTCAACAAAATTAAGGTTCATCCTCGATTTCCTATGCATAAATAATCAAGCTAAGTATGAAGCATCATTAGACTCAAAATCCTCGCTGAGCTTAGGGTATAACAAGTAGATATAAAAAGGGATTCATTATTCGTGATAAAATAAGTATCTAGCGAATATAATTGTGAGCCTATAGCTCTTAGGCAATATTGAAACAAAGCTATCATTTGCTAGATTGCTTTGAGCACTTATCTATATAGTATGCCATAAGGACCAAAAATGAAAAAGCAAATTAGCTAGCTCAAAGGGCATTCATGTATCTTTCTTGGTTCATGAAGTGCCTTCAGAATACAAACGAATTTCAATTATATGTGTTAAATGCACATATCAGTTAGAGGAACAAGTAGAAAGGCATAAAGGAATTTTTAACATAGATTTGACAAAAGATTGATGGGCCAAGCTCATTAAGTACATAAAGGAACCTGATAACTCTATATTTTTAGAGTTATTTTAATTGTTTAAACTTAAATTTTAGCTCAATTCTCAAGAATGCAATAATATTATTACTTATTTTTAGAAATAAATAGTTCTACAATTTATAAATAAATTATAACATATTTTAAGTATTTTTATTTTATTTTTGCAGATCAAAATGATGCAATAAAAATAATGATGCAAGCAATAATTCAAGTTTTCAATCCATGAGAAATAAATTCAATGGTTGGTGGCCAAAATTCAATGGTTGGTAGCCAACCTAACTATTTTTGAATATTGATGAAGGAATTCAATGGTTGGTGGCCAAAATTCAATGGTTGATAGCCAACCTAACCATTTTTGAATATTGATGAAGGAATTCAATGGTTGGTGGCCAATCTAACCATCAATGTTGAATTTTTGATGTAAGAATTTTAATGAAACTTGAATTCTTCCACCAAACATGTCTATAAATACCATGCTTGGCAAAGGAAAATGGAATCAAAGAAAATCCATAAAAAAATATGTAGAGAGATTTTTATATGTTTCTTAGCGTATATTAGTTTTATTTTTTATTTTGATCAAGAGGAGGAGTTTTTAGAAGCTTGAGTTCATCAAAGATTGTATCCCAAAACAAGTTCTCTCTAAACTCTATTCTTGAATTTAATTATAAGTTATTATTATGTTTATTATTTTTATTGTTAATTTAATTGTTTTTTCTCTTTTAATTATGAATAGCTAAATTTATTTTTCTAGGATTTAGATGTAATCTTTTGATTTGCATATGATTATTTATATTTAATTGATTGGGTTGATTGTTGGAATTAATCTTTAATCTTAGAACTAAATGCTTGTAATTAACTGGCCATTAATTGCATGATTTAAGATATTGTATGAAGTAGTGAGAGTGGAAGTACAATATTAGTTCATTAGGATAACTGACCTACGGAATGTATTGCTTAGAGATAAGAATACTCCTTTGTGATTTTTAAAAGGATTTCCATAAAACTTAATGGGTTTGTGTTAATTGCTTATGATCACGAGAGTAGACGTAAGGTTAATATGAACACATGTTGTATCTTGAGAGAGAACATCATATAATTCAGGAAAATCTAATCATTAATTCCAGCAAAAATAATCCATCTAAAAATTATAAAGAAATCATATGTGATCAATTGATGAATTCTAAATCCTAGACCTTTAATCTTATTTTCATATTTATCATTATTTATTTACTTCAATTTCATTTTAGTTTAAAATATAAAATCTCATAATTGATTTTCTAAATAATAGAGTAATATTAAAAATTGGTACTTGACAAACCCTTCCTCGTGGGAACGATACTCACTCATCACTTTATTACTTGTAAACGATCTGTGCACTTGCAGAAATCGCGCAACAAGTTTTTGGCGCCGTTGCCGGGGAAGGCAATTTTTGACAATATCAATAGATTGATATACTTTATTACTTTAGATTTTGTTTTTCTTTTCTATTTTTTTTAATTTTGCAAGACTTTTATTAAAAAAAAAAAAAAAAAAAGGCTTTCCACAACTTTTAATGGTGTGATGGAGGAATGATACTAAATAGAGCAGCAAGCATGTATGGTGAGGATAGTTTTAGTAAGTTAAATGCTAAAATTGATGCATTGGTTAACTTAATTGATAAAGTTAATGCTAATACTTTATTTAATTCATGTTTGAGTTGTGATCTGTGTGGAGGTAATCATTTGAATTCTGAGTGTCAATATGCAGAACAAGTACAATTTTTTCCAAATTATAATAGGCATGAGAATTATCCATATTCTAACATAAACAACTCAGGATGGAGTGACTATTCAAGCTTTTCATGGGAAAACCAATGCGATCAAGGTAACAATTCATGGTATCCTTATCAATATGATTTTCAAGATCATGCACCATTTGAGGAGCACAGACCATCTTATGAAGCAGCATTGGAAAGATTCATAAATGCTACTCATGAACGATGTGAAAGATTGGAAGATAGGATGAGTCAATGGACTAGCCACAATACAAATTTTGATGTACAAATGGAACAATTCGCTAGTCCATTAGATACTCAAGGCCATGGTAACCTGACAAGCCAAATTGAAGAACATTCTAGAGAGCAATGCTTGGCAGTTTCTTTGAGTAATGATGTAGAAGAGATGATTGATCAACCAGATACTTCATGCAAGCAAGATAAAAAGGAAGAGGTTGAGCCCAATTTGCCTAAAAATTTCAACTATCCTTCTCTAATGGATGATATCTATGGAGTGGTTGCAATTGATAGGGAAATTGAAGAGATATTTGAAAAAGAGAACTCAAAGAAAACTCTTTCAGTTTGTTTGGTGAAAACAACACTAAATATGCCAAACCATACAGAATATCAATTTGATGACTTGGAAGAAAATAAGAAGCATTCACCACCATCAACTGAGCACTCACCGACTCTTGATTCAACTCCACTACCTTCCTATCTCAATTTCTTAAGAAAATTTAGAGCAAGAAAAAGAGCTCGTTGGAAAGTTTTTAAAAATTATGAGCCTAATTATAAAATACTAAATAATTTCTGTCTTAATTTTTTTCCATGCAGGCTCAAATCAAGATGGCTTGACTCATTAAAATTGGCAAAAGTCTATCTTTCCACAATTATCGAGATGATATACTTTGTGTATTATCCTCCATGATGAAGATCTAGCTATAGTCAAGCTAAAGACTATAAATAAAGCGCTTTTAGGAGGCAACGCAAATTTCTAACTTTTTTACTTCTTTTTAATTTCTTTTGTTGTTTTGTTTGTTTTGTTCTATTTTAATTTTGCTTTAGTGTTATTTGTGAGTTATTAAATAGCTTATTAGGAGGAAACCCAAGTTTTCTCTTTATTAGGTTTCCTTTATTTCTGTTTAGTTGTTTCGTTGTAAATTTTCTCTTTCATTTTCTTAATAAAATTAATTAGACATGGAAGCATCTCTTGCAGCACTAAAAAACAGGTTTCCAACTCTTCCCCAAGATATACTCAGGAAAATTGATGAACGCAGACTAGAAAGAATGAAGGCATTTAGGCGTTTGAATCTTCCTGAGGATATTCGCTGGATCATAGAAGCCAAAGTACGATTGGCAGGTGAGATTGATGACTCATTTATTAAATGTTTGCCAGGTACGGGGAGAAGTTCTTACTCAAAGAAGAGGAGAGCTAAAAGAATGGGGGTCTGCTACAAGTGTGCAAGATGGAATTGCAACACACGCTGTAGAAATATTAGATTTGCATCCATAAATCGAGAAGACAAAATTAAATTCATAAAGGATGGACTGAGTAAGGAGTCTATGGATAATATCCTTTAGACTATTGAGACGCAACCTTGTGGACAAGTTCAACGTACTCTTTTAGATTTATGGGAACTATTCAAGGAAGAGAAGCAGCGTTACAGTCTAGGGAATCTGATGATAAAAGACCATGTTTGCCAATTAATAAGAAAACTGAATGGGAAGCCTATCTTGGACTCATAGAAGGTGTGTAAGCCGTTACTGGACGTAAAATCAGAGGAAGATGTGAGCCAAAATCACAACTACTGTTTATAATCAGGTGTATCACTAACTCTTTTATTTTTTTCAATGCATTATTTTTTTCTACATCCTGCAGTACTTTTTGACTTTTTAGCATCTAGATTTTATTTTCCTGTAGATTTTTTACTGTCGACAACTTTTTAGTCTTTCAATGTCTCCTTTTAGCTTTTCAATATTTTCTTTTTGACTTTTATACTCACGCTATAGATTTTTCTACTTTCGTTAATTTTTTAGTCTTTTAATGTTTGCTTTTAGTTTTTCAATGTTTTCTTTTTGACATTTGTACACACAGTATTAATTATTTTTGTTTTTATTATCATTTTTGTTTTTTATACTTTTTCTATCAACAATTATTTTATCCCATTGAACTGTTCTTTTACTCTTCTAGTTTCTTTATATGCATATTCATTATTGTCGATATGCACACAACCCTTTCGAGAAATCTGTGAGAGAAAATGGCAGAATCCTCAACACGCAAATTCAAAACTATTTGTGTCTTTTGTAGTCCAAACTCTAGCAAGAAAAGAGAGTACTTGATAGCAGCTAATGAACTTGGTAGGATTTTAGCTGAACGAAAAATTGATTTGGTGTTTAAGGGAGGTAGTTTAGGGTTAAGGGGTTGTGTCGCAAGTTCTGCATATATTAGAGGTAGTAAAGTCTTAGGAGTAGTTCTAAAGGCTTTAGCTCGAAATAAACAAATCACTGGTGGAACTATAGGTAATGAGTTACAAGTTAATAGCATGTACGAACGAATGGCATACATGAATCTTAATGCTGATGCTTTTATCGTATTACCTGGTGGTTTAGAAACATTTGAAGATATTTTCACCATTGCATCTTGGACACAATTAACTGTTCTTCAGAAGCCATTGGGATTACTTAATGTTGATGGTTTTTATAATGGTTTGTTATCTTTTCTTGATCATGCTGTGGAACAGGGTTTTATGACACCAGCGAGTCGACGCATCTTAGTCTCTGCTTCAACTATTGATCAATTGATTGATCAACTGCAAAACTTTAAATCCAAACCTGATCCATTGATGGCACAGGTAGTTTGGCACTCTAGGGCTAGTAGCAGTAAAAAGCGAGGACTAGATCTGAATCTCCGATTATAACTTCCCTAACTTTTGTAGTTTTTTTTTATCACATTTTTTTTTTGTTTTGTGTGTGTTTTTTTTGTTGCACTTGATCAAGCGAAGTTTTAGGTTCGATTCACTAAATGTAAGATGGCTGAGTAAAAAGTTACTTTTGTACTCTTGATACGCATCTTAAATTTATGTGATTTTCCTTTTAAAAAAAAAAAAAAACTAACTAGCTAGCTAACTAACTAACTAACTCAAGAGTTATTCATACAAGATGGCTGAGTAAAGAGTACTTTTTTTGCTCTTGATACGCATCTGTATTTTTTTTTCTTCTTTCTTTTTTTTTTAGTTTTCAAAATAAAAAATTAAAAAAAATAAATAAAAATAAAAATAAATAATGTTTTCTTTTTGTGTGATTAGTTTCTCATGCTTGCTTTTAGTGTTGTTTCAAGATGTTTTACAGGAAACAAGTAAGTGAAATGCATATCCTGCTTATAATTTGGAATCCACTTTTCTACAAGAGGGAGTATTTTCTTTCTTTTAATTTGTTTCTTTGACATTGAGGACAATGTCCATTGCAAGTTTGAGGGAGATTTAGTTTGTTTTTTTGTTTTCAGTAATTTCTTTCGTGTTTTGCTGAATAAATTTAAAATTTTTTACTCTTTTATTGATAGAATATGCTTGTGTTAAATAATTTGATGAAAGGCCAATGATAAATTATAATTGATATTTATGGACAATTTATTAAAGTATTTCAAGTTGAGCAACTATTTTGGGTAAGAAATTAACTTTTATTAAGATTATGTTTTGCTTTGCTTTGCATTATATTGATTGCATTGAATTTGTGTATGCTTACTTAGAGAGGGCTTCTACACATTTTTTATCCTCATTTGCCTCACCTATCTTAGAACATGTTTTTGCAAACTTTTGAGGCGAAATTTTGAATTCATTTTGAAAGAGAGATATGATTTAGGCATTGTTTGTTTAGCCTGTTACTTGTATCTACCCTTATTTTAATTTTTTCCCTAGTTTACCCTTTTGTACCTTGATAATTTTAGCTTTCTTTTCTTTGATTAATTAACCTTAATTGTTATCCTTTACCCTATTTGTGAGATAATTTTGTCAAGTTTATATTCTAATGAAGAAAAGGAAATTATTGAAGTTTTAAAAGAAAAAAAAGGATTTCTAATAACTAAGAGTATTATTCATTGTAAAAGATCACCTTTTGCTTAGAATAAGTTTGGGGGAAAGCAATAAAATTTAATAAATAAAAGTTAGTAATTCTTGCTATCTTTAGAATAATGTTGTTGGCAAAAAAATAAAAAAATAAAAAAATAAAAAAAAGAGAAGAAAAAAAAAAGAAGAAGAAGAAAAAGAGGAGGGCTTAAAAGAAGAAAACATTGAAGAAGAATGGTACTTAAGATAAAAGGGATCCTTCATTAATATAATCTCTTTATTTGAGCTATTGATTTTGTAAACTTGGCATAATTATTTTACTTTTGTTCATTTTGCCTGTTCTTTGTTTAGCCAAAATAACTTGTGTTAGCCCCATTACAACCCTAGTCAAGACCTATTGATCTCTCTTGATTTGTGAATTCTATTAGTGGAGATTGTTTGCTTTAATATGCTTATGAGATTTGTACATCTATTTTATATCATTTGATAGAGGCATTTAAAGATATTAGTGTGTATATGCCTATATGAAGTGTAACAATTTCTTTGCAGTTGATTTAATGTATAGTTATTCAAGGCATGATTAAGATGAGGATTATTTTGAACATGAGATAGAAGCTTGACTTGTAATACTATTGATATGTTGTTTGTGAATATTAATTTCTTGAGACTTTTGAAAAATTATTCAAACTAAGCATAAGAAGATTAAATTTCCTTTTTGAAATAAATATTTGAAGGTTTAGAGTTTTATAGGTGTTTGTGGGTATCACCACTGGAAGCCCTCACGAGACTATAACTCGTCCTCTATGGGACACCTAGGGGTTTAAAGGCTTGTTGCATACGCTAAATGCAATCGTAATTTTCTACGAAAGTGGACTAGTTTAGGTTTTGAATTTTCTTTTGCTTGAGGACAAGCAAAAACTTAAGTTTGGGGGTGTGATAACTCTATATTTTTAGAGTTATTTTAATTGTTTAAACTTAAATTTTAGCTCAATTCTCAAGAATGCAATAATATTATTACGTATTTTTAGAAATAAATAGTTCTACAATTTATAAATAAATTATAACATATTTTAAGTATTTTTATTTTATTTTTGCAGATCAAAATGATGCAATAAAAATAATGATGCAAGCAATGATTCAAGTTTTCAATCCATGAGAAATAAATTCAATGGTTGGTGGCCAAAATTCAATGGTTGGTAGCCAACCTAACTATTTTTGAATATTGATGAAGGAATTCAATGGTTGGTGGCCAAATTCAATGGTTGATAGCCAATCTAACCATTTTTGAATATTGATGAAGGAATTCAATGGTTGGTGACCAACCTAACCATCAATGTTGAATTTTTGATGTAAGAATTTTAATGAAACTTGAATTCTTCCACCAAACATGTCTATAAATACCATGCTTGGCAAAGGGAAATGGAATCAAAGAAAATCCATAAAAAAATATGTAGAGAGATTTTTATATGTTTCTTAGAGTAGATTAGTTTTATTTTTTATTTTGATCAAGAGGAGGAGTTTTTAGAAGCTTGAGTTCATCAAAGATTGTATCCCAAAACAAGTTCTCTCTAAACTCTATTCTTGAATTTAATTATAAGTTATTATTATGTTTATTATTTTTATTGTTAATTTAATTGTTTTTTCTCTTTTAATTATGAATAGCTAAATTTATTTTTCTAGGATTTAGATGTAATCTTTTGATTTGCATATGATTATTTATATTTAATTGATTGGGTTGATTGTTGGAATTAATCTTTTATCTTAGAACTAAATGCTTGTAATTAACTGGCCATTAATTGCATGATTTAAGATATTGTGTGAAGTAGCGAGAGTGGAAGTACAATATTAGTTCAGTAGGATAACTGACCTACGGAATGTATTGCTTAGAGATAAGAATACTCCTTTGTGATTTTTAAAAGGATTTCCATAAAAATTAATGGGTTTGTGTTAATTGCTTATGATCACGAGAGTAGACGTAAGGTTAATATGAACACACATGTTGTATCTTGAGAGAGAACATCATATAATTCAGGAAAATCTAATCATTAATTCCAGCAAAAATAATCCATCTAAAAATTATAAAGAAATCATATGTGATCAATTGATGAATTCTAAATCCTAGACCTTTAATCTTATTTTCATATTTATCATTATTTATTCATATTTATCATTATTTATTTACTTCAATTTCATTTAGTTTAAAATATAAAATCTCATAATTGATTTTCTAAATAATAGAGTAATATTAAAAATTGGTACTTGACAAACCCTTTCTCGTGGGAACGATACTCACTCATCACTTTATTACTTGTAAACGATCTGTGCACTTGCAGAAATCGCGCAACAGAACCATCCTTAGGGGCAGATCATAAAATTAAACTAATTGCCCTAAGATTTTAGGAAAATAATGGAAAGCTATATTGAAAATACCTAAGTGGAGAACTTCTATTATGCCTTAGCTCTAAAGAAGCAATGGTCGAGGTACATGAGAGTATAGTAGGGCACACCAATCTAGAAAGTTGATGAGACAACTATTGGAGCATCGTGGATACTAGTGGCCGAGCATAGAGAAGGATTGTTTTAGCTTTGCAAAATGTCTGAACCTTGTAAAAAACAAGACCTGATACAATTAGTTCTAGCAGATGAACTTCATTCAATAATTAAGCAATAGTCATTCAAAGGGTAAGCAATTGACATCATTGGAAAAATTTACCCACCATCTTCAGAATAATATTCATGTATACTTATGGCTACACATTACTTTTCCAAGTGGGTCAAAGAAATATCATTGTGAACTAATAGCTGGTCATAAAGTTTTTAAAGAGTGCATTTTGCACCAAAGCAGTTTGCCTCAATCGATTACGATTGACTAAGGAATAATTTTCACTGGAGAGGAAGTTGAAGAGTTTTGTAAGGAGTTTGGTATCAAGCTAATTCATTCAATTATGTTTTATGCCTAAGCAAATGGATAGGTCAAAGCAACCAACAAGCTAATCAAGATGAATATTCAAAAGATGGTTAATGATAATCTAAAAGTTTGGAATTAGCTTCTAAGTGAAACATTATAGGCTCTCTGAACAACTTTGAAAATATTCATGAGGGCAACTCCATGCAAACTAGTCTACGGGCATAACGCAATGATTACGACTAAGCTTACAGTGAAATCTTTAATGAGAAATTTCTAGGATGAATTGATAGTTGATCAATATACACAAGTTATGCTAAAGGATTTAGATGACTTGGATTGTAATCTGTTGGCAGCTTTAGACAGAATCCAAGCATAAAAAAAGTGAGTAGAATTGGCATATAATAATAAGATAGTTTGATTGAAAGAATTCAAGATTGGAGACTTGATTTAGAAATTTATTTTGCCAATTGGCTCCACTATACTAAAGCTTGGTAAGTGATCTCCAAACTGGGAAGGTCCACTTGTGGTGAAAGAAATCAAAGGGAATAGGTCTCACATATTATCAAATCAAGATAGAGAAAAGCATGATTGGTCAATCAATGACAAATTTTTAAAACCTTATATACCATCCCTTTGGGAGGGATTAGTTAAAAATATATTATGCATCAAAAATATCGGTCTTATGACTGTTACCAAATTTGTTCAAAAAATTGGCCTTATGGTAATCATTACAAAAAACACTATTCAAAGATCAACCTTATAGCCTTATAGATTTCTAAATTGTTTAGGGCTCAATGGTCGAGGTAAGAGAAGAGAAAAATTAGTGACTATTTGATCAATTTCATTTCATCGAGCTTCATTCACTGGAACATTTGGAGTCAAAGCTAAGACTTCATCCAAATGGCCCTTCATTTGGAGCTTAGCTTCCCTTATATCTATTTTGGCTTCATGGATGAAGGATGAGTTTGTTTGCTTCCTTCTTTTCAAGTTTAGCCAATTGTTCTTTAAGCCTCCAAAGCTGATCTTTTAAGTCCCTGAATTTTGACATAAAATTTTTTACTTTATTCTTGCAAGGACTTATTCTCTTTGGAGGCTTTGGTATCTGATGCACTTAGTTCGTCAACTTGGGGGCTCACCTCGGTAGAATGGTCCCAGGCTTTCCTTAGTTGATCAATAGTTCATCCTGCTTCCTGATAATCTTTGGACATTTAGTCTAAAGATTCATAAAAATGGTCATACTTGGCTTTGGTTTTGACAATGAGATAATCTTCTTAGCCAAATTGGCTAGTATAATCAAAAGACTCCTAAAGCATATTTAAAACTTCCTCATCCAAAAGAATTTAGGGGATGAGGTCTTGAAATGATAATATGCATTAGGAGTGTTTTGTGATTTCTTCAGCCCGAGATGGCAAGGGATCGAGAAAAGTTTCTTCAGGAATGATCTCCTCTTAGTGAGAAGGCTTAATCTCCTTAGTGAGTGTGTTGATGGAGAAGTTCTCAAAGAAATCTTCATCATCTCCCTATTTTTCTTCTTGAAACAAAAAATAAATGAGAAGATGCAA
Organism: Reutealis trisperma; assembly: GCA_947687605.1. NCBI lineage: Eukaryota > Viridiplantae > Streptophyta > Magnoliopsida > Malpighiales > Euphorbiaceae > Reutealis > Reutealis trisperma. The sequence continues at coordinate 16,299 of CANTUT010000958.1, forward strand.
GGATTGAAGAAGCAAATTCAATTAATTTCTATCTCTAAAGGCTAGGTGACCTTTATAGTCTCTTTAGATCGAGATTTTGTTAGGGGATCTTCTTGGGGCTTCTTGGTTAGTATTACTGATGGTGAGGAATCATCATGAATCTTTTTGGAAAATTCAATTTGAGGTAAAGAATCTACCCAAGCCTTCTATGTTGTGTCTAGAGCTTCTCGAACAGGTGGATCGGTGTGAGGCCTCGCCCGAGCACTGGGCCGGTCCGCTAAAGGGAATCAGGATGTTCATTCGGGTTTAGACTCACGATGGAACTCTCAGGTTCAGATTTGGTTGATTTTGAAAATGATTTTGGGAGTCGCCACCCTAATTTATTTTTAAATGGGAAAACTAAGGAAAAACTCAATTTGACTCCAATTTATTAATTTTTTACTTTAATTTGCCCATGGATAAAATCACTAGCCTCAAACTAAGTTGAACTCGAGGACCTAGGTTTTTGGTTTTAAATAATCAATTTGGCTCTTAAGTTTAATTTGATTTTGAAAAATTGATTTCATGAATGACAAATATTATAAGATGATAATTTATGAATAAGATGCATGAATATGACATGAATGCAAGGTGAAAATTAAAATAAAATATCCACAAATTAAAAAAGGAAAAAGAGATTGATAGAGATTTGGATTTGATGTTTGGATTTAGATTCCAAACGTGTCTGCGTACCCCATTGAATGAGGATCAAAACCCATATAGTTTGTTCAACAGTTAAGTGGAGAAGTCTAAGAGTTGATTAGATTAATTTTGGTTTGGGTGTGTTGAAAGTGAGGAAAAATGCTGATACCTTGACTTTTGGTGGGCGGAGAGTTTTACTAGACCGAAATTTTATTTTATCAGGACCGAGTGATTAGATGGATTGAAAGATTAATTAATTAATTAAAATGATTAATTAATTAATAAATATAATGAAAAGGATGGATGGATTAATTAATTAAAAAGATTAATTAATTAATTTGGATGAAAGGTGGATTGAAAAAAAGGATTAATTTAATTTTGGAAAAAGAAATTATTTTTGAAAAAAGAGTGATTAATTAATTAATTAAAAAGATTAATTAATTAATTAATTGAGTGATGAATTAAAAAAAAAAAGAGTTTTAGTTAATTAAAAAGATTAATTAACTTAGTTAGGGTGAGGTAATTAATTAATTAAAAAGATTAATTAATTAATTAGAGAGTGGTTGGAGAGAGAAGAAGAGAGGAATTTGATGATAACAATCTACTTAAATTCAAGAGGTGTGAGAAATGAGAAGTTAAGGGGGGTATTTATAGGAAAAGTGGGTGAGAGTAGTTTAGGTAATGAAAATGTGAAAAGACCATGAGAGGTAGGGCTAGAAATTGCTGAAAATTAGACTAAAGGAGGGTAAAAAGATCATTTTCTATACAGGTGGGGCCCACCGGGCCGTCAGAAGGTTGCAGAACCTAGTGCGGCACCGCACTAGGCTTTTGTGGCGTAGCACTAGCCTTTTGCGGCATGCCGCATGCCACGTGGCACTGGCACGTTTTTTGATATTTCTCTTTGTTTTTTTTTTTTTTTTTTAGAGATTGGTTGATATGAAGAAGTTTAGGAAATTTAGATGTTTGGTGGCAATATAAATGAAGCCTAAAAAAAAATTTCTTTATGGGCACTGCCCCCGAACCCTCGCCCGCTAATTAGTTAGTGGGACCACCATAATGACTCTGCATAATACGTTAAACTCAACAAGTACTAAAACTATGTTTAGATGATGAGGGTGTAAAATTGAGGGTTCACAATCGGTCAATAATAGAGGATCAAAGGCTTACACAAATGGATCTTAGTTAAAGACTGAAGAAGTTGAAGTAGACTTGGTAGTTCTCAGTAAGTTGGAAGATAGGGATGGAAATTTGACTGTTACTCTGGACAAAGTTTGATGCTGAACATAGATGATTTACCTCAGCTAGGTTGTATACAATGTTTATAAATATCAAAGTACTCAAGGAAAAGTATTAAAATTCAAGGAAAATAGGTTAGACTTACTAATTTCTTTACTCATTTCTTTCCCTCGAGGATGTGTAGGCTTGGTGTCACTCATAAGGTCTTATGAATCATGGTTGATAAAGCATTTACAAAAGGCATATAGGTCCATTTCTCAAAATAAAAAAATAGTCACAAAAAAAGAAGACCTTGTACCTAATTGAGCTATAAAGTACTCATCCAAGAGCTCAGGCCAAAGCCATTCTTTGCCACTTGGCCAATCTTTAACATATGAACTAGCCCATGTGTCTCGTTTCTCTTTTTTGTATGAGTTTAGCTTAGTGGAGCACTACCAATACTAAAAGGCACATCCAGTACCATGGGCCATTTGATAAAAGGTACTTTAACTAGGATCCATCTTGGACAAACAATTTTCTCTCGGCCAAATCCTATCTGTTTTAAAGGAATCTTTCCTTGGTTAGATTCTCTTATTGTGCTTTGGCCAATTTTCTCATTTTATTAGTGCATTTTGGCTGGCCTCACTTTAGAGGTCAAACTGGCTCTCTTTTATTAGTGAGACCATTTTATTTGGTCTCATATAATTGTACATAGAATTATAAAATTTTTCAAAAGCTAGTATTTTATGAATTTGCATACCTTTTAATTTGGTAGACTTTAAGCCCTGTATAGCATAAAATGAGCCTATATCAGATTGAGTCAATTTAATAACAGGAGGAGGGGTAGAGAAATCTTGTAAGTCCCAGACCACTTCGGAAGAGAGGACATTTTCCTTTATAATTGGTATGCTAACTAGAAAATGGCTCTATACACCCTAGGGACACTGAAAGATCTTTTAAGAAAATCTCGGTTGATCTCGCGCTATTAAGTTTATTAATCTCATTTATTAAAGTGAGCGAGATGAAAGGTCGAGTAGCTAGTCCCCGATTAGCATAAAAGGGAATGAAAAAACGTGTATCTTAGACCAAGTCGAACTGAGTGCATAAAGATTCGAGTGATACACTTCAACACTACATTTATTGTCTAATATTGTGTTAAAGTGAAGATATTTGGCCATAAAGGCATAATCTAAGACTCTATCCATTCTTTAAAAAGGGATTCATTTTGAATAAAAGGTTAAAAATATTTGAATTGATTCTAGTCAGAATCAAACTCTATGGGACTAAATGGAAGAAAAGAGAATAGTCTCTATCTTTGATAGAGTAGAAAAATCTAAACACATTAAAAAAAAATTAGTTTTTTGGAATGAAGAGCTCAAGCCCAGTGACTATAATTTAAAAGTTTACCTGTTGAAGGTTTACAAGAGAGATTAAAAAGCTACGGAAAGTAAGCTTATAACCATATTTGAATCATCTATAAAGGACCACAAATAGTCCCAAAAGATTGAGGGTTTTTGCCTATAAGGAAAATGTGAATGCTTCGGTAAATGTGGGAAAAAAATGTAAGTGCCTAAAGCTAATGAAATTGTGATTTTGAAGTGTTCTTTGGTCACTTTGATCGAAGCAGTATAAAAAATGAATTTATAGAGCTAATACAAGAGGAAAGAGATGTGCTCATCGAATCTAGTTTCACCACTAGACTTTCGGTTAATGGTGGTGAAATTGCTATATCTACAATTTTAAGCTCTTCTGTGTCAACCTTTACAGAGACATATGCTAATTTGCCTAAGAAATGAATATTGAAAATAAGGGTGAGATCAAAAAGGGTGACTAACACGGTGCCAAATTGAAAAGTGAAACATTACACTTGACCAACTAGAAAGGCTATTAGAGTAGTTCTTTTAGTAATACTATTCTTTTAAAAGTAAGGCTAATAAAGTAGTTCTTTTAGTAATACTATTCTTTCAAAAGTAAAATCTAGAAGGGATTCAATGTCTAAAGCATGCTAAGATTCAGCATGAAAAGGTTTTAGTTGATTATAACATGAAATAAAATTATCAAGGATGGTTGGCCATGACCTTGGGTGTTTTCCATGGATTAGAGGATGAAAAATTTTTAGCAATTGACCCTAGGGTCCAAGTAGGTTTTACTTTGAGTAAAAGACTCAGTAGCAAGGATAATAAGATTGAGAGGAAAACCAAAATTAGTAGGGTTTAATACCTTGAGAGAAATCAGCTCATCAGACTCGACCATATTCTTGTAGGTCTCTTTAGGTGTTCTAGCAGAGATTTTCTTAATCTTTGATTTGCCCATACTATTTAATAAACCAAACAAGACATGGATAAATGGATATCATGGCTAAGATACACAAACAATAAAAGATTTTTAACTAATGGAAAATAAGATTAAATCAAAAACTTACTTGAATCTTGATGAATTCAACAAAGAACACTTGAAAGTCTTAGAGGATAGTCAAGTAAAATTGAGAGAATTTTACAAAGGAAAGAGTATTTACCAAAAGATGAAAGTGAAAGATGAGTCTTTTATTTGTAGCTAGGACGGAGCAGTTATGAGGCACAAAATGCGAAAAGACATGATGATTCAGTTGCCTTAGGATTATGATTTCAATGTGCTAATAATTGCATATAACAATAAAAGATTTGTTTGTTCAAATTCAAAGATTTTAAAATTTGAAATTTAAATAGGGATATTAGCATACACAACAATTCAGTTTTTGAAGAGAAACAATTAGAAGATTAGAAATCAAGATGGTTTGTCTCTCTGAGGTTTCACTTAAGTGATCAAGCAATACAAGTCAAATATTGAAGACTTGAGATATGACCAAGATTTATGGCTTATAGGAAAAAAGGTTTAGCTTTGCGGAACAATTCAACAGGTGCAAAAGGGTGCAACCTTTTATCTTTTCTAGACAAAGGGTTGCAAAGGCATTATTGATGCCAGCCTAAAAAATGGGCCCACATGGTGAAGCCCAATAGGTAATTGTATTATTGTAAATATAAATTAATTATTTTGTTTCTTTATACTAGGGTCTATTGCACATAGTGAGCATAGTGAGCTTGTATGTATTAGTTTAGGATTAGGATTTAACCTTTTAATCACTATAAATGGATTTTAAACATCATTGTGCAATTTTTTTTTTCTTATCATTCAACTTAATAAAATTCAAATTCTCTCAGATTGTTTTGTTGTGATCATCGAATTGGCAGCGATAATGCTTATATATTCACCAAAATTTGATTGACGATTTTTGAGACCTATATATTAGACCCTTAACTGATAGTTCAAGGCTCCGGCAGCTTATATACAAGAATTAAAGTTACTTTCTATGCAGAGACCCCTAGATTAACTATTGGCGGTATCTTTTGCTTACATATACTAGATCTAGGTTACTTTTACAGTTTTAATTAGTATAAAAAATTATCAAAAATAGTACAAACATCAATCCAGAGAACTAACTGTATTGTAACAGGGACTATTAAAATAATCTAAAATTTTAATTCTAAAAGTAATTTTTAGGGTTAACACCATCTAAGTCTTATTAAGATTTTGATCACAAATCTAATACAATATTATAAAAAATAAAGATTAATTGATAACTTAAATTATAAAATGGGATTAATTTCACCCGTTATCCTCGAACATATGACTAATGCACTTTATATTCCTTCAATTAAAAAACATTATATAAAATACTTGAAGCATCACCTTTTGCAACATTAAAGTCCCTCCATCCAACTTTCTATTAGAATTCTAATGAAAAGCTCATGTGGCAAGCCATTGAAGCATTTTATTTTAATTTTTTATGCCACATAAACCTAATCCAAGCTCACTCCCTCTCTATGTTTAGACCACACTTCAAAAGTTTAATTAAAGATAAGTATGAAAATTTTATTTTACACTTTATAATAATAATAAAAAAATCCTGTAAAAAAATAAAAATACAAAATTTTCACCCGATCCTTTGTTTCCTCATAGATTGCGGTAGCAGTAATCAGCAGTGGCAGAAGCTAAGGCGACCTTCATCTTTACATTTTGACAATGATATTCTAATGGAGACTATATTTGTAGTTCCATGGATATCATTTACAAGATTCAAGTGTGTAAGCAAGTGCTAGTATAATCTAATTGAGTCATGAGACCTTTTTTGACTAAGAAGAGTAGGAAAGCAAGAACGAGAGGCGATGCTAGTACTATTTTACTAGCTCCATTATAGAAATGAAACATCTTTCTTGTTTATTGGGGAAAGGTTGCGGGTTAATTTCCCTTCCATTGATGAGGTTAAGGAAGAAGAAGAAGAAGAAGAAGAAGAGGAGGTGAGAATGAAAGTGTTAAGTTGTTTGAACAAAGAATTAGACTTTTTACCTTGCAATCCTGTTTATATCCATGGACATCAAAATGGGTTAATTCTCTGCTCTCTCAAAGTATATTAACAAATATTTTGTTTGCAACCCCTATTAGTATCATTTTCTTGCAATCCCAGATCCAGAAATTTGAAAGTAAACTAGTTTTTCAACAATTTATTAGTGACCCGACATAGTATAAATTGAAAACAAATAAAGAATTCGACAATCCTTAGAATCTAAGAAAAAATTTCTATGATAATAGCAAAAAAGGTGCAAATTCAATGTGATTAAATTAGAACAAAAATGAAACTCTAAAATCCCAAAAAAGAAAAACATTTAAAATGAATAAAATCAAAGAGATTCAAAAATTAACTAAAAGAAGAGTCTCTAAATCAAATTCCACAATCAAATTCTAGTGAAGCTCACTTTTGTCGATGTCATTATTGGTGGTGGTGATGGCTTGGCCAAAAGCCATAGATGATTGCGGTGGTGATGGTAATGGAAAAGTGGGCTAACTTTGGGCTTTGGATGTCGGTGGTGGTGTTTGGTTTATTTTTTACTTTTATTTTGAAGTTTGGAAATAAATTTGAAAAAAAAAAGTCATTTTTGTTGCAAAAAAAGTATAGCAATGGTAGTTCACTCTGAGGAGAGAGGGAAGGAAAGGTATGAAGTGCTGACATGATTAAAAAATAAAAAAATACTTACATATGACTTGTCACATTAGCTTTCTGTTAGAATTCTAATTGAAAGTTAGATGGAAGGACTTTAATATTACAAATAATGATAATTTAAATATTGTTATATAATAATTTTTAAATTGAAGGACTATAAAGTAAGTGAATCATATGTTCAAGGACCACATATGAAATTAAAAAAGGAAGAGAAAAAATAACAAGGACAACTAACCAGAAAAAAAGCCAACAATAGCAGGCGCAAGCGGCAAAATCATTAACGACCATGTGGCAACATCACGCATCACTAACAGGAAATTCCTGCAGTCTAATCAGCAGGAAGTGTATATAACTAGGACTTAAATGGTGTAAACAAAACGATAACCACATGCACCTTATAGATCTGTGGCACTGGTTACCTTCACATACACTTGAGAGCTTTTTATCAATTTCATAAAGGTAAAATTCCTTCATTTCTAATTTTGGCTCTCACTTGCTCCAAGTGTCTATATTTATATATTAAATATATTCACGGCTTGGGAATGAATTGGTAATATACATTTAAAATTTTCAAAGGTTAGATGCATTGGATACATAATTTATTTATAAATTAAGATTCAAAATTTGACCTACAAATAGATAGTGTACACACGCACGCGCGTAGGCATAAACACACATACAGATATATATATATATATATATATATATATATATATATATATATATATATATATATATATATATATATATATATATATATATATATATATTCCAATACAACTATATGCATTTATATTGTTCAAAAAATAGAAGAAATGATCATGTTCTTGCATATTGCTTACAACTGTAACAATGGCAATCCTTGCAGTCATGCCTAATCCAATATTGCTGCAAAGCTCCAACTTATACAAGGTAGAAATTTGATCTTCTTAATCTTTTATCTCTTATGTTATAAGGCAGACACTTAATTATTAAATTCTAAAATTAATGGATTGAGTTTATCTAAGATTGATCTTAATTACATGGCACTATATATTAGAGACAAGTGTTTATCCATGAGAATCTACTCCTCTCAAGAAACTGAAGGATGCTTCTGCAAGCCACCCCAAGTAATTAGTGTATCTTTATTTTTTTTTTTTCAACTTAAAATCCCATCTCCAATATGTTTTGGAAAAAAAAAATTGGTAGAAATTGAATTGAAAGGGTAGAGGTGACTTGAATAGATGTAAGTTAAACCCACTAATCAATTGGGTTTATTGAATTTGAGTCAACCATTTTTAAAAGGTTAGATCTAATCAATTAAATAGTCAAACTTAAATCATTATATACCCATGTATTTTTGATGTATTTTTCCAATGTGAGATTGATATCCTTAACATACACGCTGGTGCATTCGTCAAGTCAAATGGTAATACTGTGAATTCATAGTGCCCGTATCGAGTTCTAAAGGTTGTTTTGTTGGTATCTTCATCTCGAATTCGGAGCTAGTAATATCCTAATCTAAGATCAATTTTAGAGAAGTAACTAACTCCTTATAGCTAATCAATAAGTCATCAATTCTCGACGGCGAATACTTATTCTTTATGGTCACCTTGTTCAATTCCTGATAATCTATACACAGCTGTAATGTTTCGTCTTTCTTCTTTACAAATAGAATTGGTGGACCCCAAGGTGATCTACTTGGTCGAATAAATTCCTTATCTAATAGATCCTGCAACTACACCTTTAATTCTCATAACTCCATTGGAGCTATTCGATATGGGGGAATAGAAATAGGCTGAGTTCCTTGGAGTAAATCAATTGTAAACTCTATCTTCTGTGTTGGTGGTAATCTTCATAACTCTTCTGGAAATACTTCTAGAAATTCATTCACCACCGAAATGTGTTGTAATTCTTTACATTCCTACCTAGTGTCCATAACATTAGCTAGATATCCTTGACATCCCTTCCTTAATAATCATCTAGCTCCAATAGCCAATGTGAAATTTTTAGAAAAATCACCTTATCCCCTTGAAATTCAAATTCTTTTTCCCCCTCCTTTTTGAATATTACACATTTTGCTCTACAATCTATATCGGCAAAGTGGTTAGATATCCAATCCATTCCCAATATTACGTCTATTTCCAACACCAATAACTTTACTAGATCTACTTGAAGGCATCTGCCATATATTTCTACACACAAGACCTGTAAATATACTTCACTTCTATCATCTCCCCTAAAGGAGTACTTATTTCTAAAGGGTTTCCCAATAATTCCTTATCCTTACCCAATCTCTTAGAAAAAGTAGGTGACACAAAAGAGTATGTAGCCCCCGAGTCAAACAATACTTCAACGGGTGCAAATTGAACGCAAACCATACCTGTCATGGTAGTATCCTTATCCTGCGTATATATGTGTAATATACGTGTAAAAAATTACTTGTAATTAATATGTTAATGGTTTCTGTAGATGTCAACTACGTCAAAAAGGGAGACTAGTCAGCATAAGCAGATGTCTAGGTGAACTTCACGCAATGTGGTGTATCCATCAGAAGAGGGTCCAGAGGAGGATTCTAATTTAGTGTCAGATATAGATCTTAAGTTGAGAGTATTGTCTCTTGAGGCTTAGCTCAGTATATCGAAGAAGAGGTTCCAAAATTTTCGGGACATAGTCATCCAGACAAGGGGTTTGGCATTTAGAGGATTGAGATTGAGACGGACTGCTAGAAAGAGAGTATATATATGCTTTTAATTATATGATTATATAAATAGAATATTATATAAATATCCACATCAAACCTAACTATAATAATATATCTGTAATATATCATTACATTAGAGAAAAAAAAAAAATAGAGATTGAAGTTTTAAAATTTTAAATTAATTTATTTTTTCTCAAATATTTTTTTGTAGGTTGGTACAGTTAAATTTTTTATTTTAGTGAAGAATATTTAATAAAAATTATTGTAGGTTGGTTGATAATTGATAATATGATCCTTCTCACTGATTTCTTTCATCTATAAATGCATCTCGTTTTTATATTTTTTTTTCGTTAATTTTTTTTTTAATGTTATTATATTTTAGTAGGTTCCAAATAAAATTTATACAAATTAAGTTAGCTCATATATAATAAATTTGACCCATATATTTTATTTATATATTAATATTTAAAATCATCAAAATAATATTTAAATTTAATAAAATAATAATTTATATATATTAAAATATTTTAATGAAATGTAAATTTAAAAAATATAATCAAAATCATGCAAAATGCGAATTTACTATTAGTTTTTAAAATAAAAGAAAATTAAATTCTAACGTGAACTTCAAAATGTGGATTTAGTCGACTTTATTAAAAAATTGATTTTAAGCACATACTTAACTCGTTTGGCAATTCGTAACTCGTGATTCGTACAAGTTGCAAGTGAGTTTAACAACCGTGTTGCTCGCCGGATTGGAATTCCTCTACCAAATCCTTGACGCTGTGTCACATGGCGGTAAAGTCATCTAGAAATGATTGAATTTTCTGTGTCTAATGCTTTATGCTAGGGGTGAGCGATTGAGCGAACTCCAAATAAAATTGACCGATTTAATCAAAACAAAATTGACTGATTTAATTTGATTTTTAAAAATATCAGTTCGATTTTAAATTTATCAAATTGAGTTAAATTTTTAGCTCGATTCAAATATATATATATATATATATATATATATATATATATATATATATATATATATATATATAAGAGATATGACCTACTTTGAAATTTGAATATAAATTTAAAGTGGAAAAAAGAAATCCAATTGAACAAAAATTGACTGACTAAACTAAATTCAGTTAGGTAAAATAAAAATATATATTTCAAAATTTTCAAGTTTCAGTTCAATTTAATTTTAGATCGAACAAACTATTTGACTCACTTTTACTTATTACTACCACATTGCAATTCATGTAGAAAATCAATTAAAAATAACAATAAAATAAGAATTATATTTCAAATGAGAAATAATCATTCAGTTAATTGATAGACATTTCTCATATGTAGAATAGAAAAATATATTTTTCTAAATCTTATTAAGATTTTGAATCACAAATCTAATATTATATTATAAAAAATAAAGATTAATTGTTAACTTAAAATAACCCTAATTTTTTTCAAATATAATTTTGTTTTTATGTTAAAAATGTTGGACCTTTCACGTTAAAACTGTCAGATCAACAGTTTTAGTATAACCTGGAAGAGAAAGAAAAACAAAAAAGGTTAACTGACTGGAAAGAAAAAGCCAGCGATGGTGGGCGCAAGGGGCGAAATCATTGATGGCCACGCGGCAATATCTTGCGTCACTAGCGGGGAATTTCTGCAGTCTGGTGAGTAGAAAATGTATATAAATAGCACTCATGCTGTGTACACAAAACAATAAACACATAAGCATTATAAATCTGTGGTGTGGCGGTCTCCATCACGATCATTCGAGAGCTATAATTCTATCAGTTTCATAGAGGTAGAATTCCTTCTTTTCTATTTTTGGCTCTCACTTGTTACAAGTGTGTGTATATATATATATAACATATTCACGGGTCGAGTTTGAATTTATAATATAACTATCAAAATTTTTAGAGATTAGATACGTCCAATCCATAGTTTATTTAAAAATTAAGACTCAAAATTCGACCTACAAATCAATGGTATATATATTTGCCAATACAACTATATGCATTTATTTATGTTCATGACATAAGGAAAATGATCATTTCCTTGTACATTGGTGACAGCTATAACAATGGCAAGCCTTGCAGTCACGCCTAATCCAGTGTTGCTGCAAAGCTCAGACTTATACAAGGTAGTAACTCAATCTTCTTAATATTTTCTCTCTTATATATAAGACAGACACTTAATTATTAAATTCTAAAACTAATGGATTGAGTTTATCTAAGATTGATCTTAATTATATGGCAGTATATACTAGAGACAAGTGTTTACCCACGAGAACCTACGCCTCTCAAGGAACTCAGGGATGCTACTGCAAGCCACCCCAAGTAATTAGTATATCTTTATCATTATTTTTTTTTTCTTTTCAACTTAAAATCCCATCTCCAATATGTTTGGAAAAAAAAAATCTCATCTGCAATATATTTGGAAGAAAAACCCCATCTCCAATATATTTGGAAGCCCTAAGAAATTTGAAATATATTATTTTGCAGATACTTCTTTGGTACAGCACCAGATTCTGGTCAGTTAGTGGCCTTGCTATTGAAGATGGTTAATGCAAAGAAGACTATTGAACTTGGAGTCTTTACTGGATATTCTCTCCTACGCACTGCCCTTACAATTCCTGATGATGGCAAGGTTTAATCAGTCTTTTACATTACTATTTGAATTATTGTTAAAAAGAAGACAATACTTTCAATTTTAATATTAAACAGACTATTTTATTCTTAATTTTTTTGATCATACATGTGATTGATAGATTACAGCCATAGATATTGATCGGAAAGCATATGAGATAGGTTTGCCGATAATAAAGAAGGCTGGTGTTGAACATAAAATCAACTTCATTGAGTCTCCAGCTACACCAGTCCTTGATCAACTCTTACAACATGTAAGAAACCCATTAATTATAATTATGTTTTTTTTTTATGTGGACTATTGATAATTTGAAAAACTACACAATTAATTTGACTGATTGTTTTGATATGGTTTTATAATTTAATATTTTTTTTTTTTTTCAGGAAGAAAATGAAGGGAGCTTTGATTTTGCATTTGTAGATGCAGACAAGGAAAATTACTATAATTATCACGAGAGACTAATGAAACTAATTAAAGTTGGCGGGATTGTTGTTTACGACAATACTCTTTGGGGAGGAACAGTTGCTTGGCCTGAAGAAATGGTACCTGAAATCAAGAGACAAATAAGAAAAACTTCATTGGAATTTAATCATAAAATTTCAGCTGATCCTCGCGTTGAAATTTCTCTTGCTCCTTTGGGTGATGGCATCACCATTTGTAGGCGTATTAAGTAATTATCTAGGTATACTTTAGTTACTGCAGACTTAAATAAATAAATATATACAATTATCAATAAGGACTTAAAAAAAGAAAAAAAAAAAAAAAAAGGAAGACATTTTATGTCAGTTAGATTTAATTGGTCTTTCTATTATATGTATGGGTTTCAAGAGTATGGCGGTTAATACTCGATGTATAAGTATAAATGTTGTACAAGCATTTATCTTATTCTAGTTGGAATAATCTGTATCTATATATATAATAATAAAAGTTTAATTTAATAATTGTTTAGAAGGCTTTTTTCATATATATATATATAAACATATATATGCCACGGGTCGCCAATTCTAGCAGGGGTGTATCAAATAATGTTTAGAAACGATAAAATTGAATTAATATAATGCGTAATATCTTATTAGTACTAAAAGAAGCGAGGGAAATTGTTTTTATTAGGTTGCATATTATATATATACTAGATTTTTTCTAGAATCACATTTATTCTTATTATAATTCGTTATAACTCATTAAAAATATAAATACTTATTTTAGAGTTTCATTTTTTATTTGTTAAAAATTTGATGATCAGTTTTTTATTACTTAAATATAAAATTATATAATTTTATGTTAAGTAAAGTTTTCCATTAAAATTATATAAATCTTTTCAAATAAAACTTCTCAATTAAAATTATTGGTCGACTTTTAAAATTGTCATATTCAAGACTATGTTAGAGGAAAAAAAAGTAAAGAAATTGATAAATATATTTTATTATAATTTTTTAATTTATTTTGTTATTATTATGTTGCCTAATTATTAATTATAGGTTAATTTTTATGTTAATACTTGGTACGTTTATTGTTTTCACATAATTTTAATGTAAATTGTATTCTTTTATTAATTTTGATGAACTTGATGATCTCCTTGACACATTATAGCTTAATTTCTCTTCCTAAAACCAACAATAATTTTTACAGTATTTATATGCATCTTTGTTTTAAAAACTGATTTACAGTTTAACCGGTCAGACCGGTTGAATAAAATTTCTGCATTTTTTTGGTCATTTTATAAAAGAATCATTAATAAATATTTGACCCGTTAAAAAGGCAGTTATAACTAGAATTTCAATTTCTTCACTGAAGCAAAATAGATTGGTAGCTGATTTTCAGTTAAAACGATCGGTCCAATATGATTTTTATAATATTGATATACACACATTCTTTATTATTAATAATGTACTCGTAATCCCCATTTGAATCTACCTTGACACTTACATTAAGTTTAAATTTTCACTCTGATATCTCTGGCATCAATCCCTTAAAATCAAACCCTAATTTCATCAAAAACTTACTTACATTCGGACCATTGTCACTTTATTTAGTATCTAAGTTTTTATCAGTTATCACCAACAATTATCACCAACCATTTCTCTAATATATTCAAATACTTCATATAAACAAATTTCACAGTTGATGTAAGGTTTAGTCCAAATCCATACTCTTCAACTATCGCATCTCATAAACCATTCTTAGAAATAATATTATAACTATCTTTCTTCTTCACAGAAAAAACAATTTAAACAAATTCATACTTTAATACATGCACAATATTGAAAGATGATAAGTCAAACGTGTCTAAATAAATCGTTTCTTACAATTTTAAATGATATTCTTATTTTTAAGAATATGTTAGAGAAAAAACAAAGGAATTGATAGATATATTTTATTATAATTTTCTAATTTATTTTGTTATTCTTCTGTTGCCTAATTATTAATTATAAGTTGATTTTCATGTTAATACTTAGTAAGTCTATTATTTTTTCATAATTTCAATGTAAGTTGTATGTTTTTATTAGTTTTAATAAGCTTGATCTCTCTAACATATTATAACTTAATTTCTATTCTTTCAAAAGATAATAAAAATTTTTCCAGTATTTATATGCACTATTATTTTAAAAATCGAACTAGACATATTTATAAAATACATTAATTTTTTTCTTTATTTCAATAAAAGACCTATTATACATTCACATTACGATTAAATATATCGTTTGTGAATTTAACACCAATGTTAATTCAATTCAATTAAATTAAGATAATTAAATTATTAAATTATAATAGTTATGTAATTATAAATTTGTAATATAATTAATTATATGTTAAATAATAATTATTTTCTTATTATAATTGAATTCATTATTTTCTTATTTAAATTAAATATAATTAGATATTAAATATAATTAATTATATAGTAAATAATAATTATCTTATTGTTTTCTCATTCTACTTGAATTCATTATTTTGTTATTCAAATTAAATATAATTAGATATTAAATATAATTAATTATATATTAAATAATAATTATTTTATTATTTCCTTACTCTAGTTGAATTTATCATTATTTTTTTAAACATTTCATTATTCATTATTTGAATTAATTATAATTAGATAAATATATTATTTAATTAATAAATGACCATATCATAAATACACAATTAAAAAAAATTTAGTAAGAGATTATTACGTAAATTTGCTTATCCCCTTTCCATACATTTATATATATTACTAATTTTTTCTTAACATGTTTCGCATGTTGATCTCATTATAACTTATTACAACTTGTCTTAAAACATAATTTAATTTTAAAAAAAAGAATTTAAAATTTAATTCTTTATTTCTTAAAATTTGTATTGATTAAATTTAACTAATAATATTGAATGCACATGATAATGGAAAAATATTGTATGGTATTGATAGAAAAATAATTTAGGACACTACTCATTAATTGTAAATTGGTAATTCTGTAAGAATTTTTTAATTTTTTAAAAATGTAAATGCCATTGTTAATAAATTGGATTGGTTGTTCACTTTACCATTATATGGTGAAATCAATCAAATTCTTTCATATCATATGCTAGCCATTGTTTTAGCTTTTTCTGCTTTATAAAATTTAATGTCACACTTTAAATATAACTAAAAAATTAATATAAATATCAATAATGTTGTTTGATCAATTAAATCAAACTGTAGATGATCAAAACTTGACAACATTAGGCAAATATTAATAAATACTAGACTTATGTAGACATGCTTAATCAAAATTGAAATCAAAATTTTGTAATTACTCAAAATTGGAAACCTATTCGATCCTATACAATTTATTTTATCTTATATCATTGATATTTTTATATGTTCAATCTTGATTTCCAATTGATTTTTTTTTTTTATCGTGTCAACATGACTAAATATATTAGTTAGGATATATTTAATATTGTTTTAGGCAATAGACTTTTAATCTTAATAGGATTTTTTTATTTTGATAATAAAATTCAGTTCGCATATAGATTTTCATATTAACAACTAAAAAAAATTAAATTGGTTGAGTTTTCTATTTAAATAATAAATGGATATTAGTACAATATTATTCGGCAGCATTAATAAAAAATTGAAATTAATGTTTATTTAAATCTTTTTATATTTGATTACAAATTTTTTTTCTTGCCCTTTAATAACATATCATTGTAACTGATAATTTCATAAATTATAATTAAATTAGTAATTTTATAAATAAACAATGAGTTTTCAAAATTATTAAAGATAAAATTTAGAAATATTATGCTCACGAATATCATAACTAATCAATTTCTCGTATATTTAGATTAAACCAGTACTAATTTTCAATGTTAATAATTAAAATTTGACTATAATATAAAAAGTTAAAAATAAATAAACATTAAATTTAAGTTAAGTGTTTATAAAATGCAAACAAATTGATTTTTTTTTAAAATACCATTATAAATGAAAATTTTGACATTTGATAATGCAATAATATGATTTTGCCTATTGTTATTAAATAAACTCTCAATTAGCACATTATTATTTTTCTGCTATATTTTCTCATAGAATCAAAAATAATTTGTCTAATTTACAATTTGAAAAAAAATAAAAATAAAAATATATCCATATTACGATACAAATTTTATGGCTATCATCTCAACCAATTTTATTATTAAGAAAATCAATTGCAAACTAATACTATCATCTCTTTAATACCATCATTTCTTTATTTCAATTTTTTTTAGTCTTTTCTCAGTAAATAAACAAATGTTAAATCTCAAATGTAAGCCAAATTCTCTTATTTATTATCAAATTCACGTGAGTACAAACATTAAAATACAGATAACTAATTTTTCAAAGATAATTAGCTACTCAAAAGACATAATAATAATAATAATAATTCATCCATTACTAAAATCAGTAACTAAATATTTTATACGGAAATAGTTTATAGTTAGAAGAAAATGAAAGGAAAAAAATAGATAAAATAAAAATTTTAATTTAATATTTCTATTGCATCTTTCTATATTACGACACAAATTTTGCTACCTTGAAAAATAATTAATTATTTTTATTAGATAAATAAATAATTTATATAACAAAATTGAAAAAAAAAACATATTAACCGTAATATTAAATAGAAAAAACAAACACACTAACATTAATATCTACTAAAAAATTGAAACCATGGATAGTTTAACATTAAATGTTAAAATATAGTTACTATTAATAAATAATAATAACAACGGTGATAGGAATATAAATTAACTATAAATGTTAAACTTCTTAATAACTTATAAATAATTTTAACATTTAATTTCATATAGTCGTGATTTTTTTTAATGCATATTATAATTACAAATTTATTTGGATTTGGATTTAAATTTGAAGATTATATTTTTTTTAATATACTTAATAAAATTAATCTATTTAATAGATATATTCCTAAAATATAGTATATTAATTATATATTTACTTTTCTAATTGAATAATGATTATTCATTCCAAAAAATAGCATATTATTTATATAAATGAATTTATTAATTATTAAATTGCCAAACTAACCTCTATTTATAAGAATAATTATTAGTCAAAAATCAAAAAGGATATTTTAGTAAATGCGCTTATCCTCTCTCCCTTTCATATATTTATATATAGTATAGATAATTATTAAGTTTCTAAATTAATCTCTATTTATAAGAACAATTAATCAAAAATTAATAAGGGTACGTTAGTAAATGCATTTATTTCCCTCTTTTTCATACATTTATATATAGTATAGATATATGTCGTGGCATTATTTACTTGGTAAAACATTATATATATGAAAATCTTGTAATATGCTAAGCAGTTTTAATTTCCATTTTGTCACATATGATATATATAATAATCAATTACAATTAGCCGTTATCTTATGCCAAAATTTATTTAATAACTGCACAATGAATAGTAATATTAGCAGCAATTTTTTTTTTAATTTTTTGCCAAAGTAGCAGCAAAAATTTTAGCAGTATGTCAATTTGGCTGTTAAAATGTGATACATATAACAATAACATGAAAAGTTGAAGTTGCTACTAAAAATTGACATACAGCAGCAACATAAAAAATTAATATCAAATGCTAATATATAAATAAATAAATTTTGTGTGTGTTTTGTTTTTCTTTTTGAGTATTGGAAGAGATAAATTACATACTAATGAGAATATTTTTTTTTTATATGTTAGACAATTATAAATTACATAAATTATGTATAAAAAAATATGGTCGTTATTAATATTTTTTTGGTAACAAATTAATTTTTGCTATAAAAAATTTAGCAGCAGAATACGAAAACTTATTTTTGTTATTATAAAAAATTATAGTATTTATTTTAATGTTTTTAATGTTTTTAAATATTTTTTTTATATTGAGAAAATTTTAAATTTGAATTTATTATTTAAATTATATAATATGTATTTATTGTTATGTTGAGCATTTTTATTTTTTATTTTTTTACCCTTAAATCAACAGAAATTTTTTTTTAATATGGTAAACTTTTCAATGGAATAATTGATGTTTTAGGTATGTATATTTTTCCTGCTGAATATGATTGTCAAATTAGATAATAGGAATTTGGCCAGAAAATGACTAACTATGATGTATTTTTGGTCAAAGACTGATTATGATGTGTTTTTTTGCCAAATAATTCATAAATTAAATTAATAATTAATATCCAAGCACAGTGAAAAAGTAACCCATGCTGGGGGCAAAGACTAATTATGATGTGTTTGGAGTACATTTTTCCTCTCATTAAATGTTAAATAACGTTTTCGCAGGGGAAAAGTACAAAACAAATTCTTGCACCAATAAATTTTTATATGTTTGATGGTTTATTTAAATTCATAGACTATTTATTTCAAAAAAAAAAAATTCATAGACTATTGAAAATTGCCTAATGAGAGTCACAGGCTAATTTTATTATTTTTTTTTTAGATTTATGGATTTCATGAATAAAAAATTGCTATATATGAAGAAAAACAAAAAATAAAAATAAAATGCTAAAATAAAAAATCCATAAGACTCAACAATAAAATTATATTTCAAAAAATAAAAAAACATTAACATTTTTTTTTATTCGTGGGTTACACAATAAGAGTAATTATTTTTTAATACTCATCATAAAGACAAAATCTTACTTAATACGGAGGAAATGTTTCGAACCCAATATCTCTCACTTTCAAAAGTAAAATTAAAAACATTAACATTAAAAATTCAAAAATAAAAAAAGACATATATATATATATATATATATATATATATATATATATATATATATATATATATTAAAAAATAATTTTATTTTTCAGTCTTATATTTTTTTTATTTTTTATTTTAGTATTTTCTTTACTAATATAAAAAATGATGGAATTAGCTTGTCAGTCTTGCATTTTCAAAAATTTATGAGTTTAAATCAACCATAAAAATTAAAAAATATATATTAATGCCTTTTATAAACGTTGGAAGACTTATTTTGTACTTTTACTTTTTTTATTTACTATTATCTATGAGAGTAGGATTAATTAACGCTAACTTGAAAACATGACTTGAATGCAAAGGATAATAAGTCTAGCGACTTTTCTAATTTGCTGGGTTCCATTTATTGTGGGAAAGCAAAAACAGTCTAACTATATTATTTATATTTATTTATAATATCTTTTTTTTTTTTTTTTTTTTTTTTATAAACCATAATTTTAAACCTTTCAATATATATATATATATTATATATGAGGACCACTTTTATCACAATCTACTTTTAAGACATGACGATCATAAGGTATATAGTAAACGTAACTCTACTAAAAATCCGTCAAACCTTCTATCTGCTATCAAATCCATTATAACATTAAATATGCTAAACTGCAATTATCATATCATTAACACTAAATATTATAATATGAATCACATTAAATATCTCATATTGCAATATTATAACTTGTACATATTGAATTTATTATTTAGATTATATAATATGTATTTATTATTATGTTGAGCATTTTTAGTTTTTTTTTTTTACTATTAAATCAACAGAAAATTTTATTTTATTAATATGGTAAACTTTTCAATGGAATAATTGATGTTTTAGGCACATACCTTTTTCCTACTGAATATGATTATCAAATTAGATAATAGGGATTTGGTCACAAAATGACTAATTATGATGATTTTTTTTTGTTTTTTTTGGTCAAAGACTAATTATGATGTGTTTTCTTTGCCAAATAATTCATAAATTAAATTAATAATTAATATCCAAGTACAACAAAAAAAGTAACCCATGCTGAGACTAATTATGATGTGTTTGGAGTGCATTTTTCCTCTCATTAAATGTCAAATAAGGTTTTCGTAGGGGAAAAGTACAAAACAAATTCTTGCACCAATACATTTTTATATGTTTGATGGTTTATTTAAATTCATAGACTATTGAAAATTGCCTAATGAGAGTCACAAGCTAATTTTTTTTTTTTTTTTAGATTTATGGACTTCATGAATAAAATATTG
Organism: Reutealis trisperma; assembly: GCA_947687605.1. NCBI lineage: Eukaryota > Viridiplantae > Streptophyta > Magnoliopsida > Malpighiales > Euphorbiaceae > Reutealis > Reutealis trisperma. The sequence goes on from CANTUT010000958.1 coordinate 37,065, forward strand.
TTATATATGAAGAAAAACAAAAATAAAAATAAAATGCTAAAATAAAAAATCCATAAGACTAAAATATAAAATTATATTTCAAAAAATAAAAAATATTAATATTTTTTTTTTATTTGTGGATTACGCAATAAGAGTAGTTATCATCTAACACTCGCCATAAAGGGTAAATATTATCTACTGTGGAGGATATGTCTCGAACCCAATATCTTTCACTATCAAAAGTAACATAAAAAACATTAACATTAAAAATTCAAAAATAAAAAAACATACACACACACACACACATATATATATATATATATATATATATATATATATATATATATATATATTAAAAAATAATTTTATTTTTCAGTCTTATAATTTTTTTTATTTTTTATTTTAGTATTTTCATTGCTAATATAAAAAGTGATGGAATTAGCTTATGAATCTTGCATTTTCAAAAATTTACGAGTTTAAATCAACCATAAAAATTAAAAAATATATATTAATGCCTTTTATAAACGTTGGAAGACTTATTTTGTACTTTTACTTTTTTTATTTACTATTATCTATGAGAGTTGGATTAATTAACGCTAACTTGAAAACATGACTTGAATGCAAAGGATAATAAGTCTGGCGACTTTTCTAATTTGCTGGGTTCCATTTATTGTGGGAAAGCAAAAACAGTCTAACTATATTATTTATATTTATTTATAATATCCTTTTTTTTTTTTTAATTAAACCATAATTTTAAACCTTCAAATATATATATCTATATATGAGGATCATTTTTATCACATCTCACCTTTGAGACATGACGATCATAGGGTATGAGTAGACGTAAATCCACTAAAAATCCGTCAAACCTTTTATCTGCAATCAAATTCATTATAACATTAAGCATGCTAAACTGCAATTATGACATCATTAACACCCAATATTATAATCTGAATCACATTAATTATCTCATATTATAATTTTATGTGCATTTTTCTTAATTATTATCAATAATATTTATCGATTAATTCATATATATTCCTTATCTTTACATTATAATACATTCTTATAGGTTATCTAATTCAGTACGCTATCCTCACTTATAACATCTAAATATCATTTTTCATTATTAAGTGTCAATCTTTTTACGTAAAATATCACCTTTGATATTAAATAGAATGTCTAATAATGTCTTACATGAACAAACTATATTATATAATAATTATAATAATACAACTAAAATATAAATTTATACGGAGCAACTAAATAGAATGTATATATACTTGTATATAAATAAACATAATAATCATCTTAAAAAAAAAACTTTTACTTTAACATATATGTTATCTCCAAGCAAAACTCATGCTTGAACTCAAAATGGTCACTCTTTAATTTCCTGCAGAAAAATTCAGGAATGGAGATGGGTTTATAACTCAATTAGTAAAAACTATGCTATTATAGATTACATGGCTCGGTGTTCAATAATTGTTAACAAGAAAGGCACCTAGCTGACTTATATATATATTAATTTGACAGGTGTGAAATTTGACAATAGATGGCATATAGTACTTGCAATATTTGGAATTCAACTCGAGTCTTGAAAGTACTTATAATCATAGTCCAAATAACAAACAAATATATACCTTTCTTCAAAAAAAAAAAAAGAATTCAATTAACTATTAATACTTCTTAAAATGGACATAGTATAACCTATAATTTACATCATTTTGAAAATATCAGTTCACTATGTATAACTGGTAATACATTTTAAATACAAATTTGAATAACTTACAGTATAATTTAAATACGAATACAAGTGAAAATACTTATGATCCTATAATAAGTACAATATAACATATATCATTCTTGAAAAACAAATATTAAATAACAAATAATTTGCAATACTCTTAAAAACTTATTTCAAATAACAAATAAAATTAATTATCAAATAACAATAATTCAGTATACTTTTGAAAGTCGAACCATATATCAAATACTTTATTAAATTTGAAACTTTTTATTCAAATACGAATAATTTGTAATATGTTTCCTATATAAATTCAAGTAACTAATCATAGTTTTCAAATATAATTTCAAATAACTAGTAACACATTTCAAATACGATTTCATATAACTGATAACATATTTTAAATATTTTTTTTTAAATAATTGCTAACTTGAAATATGATTCAAATAAAAATACAAATACAACTAATGAAATACATTTCAAAGCTTCTTTTAATGGACCATTATCGCATATTATTTTTAAAATCTTTTTACAATAGATGAAAAAGAATTATATCCTTATTTTCTCATCAACATTATAATAATGACAGTTTTTCTTGCGAAGCATTTGCCACACATCTTATACTACCTTTTAAAACACCATTCGTATAATAATATAAAATCATATAATTAGTAGAAATCTGGTCTAGTACATTTTATCATTTTTAATTTTGGTAGAAACTCTGTTTGTGTAGCAATACTAACTTCTTATGCCAGGCGGATTAGGCCAAGTGGCTAAAACGATATCTTCTCTCAGTTGTAGTCGATACAGTGCACACTGTCCGATATTCTCCATACCGAATAAGTGGATTTTTGCTTGAAAATTTAAAGGAAAATAACATTATAGATTATATAACACTGCACTAGTACATAAATTCGCATATAATGGAAAAACAATAAAATAGCACATTTCATATAAATGAATTTAATAAATTTAAATGTTTATAAAGGAGGCTGCAAATATTTATATAAAATGCTTCAATAACTCATCAATAGCAATTTATCAAACACTCATAAAATCAAAATAAACTCATTAATTACTATTTTATTAAATACTGTAGAACTTTTAAAATCAAAATAAACATATATGTAGTTTAATCATATTATCAAAAGGAATTCAAATAATTATAAATAGATTTGCAATAAACACATAAAAAAAGCTTTTATGAACTTATTATTTAGGATTTTAATTAACATTCTTAGATAGAATTTAAGTAAACCTATTGGAAACTTTTCAACAACTTTTATTCAGTAACAACTCTACAATATAGTAGAAAGATTTAGGATCCTCATAGCAATTGGAAAACTCAAATAGATGGAGATTTTTATATAGGGTGGTTTAATAATAATATGGTTTTCGATTTTAAGATCGCAAATAATAATAGGATAGCAATTACTTACCTAAACTTGATAGTATTACTAGTACTTCTTTATTGTAGACTAAATGAGTGATCGTAGGCTTCCTAGTCACTCACTTTCTTGGTACTGTTTCGAGTAGCTACACTTAATCAATCTCATATTAATAACTTAATTAAACCAATTATTACTTATTAACATTTAAATAATTCAAATTTCATATATTTTAGTCAACTTTAATAACTAATTTACATTATAAGTTGAAATTCTTATTAACATTAACTTAAAATATTAGTTGCTATCTAATCCACTATTAATGTCAATACTATCTTTGAATTTTTTTTTTAATTACAATGTTACTCTTATAAGTTAAGAATTTATAATATCCTCTCCAATTCTCTAATTTCTTTATCATGTTCATGGTTCTAATTATCGTTTAAATATTAATCTAACAAAATGATAAATTTAAAATCAACTTTCAATTAATTAAGCTTTGATATATTGTAAATATATCCAAAGGATATTTAATATATCCTAGTTTTACTTTATTTAATATGTTCATATACCAATTATTTTCCTAATTATCCTTAGCAACTTCATCATGTAATTAATCTTGTACTAAATTTAAAAATTAAAGAATTTTCTTTAACATCTTCCAATTGGCTAAAATTTAGCCCATCATTTAATTTAATTCATTTACTGCTTAATCCAACAACTTATCAAAGAGAATTTTTAATTCAATTTATTTTTTCGGTTTTCTAAGATATCTTTAGCTTTAGTCCATAATTAATTCTCCGAGGTACTGTCAGACGCAGAGCGGAGATCTCTCTTAAGTCAGTTTTTTACATTCACAAGACTCGGAACAAAAATTTTTATTTTAACTGAATTATAATATTGAATTATTAAATTTTTCCTTCATTTTTCCTCACCTATACCAAAACAAGAATCTTTATTTTAGCCAATTATAATTTCTCTAATTACTCAATTTTAATTCTGATTAAACTTAATCCAAATTCATCTAAATTAATAATTGACATTAATAGATTTTTCCTTTGAATTTTCCAAACCTACCCGTATCTTGTTTTCAACCAATATCTATTCCTATTCAATCATTCAACAATTACTCATATATTTCTTCAATTGTACCCAAACTAACATGAATAATAATTTTTTTTTTTTTAGGCAGTTCCTTTCAATGTTTCCAAAACACCCGAAGAACAAGCCAAAAAAAATTCTACATACAATTCAATTAGTCTTACACATGTATTACTTTAAACAACATAAGGACTAGAATCGGAAATTTTACTTTAATTTTCTCTTCCCCTTCGCTTGTTTTCTGTATCACCCCAAGCTTTCTCTCCCTCGCTTTTCCTTTCTCTGTTCTGTGCTCTTGAGCTAAATAATTGAAAGTGTAACTGTTGGCTTTTGCACATACTTTAATTCCCTTACAGGGTTTTTTTTTTTTTTTTTTTTTTTTTTCAATGTAAGACACCTGGGTGGTGGACGTGGCATCATCTACCACCAAAATTCTTTTGATGATATATATATATATATATATATATATATATATATATATATATATATATATATATATATTTTTTTTTTAACTTTTAATTAATGAGCTTTTCCTCCTTCAATCTGAATTCCTTTTCTTTTATGCCCCTTTTTTTTTTTTTTTTTTCCAACTTAATCCTAATTTATATTTTATTTATTTTAAATATTCCGTACTATTATACTTAGACCTAACAACCTTTAATCATTGCCCAACAACTCTATTTTTAGGCACATGACTTTTTTTTTTTTTTTTTGTTATTTGCTTAAAATTATCTTAATTAATTTTTTTTAACAGTTCAATCTCACTAAAGTTCTAACAAGTTAGAATATTACAACTTTAAAAAATATAAATTTGCATGTAGCATAGCCAGCCCACCTCATAAATTAGATTTGCTAAACAAATTGCAAGTGGCGAGTCTAGTCACGTAACAGTAAAAACGTATTCAATTTAAATAATAAATTAGTGTTTATTTCCTCAATTTTCAAAGTCTAAAAGCAAATATTACTCTAGTGTTTCTCAATTATAAATCCTCATACTTTGAAAAACTAAAGTGTGAAATATATTTATATATATATATTCTAATATATTTCACACGTCAATCTTTACGATGACTCATTATAACTCATTAAAGATATAAATATTTATTCTAAATATTTATTTTTTTCTTATTAAATATTTAATGGCTAAATTTTATTATTTAAGTATAAAATTATATACTTTTATATCAAATAAAATTTTCAGTTAAAATAATATAAAACTTCTCCTATAAGCAACATAAGATCGAAATCTTATTATCGACTTTTAAGATTATCATAATAAAATATTTATATAACTTAATTATTAAATTTGCTTTAACTGTTGAATCTAAATTAAGTTAAATTTTTATGTGAAATCTTAAAAATTCAACAAAAATATAATTATATAGAATAAATATTATCTAAGTTTTATATTCGTGTATGTATAATATAATTAGATTGATGACACAAAATAATTAGAGATTCTATATAAATATATGGAATAATTTTAATAATTTATATTTAGTTTTTGTCAAATGTATTTTAGAAGTTGACTCTTGTTAAAACTCATAATATAATTCTTAAAAATTAAAATATTAAATAAAATTAATATTTAAATAAATTTTAATGTTTCATTTAATTAATTAATTAATTAACTATAATTAATCAATTCATAAACTATTTGATATTGTGTCAATATGCAACTAAGACAATATGCCAATAATTATCCATATCACTTTACTGAAAAATATTTTTTTAAAGAATTCAGAGCAAATTAAACGGCCACCATTGTTGACTTAGAGCTAATAATAATATCTATGACGCAGATATACTTCTAATTAATTTATTAATGAAGAAATTAGGAATCATAAAATATAATATTAATTATATATTCAATTTTCTAATTAAATAATACTTATTTATCCTAAAAAAATCATTTATATAAGTTAATAATTTATTAATTAATAAATTACCAAATTAATACCTATTCATATTAACAATTAGTCTTAGAGTTAATAATAATAGCAATACCACAAATATAATTGTAATTAATTTATTAATTAATAAATTATCAATCCTAAAATATAACATATTAATTATACATTTAATTTTCTAATTAATTAATAATTACTTATAAATTTTTTTTATGTAAATTAATAATTTATTAATTAATAAGTTATTTGAGTAACCTCTATTTATCATAATAGTTAATCAAAATTCAATAAGAGCTTCCTAGTAATGTCCTTATCCTCCTTGCTTGCATGCATTTATATATATTACATGAAATTTATCAAGAAAATAATATTCTCTAAATTTATTTATTAAATTGTTCATACTAATATAAAATTTTTAAAAGATAATATTCATACAGATATAAATTTAAATTGCAAAAATCTTTCCAATAGGTGTGCCTTGTAAGTTTGATCATATGATTAATAAACCTAAAACATATATATAGCATAAATAATAATATAATTATTATTATAACTTATTATCTCACAATGTATTTATTATTATTTTAGTACAATCATCTATTCCAGAATAAGCATATAGTCTTCCGTTATTATTAACTTTTTTCCGTTACCCATTCTCAATAAGAATTTACCAAAAAATGCATTTGATATGCTCATGTCAGGATTCAATTTGAATACTTTCATTTTCTTCCAAAAATAATATTTGAACAAATTTGTGCTAATTATTTCTTGTCTTGTCCCTTTTGGTACGATTAAAAATATCTATCTAATATTCAGTTAATTTCCTCATTCTAATTAAATTTTGTGTTGTCAACCAGATATTATAGATAGAATACATTATTTTTTTTTATTATTTCAATAAAAGACCTTTTATATATTCACATTATGATTAAATGCATCATTTGTGAACTTAATACCAATGTTAATTCAATATTAATTGTAGCAATTGAATTATGATGTGATATCATATTATATCATATAATTTAAAAAGTGAAAGAGTATTTGGATAGATTTGTACTACCTAAATGGTTAGTTTATTCATAATTTATTGAAATTAAATTGAATATGGTTTTATAAATGTATTTAATTCTTTTTAATTATATCATAAATTGTATTTATTTATCAATAATTGTTTAATTTCTATTATTGTTCATTTGATAACAAGAAAATGGGTAAAATTACATTTATTAATTGAAGTGAAAATTTATTATTGTTAAAAAAAATTCTATTAATTATTTTTTCTTAATTTTTCCATTTATTAAAATTGAGATAAAATTTCAAATACAAATTTAAAAATCTAAAAATATATTTTTATTTTTCTCCTTGTACATTTTATTAGAAATTTATGTTATCTAACAACCTTTTTTTTTTTTTTTTTATTCCTTTACCATGAATTTTATTTTATTTTTATCGTGCCTTGAAAATTATTGATTATTAACAATTAACTAAATTTTTTATTCATTTAAGAATTTTAATTTTCAAAATTAAATTACTAAATAAAATAATGTAAGTTATGTCTTTAGAAATAAATTAGGATATCCACATAGAGCATGGTAAATTATTAATTATGTAATATTTAAATATTATTCATGAGTGTTTATCATTGTCATATTTTTAAAAATTTATATTATAAAGAATGTGTTTTAACTTAATAATATACGTGCAAATAGTCATTTATATATATATATATATATATATATATATATATATATATATATATATATATATATATATATATATATATATATATATATATATATATATATATATATATATATGCACATATATGTACATATATATATGTATATATATGTACATATATATACATATATATATGTACATATATGTACATATATATATATATATATATATATATATATATGTGTGTGTGTATATATGTATATATATGTACATATATATATATATGTACATATATATATATGTGTATATATGTACATATATATATATATATATATATATATATATATATATATAATGTGTGTGTATGTACATATATATATATATGTGTATATATGTACATATATATATATGTGTGTGTCTATATATATATATATTACACTACATAAAGTTCTATTACAATACTTCATTTTTTAAATGATTATTATAAAATAAATAAATAAAGTTTATGAAATAGAATAACAGTTTAATATAATTTCATAGCGCATAATTTTTTAATATTTTTTATAATAAAATATTAAAAAAATATGTATGTATTTATTTCATAAGTTTTAATAGTTTATTTTATCAGTGATATACTTTAGTTTAATAATATATGACGGGTTTAGTTTTGTAAATAAATTTTTAGTATCCATTGTTTTTGCTGTTGCAGAAACAATGAAACATTACTGAAATTAATTTACATGACTATTAACTCGGGGATTTATTTATTTTTAACTACTCCTTAGAAAATAACATATTATTTATATAATCCTACTTAATTTATTAATTAATAAATTATCAATCTTAAATGTGCTTATCCCCCCTTCCACACACACATATATAGATGTATTGTACACACACACACACATACACACATACACACACATATATATATATACCTCATTTTACTTTTATAGATTTCAATTGAAATTAAAATGAAGAAATAATTAAATGAGAAAGAAAGAAAAAAAAAATTATTTGTGAGAAATGGAGAGAAGAAAAAAGAAAGAGAAAAAGATAAGAAAAGAGAAAAAGAAAAAGAATGGGAAAAATGATAAGAAACAACCCTGTTATGCTTTTTTTTACGCCATTTATCGACTAATTACCGACTAAAATTCTGTCAGTAAATTTTTAAATGAAAATTTAGAGGGAAATTCCCTTGAAAATTTTCATTTACCGACAAATCATTAACTAAACTACTGTCAATAATTTATTTTTATTTTTAAAAAAATCAAATGAAAATTTTGGAGGGAAATTTTCCTCCAAAATTTTCACTTATCAACCAATTACCGACTAAATTTCTGTCGATAATTTTTTTTTTTTAAATTCAAATGAAAATTTGAAGGGAAATTTCCTTTCAAAATTTTCATTTACTGACGGATTGCTAACTAAATTTATATCGGTAATTTGTTTTAAAAAAAATTTAGTGAAAAATTTGGAGGGAAATTTCCCTCCAAAATTTTCATTTACTCACGGAATATTTTGTTAGTAAATTAAAAAAAAAATTCTCTATAATTTACCGATGATATATTTTTGTCAGTAAATTAGAAAGGTTTTGTAATTAAATCAAAGAAAATTTTGCTTTTAAATTTACTAACTAAAATTTTTGTCAGTAAATTTACCAATGAAAATTTTGGTCGGTAAATTTAAAATTTTTTATCGGTAAATTAAAAAATATTTTATTTTCCAATTTACAGATTGAAATTTTTGTCGGTAAATTTACCGACGGAACATTTTTGTTGGCAAATTAGAAAGATTTTGTAATTAAATCAAATAAAATTTTGCTTTTAAATTTACAGACTAAAATTTTTGTTAGTAAATGTCATGTCTCGAACCCGAGTGCACATGACCAGCATTAGGATACGGGAAATGCACGTGACTACCTATCATACCTCGAACCCGATGGCACGTGACCGGCACTAGGACATGAGAAATGCACGTGGCTACCAGTGCTCGTAGTAAGCCTAACAGAACCACACAACAAAAATCTAAAACCGTAAAGGGCTATGGGCCCATACAAGTTAAGCAGCTATGGGCCCATACAAGTTAAGCAGATAAAAAAAAATTCAATATAAATCAAAACCGCATTGGGTCAACAACTCGCTTATCTCAATTATTTCATAAATGTAATATTACACAAAATGATTCTGCTTAACAATAGCATTTAAACTCATCAAATACATAACTGAATATTAAATAATATACAGATACAAGGTGTAACATTGCGGAGTCCTAAAGCTATATTTACAATTATAACTATATTATATACATTTCTTAATACTCAATAATACAAACTACTGTCGAAGAGAAATTGGTAGTTTACTCAGTTTACAACTCCTTCACAGGCTCATTTTCTGACCTGAAAATAACAAAATAAACAGGAATGAGCATCCGACTCAGTGAATGATATCAGCTAATATATTAAACTGGTGTCCTACAGAAAGATTCTAATACTCATGCTATACATTATGTCAAAAAGACAGACAAATTCACATTATCAAGTAAGGATGAGATACGGTCCACAGTATTACTCTAATACTCAATAAAGGGAGCCAATCCCCTCATACTGGCTCTCTGAGTCTAATAATCTATCTCTTGTGTCCAATGGGCTTGGCCAGCACTGGTCTATACCATGCAGCCCTGACCGGACTGATAGCAGCCTTGGCGATGAGCAGGCACGGCCAGCATACATCAGTCATAGCTCATCTTCTCAACATCACCAAAATCATAATCATAACCAAATCTCATAATCCTAGGTGGTACTGTATCCTCCCGACCTCCATCCGTCAATCACAATCACAATACAGCACAGAATAGAGAATATCGATTCCTCATTCACAATCAAATGTTACATGCATATATGCAATAGTAGTGCATAATATACGTATATATATATATATATATATATATATATATATATATATATATATATATATATATATATATATATATATATATATATATATATATATATATATATATATATATATATATATATATATATATATATATATATATATATATATACACAGAAATGCAGATATATATGGAAACAGAATAACATATTAGGGAGTATCACTCACCTAACTGACGATGCTTCTAACTGGCTTCCCTCAGAAGTGCAGCCTTTGGAACTAGGAAGACGCCAGAACACCGATACTTCATAACAAAGGATATCATCAGGATATGAATAACTCACATAACCAGACATAACTTAAAGACTATTGAGATTCTGATCGAGATCTCGATAGAATCACACTAAACTCAACAACAGACTCGACAACTCATAACAACTACTCTAGAGACTACTAAACATAATATAACTTATTTAATGACTGAAATATAAGAGTTTTGGGTTAACCTTCATGAATTTTGATCATACGGATGTCAAAAGTAGCGCCAAAACTACGAAATAGAGTTGCTGGACTGCTCCACGCGCAGCCGCCGGTCGGCCACGGTCCACCGCTGCTGGTGGCAGGTCTGGGTGATCTCCACACCAGCAGGTTCACCTCGACGCCAAGAGCTCAGAAGTCACCTCCACTCGCCGTCACTCGCCCTCCAGCCGCTGGAACATGCCTCAGAAGCTTCAGTTTTGTATTTTTTGATCTCTTCCTCCGGTGAACCTCAGGGGACCTGGTTGGTACCAAAAGGAAGCCCTTGACACCGGGAGTCGAATGGGACCGGCCATGCTCGATTTGGCCTCCAGAATCGGCCGAAAACTGCCATTGAAGTCTCGATGCTGACGAAACTTCTCTCATCATGTACGTCGCCGTCCGCCTCTCGATCGGAGTGCCGTTGCCTCCTCTGAGATCGCCAGACAGTGGGCTAGCCACTAGTGGTAGCGGTGCAGCCCACCGCCGGAAGGGTGGTGGCCAGCACACTCTCTCTCTCTCTCTCGTTCCATCTCTGCCTCCCTCTCTCTCCCTATCTTTCTTCTTTCTTCCTTTTTCCCTTCAGCCAATCACCTTTCTCCATTTCATTTTCTTTTTCTTTTCTTTTTCTTTTACACCAACACACATATACTTATATATGTAACACTAACACACACACACACACACACACACACACACACACACACACATATATATATATATATATATATATATATATATATATATATATAAATCAATAATAATAATAATAATAATAATAATAATAATAATAATAATAATAATAATAATAATAATAATAATAATAATAACAACAACAATAATACTAACAATAATAATAATACTAATAATAATACTAATACTACTACTACTACTACTACTACTACTACTACTACTAATAATAATAATAATAATAATAATAATAATAATAATAATAATAATAATAATAATAATATTAAGCCATAGTTTATATAATAATGATAATAAGAATAATTTCTAATTTACATACTAATAATACAATTAATAAACTTATTCACAATAATAATAATTATAATAAATTCCCGAATTTCCAGTAATATATATATAATTAGCAACAACAATATAATCTAGATTAATCAAACATAATATTAATATTCAAATATCAAAATACAATTTCTCCAATAACCATAATAATATTTCATAATAATATATACATATATAATATTATAATAAAATTACTATCAATAATACATATTTAAATGGTATAAATATATATATTTTAATAAAATATAACTTTAATATTTGCTTAAATAAATAAAATAATAGAATAAAACCTTTCCATACAAAAATAGGATTTTAGAAAAATAATTGAAAATTCAGGGTATTTCACTACCAGTGCCCGTAGTAAGTCTGACAGAAAACTCAACAACAGAAACCAAAACTGTAAAGGGCTATAGGCCCATGTGTTAAGCAGATCCAAACCAACATCAATTTAAAACAAAGCCATGCTAGGCTAATAACTCAATTATCTCAATTATCTTATGAATATAATATCATTTATCATACAATTAGATTCTGCTTAACAAACAATATCTCAACTTGAAAAATATATAGCAACTGATAATCACATAAAATACAGGTAACAAGGGCAACATTGCGGAGTTCTATAATTACAATACAATTATGAATTTGTTATTTACACTTCTCAATACTTAATAATACAGACTACTGCCGAAAGAAAATTGGCAGTTTACTCAGTTTACAATTCCTTCACCAGCTCATTTCCTGACTTGAAAATAATAAGTTGAATAGGAATGAGCGTCCGACTCAGTGAATGGTACTAACTAATATATTAAACTAGTGTCCTACAGACAGGTTTCTAATGTTCGTGCTATGCATCATGTCACAGAGATAGACAAATCATACAATCAAGCAAGGATGAGATACGGTTCACAGTACTACACTAATACTCAATATGGGGAGTCGACCTCCCTATCCTGACTCTCTGAATCCAATAATCTGTCTCTTATGTCCAATGGGCCTGGCCAGCACTGATCTATATCATGCAGCCCTGACCCGACTGATAGCGGCCCTGGCGATGAGCAAGTCCGGCCAGCATCCACCAGTCATAGCTTATCTTCTCAATCTCATCAGAATCATAATCATAATAGTAACCATATCCATATCCATCTCAAAATCCTAAGTGGTACTGTTTCCTCCTGATCTCTATCCGTCAACCACAATCATAATGTAACATAGAACATCAATTCATCAACCACAATCAAATATTAACATGCATTTATGCAATAATAATGCATAATATACATATATATACACACAATAGATACAAATGCATATGAAGATAGAGTAATATATTAGAGAATATCACTCACCTCCTGACGACGCGTCTCACTGACTTCCCTCAGAAATGCAACTCATGGAATCAAGAAGACGCCAGAACACAAGACACTGAACAATAAGAGATATTATCAAAATACGAACGACTCACATAACCAGACATAACTTAAAGAACATTGAGACTCTTATCGAGATCTTGATAGAACCTCACTAAACTCGGATATCACCCAAAATAACAGAAAACATAATACTTCTAAAATAACCTTAACAGACAACGCAATCTTAGTGACCCCTCCTGGGTCCTCTCAACTCAAACTCATAACAACTACAAACTAGAATCCGCTAAATATAATATAACTCAATTAACTGAAATAAAGGAGTTTTGGGTTTACCCTTACAATTTTCAATAGAATGAACATCGAGAGTCGCGCCAGAATGACAAAATAGAGCTGCTGGACTGCCCCACGCTCCGTCGCCATGCGCCGCCGGCCGACCACTCGTCGCCGCTGCCGGTGGCAGATCTGAGCGATCTACACACCAGTAGGTTCACCTCGACGCCAGGATCTCAAAAACCGATGCCACTTGCCGTCATTCACTCTCGTTTCGCTGAAAATTGCCTTGAAAGTTTCGGCCTCAAATACGCCGATTTCTTCCTTCGGTAGCCAATCGGAGGCATAGCTGGTACCAAAAGGAAGTCCTTGCCACCAGGAGTCGAATGGAACTGGCCTTGCTCGATTTGGCTGCCGGAATCGGCCGAAAATTGCATTCGAAGTCTCGGCGCTGGCAGGTTCTTCTCTCCTCACGTACGATGCCATTCGCCGCCCGATCGGAGTGCCACTGCTTCCACTGAGATCGCTGGATGGTGGGCTAGCCACTGGTGGTGGCGGTGCAGCCCACCGCCTGCTGGATGGCGGTCCTCCAGCCTCGCAGCCCTCTCTCTCTCTCTCCTCCTCTCTCTTCCTTTCCCCATTTCTGTTCTTCCAAATCCGGTCCCGTTTCCCTTCAACAGCCAATCACAAAGCTCCATTTCCTTCTTCTTTTAATTCACACACACATATATATATATATAATATTAACGATGATGATGATGATAATAATAATAATAATAAAAAAAAAAACCATAATTACATAATAATAGTTCAATTAATAAAATTTATTAATAATAATAGTAATTATAATGAAATTCCAAACTTCTGGTAATTTATATAATTAGCAATATAATTTAGATTAATCAAACATAATATTAATTTCCGATATCAAAATATAAATTCTCTAAATAACCATTGTAATATTTTCATAACTAAATATATATAATACTTCTTCAATTCTATATATACATATATAATATTTAAATAAAGTTACTATTTATAATACATATTCAAATAGTATGAATATATATAATTTAATAAAATATAACTTTAATATTTGCTTAAATAAATAAAATAAAGAAAATACTAAAATAATATTTTTCCGAATAAAAATAGGATTTTATAAAATAATTGAAAATTCAAGGTATTATAGTAAATTTACCAATGAAAATTTTGGTCAGTAAATTCAAAATTTTTTATCTGTAAATTAAAAAACATTTTGTTTTCCAATTTACTGACTGAAATTTTTGTAAGTAAAATTAAAAAATATTTTGTTCTCCAATTTACCGACTAAAAGTTTTGTTGGTAAATTTACCAATGGAAAATTTTTGTCGATAAATTCAAAATTTTTTGTTGGTAAATTAAAAAAGCATTTTGTTCTCCAATTTACAGACGAAAATTTTTATAGGTAAATTTACTGACTAAAAATTTTATCGATATATTGTCGCTGATTTTTTACACCATTTTTTTCACCTTATTTGGTGAGAAATTTGACGGTTGGTATTTTTTTTCAAGTAAACTATCGGTAATTTGTCGGTAATTAATAAAAAAAGAAAACTTTATTGTTTCATTAATATTCTGTCAGTAATTTAGTAAATTTGCCAATAAAATTATTTATATCAGTAAATTTTATCGATAAATTTTAATTTTTTTGTAGTGAATATATATAATTTTTTTTATCATTCGTTTTTCAGTTGGTTCATATCATAGCTATTCTATATTTGGGCTACTAGCCCAAATCCTGAATAGAAAATAATTTAACATCACATGAGTTAAATTAATTATTTTTATTTGAGAAAAATTAAATTTGGCGATTTAGTGCAAACCTTGGCCATATAAATAAAAATATGTGAAGGTATTGTTCATATGACCAAGCCCAAATAGCCAACCTGAGTTGAGATTGGTTAAGCTCTTTATTATCAATTAGTTTAAGTAAGACCTGAACCCAAATGACAAATGAATAGGTCTAATCCATATATAAATAAATTTAACTTATATATTTTATTTATATTAATATTCTCAATTATTAAAAGGTAAAATTTAAATTTAATAAAATAATAATAAATTACGTTGGTGAAAATATTTGAAGAAAATAAAACATAAATAAAAAATATAATTAAAATCTAGAGTCCACAACCACTACTAATGGCATCTTCAATTTTCTCAGTCGAGGACTTGATGATCTTGATCCATTTTTTCTCTTGTCATGTCAATTCAAATCTTGCAAAAAGTCCTCTCGTTACTCCAATCCTTTCATTCCCAATTGACCCATTTGGTTCAAAGGCTTCACCTTCCTATAGTGAGAAAAATGGCCTGATGAGTATATGGATGGAAGTTCAAGATTATGGGAAGCCAGCCTTTATACTCAAATCTGGAGTTTTGAGAGTAGAAAAATATTACTCTTCTTGTTTAATTAATATAACTTCTTCTCTCGGTAGATATCACCATTTGAATGATAGATTTGCGCCAGATAAGTTCGCCCTATTAGCTAGCTCAATTTAACTAAATCTTAATCTAAATATTAAAAAAAAATGCAGAAAATTTGATCGACTAATTTATACAATGAAAAAAAAAAGTGATGTTTCGAAGTGAAAAGGAAATTCAATTAATTAATAGTCCATTAATTCAATATAAATTTGTGTAGAATTTTTTAGGAGTTGGATTAAATAATAAAATATATCAACTTGTATTGTTTGAATAAATAAATTGTACATCAAAATTGAATATTTTTCGTAGTGACTTTTTAAGTAATACTAGATTTTTTTTATAACGTGATTCACAAATAAATCTCCATTATAACTTATTAGAACTTGTTAGAAATACAAATTTTTATTTTAAATTTTTACTTTTTCTTTATTAAAGTTTTAATGACCAGTTTTTTGTTACTTAAATATAAAATGATATAAAACTTTTCAGATAAATACTATGAAATTGAAATCTTATTAGTCAATTAAAATTTTAATGAAGCAATATTTATATGATTTGATTATTAAATTCAGTTTAGTTATTTCAAATTAAATTAAATTTTCATATGAAAAATATAAAAATTTAATGAAAATATAATTATACACAATAAATATTATCTAAGTTATATAATCATGCATATTTAATACAATTAGAATGATGACATCAAATAATTATAGATTTCATATAAATATATGAATGTATTTTAAAAAATAATACATATACAATATTGAAAGAAGACTTAAGCATATCTAAATAAGTCATTTCTTACAATTTTAAATGATATTTTTATATTCAATAATATGTTAGAGAAAAAAAAATTGATAGATACATTTTTGATGGGGGGACTAAAAAAGCCCAGATTGGGCTTAGGCCCAACAAGTAATACATAACCGATAAAGTCCAGCTCAAAAAAGAGTAATCCATTTTCTACTCGTATAAGGTGTCCTAAGCAAACAAGTCCAAGTAGAACGAGTTCAGTATCCAGTTTAGATTGGAATCTCCTACTTATTGTCCGAACAAAGTTAGGATCTGCTATCTATAAATACCTTAATTGTAAAGCCTAAAAGCCATATTCTAATATATTGCAGTTTGACTACATTTAATAAAATCTTTAGGGAAATTATCTCATTACACTTTACTTTACTTTATATCATTCAATCCCATTTAATTCATTGTGTATTTATATCTTCTGTTTGGTCAAAATTAGCTCCATCAAATTGGCACTGTCTGTGAGAAACGATTAAACAAATTGTATCCCTTCGACATTATCCACAATTTCTCATAAAAACCATCATCATGGCAGGCAACAGCCACAACGATTAGGATAACTTTCCCAGGGACCCCAGGAGCAGTTGAACTCATCCAAAGGTTCCTAATAAGGATGAGACTTACACCCTAATGGGTCACTCAGGACCCATGGACATTAGTATAGCATTGCAGCAGCTCAACATGTCCATTCTTGGAATGAGTAATAGCCAACCTGTGATACTGACATTAAAGGCCACATTCGCATTACAGTCATTATTAATAGCCCTTCAAACCCCGCAAAATACCCTATTACCAAACACTAGATCCAACACTGAATTAGTATAAGAAGGAGACTTGAATCGAAGACTGGACTTCAAGGTAGTCCCCCCGGTAGATTTAGAAAGAAATCACCAAACTGAGCGAAACAAAAGAGGAAGGTCCAATGTCGACAAGTCCTAGTTTAGAGGACCATCTCATAACACCAAAGATACCCTTGCAACTAGGCAGACATGCCCCACGAACCAGGAGTGAAGTGCTCACACTAGAGTTGAAGTTAGAGCCATAAAGAACGAGGCACTAGAGATCAAAACTAAGATAGCAAAAGACACAAGAAAAGATACGAAGTTTATAAGCAAAGTTCCTCTGAGTCCTCATTGCAAAGCAAGGGACAAGAAGAACAGGAAGTTGCTAGTCAAAGAACACAGAAGACATAAAGGGACACGGTCAAGAAATTCCTGGATGAACTTACAGGGGAGCTGAGGAGAAAATATATGGACAAAAACTTTAAATTAGTGCTAAAATTCCCTTTCACTAAGTCAATCCGAGAATATGGAATGCTTGGTAAGTTCAAGCCTCTAGTACTAAAGAAATATAACAGAGAGATGGATCTGAGAACCCATGTGATGGACTATAAGCATACGGTCAAATTTCAAATGGGGAGCGACGAGGTGCTATGCAGAGCTTTTAGAGGGTCCCTAGAAGGGGCAACCACGAGATGGTTCAATATCCTAAAAGAAGAAAGCATTTCAAACCTTGCCTAGCTCGCTACAATTTTTATGCAAAGATTCGTAGCTAGCATCCCTTTAAAAAAATGAACTCAAAGCTTAAAAGCTGTCACTCAGAAGGACAGGGAGTTCGTAAGGGACTACGTGGCGAAGTGCTCACACTAGAGCTGAAGTTAGAGCCATAAAGAACGAGGCATTAGAGATCAAAACCAAGGTAGTAAAAGACACAGGAAAAGATACAAAGTTTATAAGCAAAATTCCTTTGAGTCCTCATTGCAAAGCAAGGGACAAGAAGAACAGGAAGTGGCCAGTCAAAGAAACACAGAAGACATAAAGGACACAGTCAAGAAATTCCTGGATGAACTTACAGAGGAGATGAGAAGAAAATCTATAGACAAAAACTTCAAATTAGTGCTAAAATCCCTTTTCACTAAGTCAATCCGGGAATATGGAATGCCTGGTAAGTTCAAGCCTCTAGTACTACAGAAATATAGCAGAGAGATGGATTTGAGAGCCCATGTGATAGACTATAAGCATGCGGTCAAATTCCAAATGGGGAGTGACGAGGTGATATGCAAAGCTTTTAGAGGGTCACTATAAGGGGCAGCCACGAGATGGTTCAATAGCCTGAAAGAAGAAAGTATTTCAAACTTTACCCAGCTTGCTATAATTTTTATGCAGAGATTCGTAGCTAGCATCCCTTTAGAAAAGCGAACTCAAAGCTTAGAAGTTGTCACTCAGAAGGATAAGGAGTCCCTAAGGGACTATGTGGCTCGCTTTAATAGGGAAGCCCTTAAAGTCACCCAATTAGATCAAGCCCGAGCAGTAGAGGCATTACAGAATGGCACCAATCATATTGATTACTTCAAAGGGTTGTGCAAGCATACACCCACCACCTTAGAAGAAGCCATAGTGATTAGCTAGAAGTATATCAGGCAAGATGATGCCTTTACTTTTAAGAAAAGGAAAGGAGGTGAAGCTCCAAAGGGAGAACCTATAATGAAAAAACAAGATAAAAAATATAGGAAAAACCTATTGATAGGGCAAAATAATAGTAGCAAAAGTCGAACACCTTATGCTGTATATTTGCTAAGAAGGACCCCTCTAAATGTAGGCTTGGCTGATGTGTTCGCCACATTCAAAGATAAGGATATTTGGGTTAGCCCCCAACCCTTGCTACAACTAGCAAATTAGAGAAGTAGAAACAAATTCAGTTTATTCCACAACATCCATAGGCATAACATTAATGATTGCTAGCAATTAATGGTGATGATAGAAAGATGATCAAGCAGGGGTACCTGAGAAATTTCATAAAAAATGATAATTAGGGAAGAACCAATAAGGATAAAGGGAAGCAACCAGTTAACGACAGGTCAGCAAGAGTAATCAATTGTCTTATGGGGGGACTCAATGAACCAATAAGCTGCAATCAAACCAAAGCCTCTCAAAGGAAAAAAAAAGCTCCTGAGTTTATTTTTTACAATGGAGCTAAGGAACTAGCTCGTAGGACAAATGGCAGTAGCCTGGAATACCCCCATTTTGACCTTTTAGTTATACAGGCAGTGGTCACAAATTTCCTAGTTAAAAGAATCTTAGTAAACGATGGTAGCTTAGTCAACCTCCTCACCGTAGATGCATATGCCAAAATGGTGTTGAAAGAGTGTGAATTACAAGATGTGGGGACACTAGTTTGCATATTGGATGAGACAGAAGTGCCTTTAGTAGGGATAGCCAGGTTGCCTATCACCTTGGGTGTAGCTCCAAAAAGCGTCACCACTATGGCCAACTTTGTAGTGGTTAGGCTACCTTTAGCATATTACATTCTCATTAGGAGGCCCCTCCTCTACGATCTAGACGTGACAACTAACATCAAGCACTTAAGTATGATGATTCCTAAGCCTGAAGGAGGGGAGGTTAATGTCTATGGGATACAAGAATAGGGGGAACCAAAGAAGAAAAAAGCAAAGAAAATATCCTCTCAAATAGAGGAGGCAGCAGTGGTGGATGCAACAAAGGGAATTTCTCAACAACGAACTGAGCCTGTAGAAGAATTGGAAAAGTTACTCATGGGGATGGAGTCAGGGAAATACTTGCTAGTGAATGCCTCGTTATGCAAGAAGCAAAAGGTCCAAGCACACTAATTTTCCCTATTTTTTACAATTGTTCATTATTTTATAACACATTATTAGCACGAGACTCTACCAAGTTATTTATTTTAGTATACAAATTTAAGGTATATTTTGAAGTTAGTGGTGATAACAAAAGGTATGTAATGGGGTGAAGTTTCATATTCTTGATTAATTTAAAGGTATAAAAACAAAAAGTCTAATTTCTTTTCCCTTGATAATCTTAGAACATTATAGATGGGTTTATTAGCTATTTTGGTGGTTGATAGCATGATTTACGCTTCAATTTTATCAAATTTTGGGTATGCAAGTCGATTATTATTATAATTTTTTAAGTTTTTGATGTAATTTTGTGTTTTTCTCTCTTTTATTTGGGTAATTTAACCATGAATTTCTAAATGTATCAAAGGTTAGCCTAGTGAATCCATTTTAATGTCATTGTCAGGTTATGAAAATTTGTATGTATGGGATTATTTAGCTATACAGACACCCATACACCTATAACCACTCCATACATATGAATATAAAGGCACGTTGCTTTCAAGGGACTTAATGGAATTTTTATAGATTCAAATGCATATAATTTCATTTTATATGTAAGTTTTCATTTTATATGCATAATAATATTTTTCATGATATATAATTATTGTTGTAATAATAATTTTATTATATTTTTAGATATATTATTTGATGCCATTTAATTTTAATAAATTAAATATAGTTCCTGAAAAATTTATATTCTAAATTCCGGCAGAATTGGTATCTTATATTTCTGAAGAATTAAGTATCCAAATTATTGAGAAATTATAATCTGAATTTGTTAAAGAACTAATATTCTATGTTCTTGAAAAACTAAATATATTGTCTATAAGTTTTTAAAAAACTAATTTAATTATGATCACACTAGACGTTATTTAAGTGAAGAAAAACTAAATATCTCACTATTAAAGGTTTTTTTTTTTTTTTTTTTTTTTTTTTTTTTTTTTTTGTCTCTAGAAGAGTTATAAAGATCAATATGATCACTTGAAAGCTATGGTATTACCACAAACTTATTATGATTGGCTAAATCTGTGCCTACAAAACTTGAAGTCTACTTTAGAATATAGTTCAACAATGTTTAGAATCACTTCACAGCTAAAATTGCAAAGTGAAAAAGTTACAAAATATGATATGTTACATGCTTCTATAACAGTAGTATAAAAAATGAAAATTTACAAATATTGTTAGTCTTTTAGTGGTTGAAAAGAATAATTGTTAATGATAAATCATCAAATATTCTCACTAGTACAATTGCATTCCTTTAACTGAATACCATAAATCATTTGATAGATCATGAGAATTCTAGAAGAGGAACTACCCATATATAAAACACAACTTAATTCAATATTAGTGATTTTATATAAACTCCCTGAAGGAGTAATTGACAAGGATTTTACATTTTTATTATTTGTTGTATTTCGCTTTTTAATGTCTTTATATTCCATTATATTTTATCAATAAGTTGTGCATTATAATGAGTCATTTTATTATTGTTTTATCCTCAGTATAAATGCATAATATATTGTATTGAACCTGTAGTTCAAGTATTAAACTTATAATTTGATAATTAAACCTTGAAAATTTAGTATGACATGCCATTGTGCATGTTGTTTTACTTTAGATTCGAACATTTGCATTAATAAATATTCTTCGTTACAACTTGTGCATGGACATGAGCCCAATATTTTTTTTAGTAAGTTTTTGGTTGTATGTACCAATAGCATCATCTCAATGTGTGAAAAAACAAATCCAAAGAAGAGACTTGAAATTTATTTTGATGAAGCACATTTCCCAACATTATGGGAGGAAAAGCACCTGCAGTACTAAAGAACGTTGAGAAATTTATTGGAAGGAAAACCCTTTAAACAATTTGGATCTATGTATAAGTTAAAGTGAACCAGAAGTTAAGAAAATAACATAGTTGCAACAAATTACAACTTAACTACCAAATGCATTTGTAGATGCTAAAAGAGTAATAAAGTCTCATATTGCAGCTGTTAATATCCCAACAAGGGTTGTGGTTTCAATTGCAAATAGAAAATCAATCAATTTCACTATATGCTAAAAGCGTGAATAGTAAATTAGAACTAAAGATAAAAATCTACAGAAAACAAAAATAACATCACTCGTAAAATCTCCTGAAAGAGGAAAATCTTAGTCAAAGAGTTATAGTCAATTATGAGACATAGATTGAGACAATGGAACAATTAAATCCTCCAGATATGGCTTATAAATTTGATGATCATATAAATGAAAACTATGAAATTTCAATTAATTTTGTAGTATACGAGAAAGAGTTGATAGAAATTCGATTATCGTCGATGAATAATTTGCCTTAATAGTAACTCTTATTGTTTTGGATACATAATCTATAAGTATAACTGACTATTAGCATAAATATGATTGATTATCATAGAAAGAGGCAATTAAATTAGAATTAGACTCGCCATATTATTAACTATGAGAAAACTAATTTTCTTATGAAAATGGTCTCGTTCTGTTATTTGATTAGTATGATAGTTAAAGAAATACTTGATATATGCTTTATGAAAATGATATTTATATAGAGTCCTAGAAAAATCAAAGATATCATAAATGAATGCACATTAAACATGTGACATATATTTCATCAAATTGCAGAAATCCCTGTATAGATTAAAGCAATATAGATATGTGGTATAATTATTTAAGTAAATTCTTATTAAAAGAAAGATATGTGAATAATACACTATGTCTATTTGTATTCATAAAAGACTATAGAATGGTAAATATTATTATTGTAGTATATGTTGATTATTTAAATATCATTGTGACCCCTAACGAACTTAAAGAAACATGTACATATTTGAAGAGTGAGTTCGAGACGAAAAATTTAAAGGAAATGAAATTTTGTTTCAGTCTGCAGGTCGATTATTTATCCTAAGGAGTCATAATACACTAATCTACTTATATGGAAAAGGTATTTAAGTAATTTTGCATGAATAAATCATTTACCTTAAGCACACTAATAAGTGATCTGCTCACTGGAAGTGAAGAGAGACCTTTTTAGACTTAAAGAAGATAACAAAGAGCTATTTGATCTTGAAGTACCATTTATAAGTGCTATAAGAGCACTAATGTATCTTGCAAATTGTATTTGGCTTAATATTGCATTTGTAAGAAAAATTCTTAACTAGGTATAATTTTGCACCTACTAAGAGACATTAGAGTGGTGTAAAATGTCACCTTGAATGTACTATTAATATTATGATTATATTTTGATTCAGATTTGAAATTAATCTATATGCGAATGTTGGTTATTTGCTTGATCTTCATAATGGTGATCTTAGATTGGTTATGTATTCATTTATAGTGTTACTACAATTTTACAAAGATTTTTATGATTCTAAAGTACCTCACTAAAGATATTCCTGTTATGTTTTGAGAATAATATAATCTGCATTGCACAAATTAAAGTGGATATATCAAGGGTGACCGAAGTAAACATATAAACTTCATCCAAATTCTTGTATATACATGAGCTCTAGAAGAGATATTCACTAAATTCGCTCTAGTGATAATCTAACAGACTTATGTACTAAGTCTTTATCTAGTGTGGTATTCAAACGAAATTCTTTCATCGATTAGTATATGTCGTGTTAAAATATATTCTCATTAGAGGGAGCAAATTATTATATGATTATACTCTTTTTCCTTAGTCAAGTTTTTGTTCCACAAAATTTTCTTGGACAAAAGTTTTAATGAGACAATTTTTGCAATGACAGGATAGCGCATGAATTATATTCTTTTTTTTAGATATATTTTTTTTCCACTGGGTTTTTTTAGCAAGATTTTTAATGAGGCATATTTATCGTGCAAATAATATTTAAAGCGGAAATGTTATAAATAAATTATTATATATGAATATTATTTAAATGTATTTGGATACACAATTTGGAGAGATATAATATTCATTAAATTCAATCAAAGAATAACTTGGTATATTTTTTTTATAAAAGCACTTCCTACAATAACATTTAAGAAGTTGGTAAACAAAATTTGCATTAGCTGGTTACGAGATCTTTATTAGAAATCATGTATTTATGAAAGAAAGATTCTTGTGCATTGCACTTTTTTTCTCTTAGCTTACGTTTTACCAGACAAGATTTTTAATGAAGCTTGAATAATGTACTTTTTTTCTTAACTAAAATTTATTTCCTACAAGGTTTGTTTTAGTAATGTTTTAATGAGATATATTTTTTGTAATATACATCCAATGGGAGAATTTTGTGATAATATTGAAGGTCAATCCTGTATATATATAGATTGATATTCTTATGTAAATAAAACTTTATTTATATTTTTATCTCCGTAATTTTTTACGTTTATAAATAAGTATTACAATCAAGTAATTATACACAAAAATTTATTGTTTCTTTTCTCTATTCTTTACAATTATTCTTTATTTTATAATATAAATAACATTTTTTTTATTCTGTTAATAATACAACAAATATAGGGGATAAAAATGAAAAATGATGTAAAAGTACTAGTAGAAGGATCAACTTGATATATTTTAAAATGGAAAATCTTGGTAATATGATAAAAAGCTCCCCTATAAAAGAAAGCCATATATATATATATATATATATATATATATATATATTGAGAATGGATACATGAATTTTTTTCAAGAATCATTATATGTTTAGAAATATATACAAAAATTTAACAAAAATCTTGATTTATATTTAGAAAGAGCCATGAGAATTATTAAATTTGACTATGGATATAAATTTTTAATTATCTATGAACCAAACTAACATTAGAAGATGATTATTATTGTTTTACTTGATGGGGTGAGTCTTGATGACAGCATCAGTCATCTCAGCAGCCAAATTCTTATGAACATTTATTCCTCCATCTATAACTTATCAGCAAAGCCACGAACATATCATTTTTATTAGTAATCAATTTGCAACACTTCAAAGCTTTCCAGGAATAGTGCCAGCATTATCAGAGACAAACAGCTCACCAGTTGATACCCTGAAATGATGGCCAGACAGCAATAAGAGGGCATTCATACCAAGCATCTGTACTACAAAATGTTCATATCAAGTAATAAAATTATCAGCTTATAAATCTTTGCTAATTTTACATTTCACCAGAATCAATGGAATGTTATGTTTAATTTTCATACCCTTGATAATTTATCATGTTGCAGCTGAATAACCCTAACGCAATTTCCTGTAATTTATCAGTACAGCAAGAGTTTGTTGAGCAAGGATACCTCAACTGTCATAAAAGGAGTTAAATCTAAAGCAAAAACCATCACATTAATACCAAAATACATTCAGTTTATAAAAATTTCAAATAAGTACTAAACTTTTCCATTTCAATGCCACCATATAGAAAATTACTTCAGTCGAGTCTAATTTGTATCAGGCAACGTAGCATAGAGAAAACATCACGCAAAAGGCTTAATCAGTGCCATCATATTCTTTGAGGAGTTTCACATAACTAATGTTTAATGAAATTTCAAATAATACGAGGCATTTGAAAGTGCTGAAAAACTATCGTATAAAAGCTCATATACACAAAGTAATTAAGAACCATACCTCACTGCAATCAGGATAAAATAGTTTGTAAACTAGGTGATGAAAAGATTATATTTTTAATTAGGAAGACAGGCTCTTCCATTTATAGACACCCTATTAAGGAAAAATATTACAGCTTTAAATAGGAATATTTACATCTTATACAATAGGAATCAAATCCCTATAACTTCAAAATCAGATCCCTAAAAATCAGGCACAGAATCCTTCGATTAAATCACTGATTTTCAACATATTTTTCAAGATGGTGAAGATGATCGGCATCAAAGTAGGCAATATAACTTGCAGCTAGATCCAATATATAAGTTATTCTTTTTTATTTATTTTTTATTTTTGAGGGACCAATATAAGTTCATATCCTTTTATTCTCAGGAACTTTGTGTGATTTTGACCCCAATCATAGTGTACATTTGAGACACAGTTTTATATAGATATAACAGAAATATGATTAGTTGTGGGGACATCACAATTTTGGTAGACTCATTAGATTCGGATGAAAGTTTAACTGCATCTAAATTAAAGTTTAAGAACCAAATTAGATCACATTTATATAAAACAAAGGAATTTCGATCCAATCAAAACTAAATGAAAGATTTTAGCAACCATTGATGGAAGTAAAATATATATTACATCAATCAGAGATTTTCCAAGCAGAAAAAGCAATCACCTAACTATCACTGGCAAATTCTCAGGGGCATTTATTCCTACATCTATAATAGTCAATAAAATAGAATAACAAAGCTAAGAACAAATCACCAAAAAAGCATGTTATGTAATCTACCAATCAAACAACATAGGAGGGAAATAACATAAAAAATAGGGAAAACAATTTGCAATACTTTGGAGATTTCCAAGAATAGTCAAGATAACCAGAGGAGAGAGAGCTCAGTTACCATGAAATGATGACGAGCACAATAAGAGGGTCACTACACCCAACTTCTGTACCACACTGCAAATATCAAGTAATAAAATGATCAACTCATATATCTTTACTAATTGTACATTTCACCAGAATGAATGCAATGTTATGATTCACAAATTTTCATACCATTGACAATTTATTATGTTGCAACTGAATATTCTAATGCAACTTCGTGTAATTTTCTTGCTTCAGATTATGCTCATTGATCACTCTTTAACATCTGCTTCTTGGCATATATCTCATGCCTGTCTCTTCAAAAGAATATTTCCAACTCGACTACTAGACTCTTCTAGATATCTTCAGTGTGATTTTACAGGGCTGTATGTCATCCTTTTCCATGAGACAAGTAAGAATTTTAAGGCAATCATGCACCATATCTGCTTTTCTGCAATTCTTGGAATGCACATTAAGCTGCTTTGAATAAAATATATTTCCAATTCAAAGAACAGTAGATTCTTCTAGATATCCTCTGCATGATTTTAAGAGGGTAACATTTCATCCTTTTCCATGTGATGGGAAAGAATTGTAAGACAGTTGTGCACCATCATTACTTCAGGATGTGACTGGTCTTTGACAAAGAAACATTTCATTCTCTTGTCAATCTCAATCCAGCTACACCCAGGGTTCTTTCTCAGTCCTAACTCTTTCATCTTTAGTCTCACAATGCGCATCTTATCCCATTTATTGACAGAGGCATACATATTTGATAAAGTAATATAAGTTGATGGATCATCAGGATCTTTCTTAATAAGCAACTTGGCAATTTCCTCCCCCAATTCTAAATCCTTTTGCAACTGACATGCAGAAAATAGTGTGCTTAACAATCCAGCATCTTCTGTAAATTCTGGAGTGCTCTGGAGAATGCTATAAGCTTCATGCGATCTTCCAGCACGCCCAAGAAGATCAATCAAGCATGAGTAGTGTTCAATTCTGGGCCTAATTCCATATTTTGTGGTCATCTGATTGAAATAATAATAGCCTTTATCTACCAATCCTGCATGGCTGCAAGCTGATAACACTGCAAGGAAAGTAACTGCATCTGGTTTTGCATTAGATTGCTGCATTTCACCAAAAAGCCTTATAGCTTCTAAAGCTTGGCCATGAGATCCGTATGCTGCAATCATTGAAGTCCATGATACAAGATCCCTCTCTGGCAACTTATTAAAAACATTATGGGCTTCATCCACAGCACCACATTTAGCATACATGTCAAGGAGAGCTCCCATGACAATTTCATTAGCTTCGAATCCCCTCTCAGTTACACAATTGTGGATCTCTTTTCCCTTTTCTAAGGCTGATAATTGGGAACAAGCTGATAAGATACTAGAGAATGTTACAGCATCTGGATTTACACTGGCTACTTTCATGTCATCATATGTGCCAAGTGCCTCAAAATAATAGCCTGCTGACACATATCCAGAAATCATAACATTCCAACAAACTAAATCTGCTCTTGCCAGTATTTTAAAGACATTTTGAGCTGACTGGACTCTTCCACATTTGAAATACAGATCAATCAGTCCACTGTTAACAAAGACATCAGATTGAATTCTGTTTCTAATCACATATCCGTGCATGAATCTTCCATGTCGAAGCTGGGTTGCTCTTGAACAAGCTATTAATATGATACTTAAAGTAGTTAGATTTGGTTTAGTACCGTCCATATTCATTTTCTTAAAAAGTTCAATGCATCCGTTGCTATCACCTACTGAACTGTACCCTGCAATCATTGAATTCCAGGCAACCAAAGTCTTTTTTGGCATCTGCTCAAAAATGCCTTTAGCTATATCTAAGCAACCACACTTCCCATACATATCCACAAGAGCAGAACTAACAAAACTATCCAACACCATCCCCCTTCTCATTATTTCCCTATGAATGTATTTCCCTCTTTCCAAGTCCAAAAGCCTTGCACAAGATGAGATAACCATTGTCAAAGTCACTGAGTTTGGCTCAAACCCATACTCTCTCATTTTCCCAAAAAGTTCGACTGCTTTCTCAGCATTGCCA
This sequence comes from Reutealis trisperma, assembly GCA_947687605.1. Lineage (NCBI taxonomy): Eukaryota > Viridiplantae > Streptophyta > Magnoliopsida > Malpighiales > Euphorbiaceae > Reutealis > Reutealis trisperma. The sequence goes on from CANTUT010000958.1 coordinate 66,412, forward strand.
TCTTGATAATAACAAGAAATAACTGTATTCCAACTTGCCACATCTCTATTGGGCATTTCGTCAAACAACTGTATAGCATGCCCAATGAAATTGCACTTTGCATACAACCCCACAAGAGAGCTTGCAACAACAGTATCCAACACAAAACCAGATTTTATGAAATGGGCATGTAGCATTCTCCCATAACTATCTTTACCTAATGCACCACAAGCCTTTAGCACACTTGGGTAGGTAAAACTATCAGGTTTCAAGTAAGGGTATCGTAATAACCTATCAAAAAGCTCAAGAGCTTCAATGTGCATATGATTCTTGGTGTAAGCAGCCATAAGGCCATTCCACAAGGAGATGTCTAGCGGGTTCTCTATCCTTCTGAAAATAAGTTTAGCATAGTCATAGTATTGGCAAGCAAAGTAGAAGTTGATAAGGTTCTTGCACAACACAATGTTGTCTTGCAGGCCTAGAGTGACCATTTTCTGGTGGCAGAGTTTACCTCGAAGCAGTGATTTCGAAGTAACGCATGTTCTCAAGACAAAAAGTAGTCTTGTAGTGTCCATTCAAGAAGTGGTGGATAGGAATTGTAAACAACCAAAATTTCCTTGACATGAACAAGAAAGAAAGAAAGCTTCAGATAAGAGGAAATGCCAAAACAAAAATAAATATATAAATAAACAGAATGGATATAGGCTAAACATTTTTTCCATACCAACTATGATATCCATCAAGCTAAAAAAATATCAAAAATCTCACCAACAGCATCTCCGACTGCGACGCCGGCGATCACACGAGCCAGGCCACTGTCACTTGCCAGTTCTAATTATATGTTTTTGCCGTCAGCTTATGAAGTTTATGCAAGGTAAATAGAATGAGGGAAAAAAAAGGATAAAATTATATTTCCTCTCTGTTAATTTTTTTTTTGACCAAAAAAAAAAAAGCCCAAAAGATGATTTAATTAAAAAAGAAAATTAAAAAGACAAATTCTGGACATGTTATGTGAAAAAAAAAAGGGTTCATAAAAATAGAAATAACTATTAAAACAGGACAAAAATGAAATTGCAGCTTTCAGAACCAAACAACAAGTGATTCATTTTCATTTAAAAACAAAATGAATAAAACTTAGTTTATATACCCAATAAGCTGTTGACAAGTTAATCAACAGAGAAGTTTCAAATACCTACTTCGAGTTGGAGTGAGTTGAAAAACAGCTGAGTCAAGCCGAGCTCAAGGCTTCATTTTTGTCAAGAACCGATCTCCAGTGGCCTCAAAAAAATGAAATCAATCGAAAATCAAATAGGAATAGAAAAAGAACCCAGAAAAGGGGGAAAAAAGAGCTTTCAACAGATTTGAGTAATCCTCCATGGAAGACCTTGAAGAGAAGCTCCAGAACTTGAAATTTCTAACAGAGAAAGGAGAGACAATGAGAATGGTGAACGACCGCTCCAGAACTTTGCTATTTAAATTTCTTTTTCTTTTTTTATTAAATTATCTTTTGGGCTTCTTTAGTTTAAAAATAATAATAATAATAATTGTATCTATCCGACATGGCAAATTTAATTAGTGCAATACTTCAATTGATTTATGAATAAGTGGTAAATTATCTTCCAAAAAAAATAAAAATTTTCAATGAGCAGTGAATTATGTCTACTTATATATATAAAAATTAATGCTTATAAATATACCCTTATATTTTTTTTTACTAATATGTTTTTCCATATTTCATTATATTTTTAAAAATTACCGCTTCCATGTTGTTCTCTTTCTATATAAATTAAAGCTTATAAATATACCTTTATATTTTTTTTTATTTATGTGTTTTTCTATATTTTGTATCCTATAATTTTATAAATGATCGATTCTACATTTCTATTTTTCTATTTCCTTATTTCTCATTTCCGTTATCGTGCAATCTAAATATTTACTTAAAAGTTTCTCTTCTTTTTAATTTTTTGCCAAATCTTAAGAATTTCTCTTTATGAAGATGAATTAATATTTAATATGATAGGAAAAATGCTCATCTTGCTCCTAAACGGTTTCATTATTTTCTAAGTATAGAATAAACTTTTGGATGAATTTAAGATAATAATTTTAATTCAAGACCAATTAAATAATTTTCGCCAAAAATAAAAAAAATGTCATTTTTATTTTTAAAATAATAAAATATGATTTAAAAATATGGTTCATGTATCTCTAATTTTTACAACCTTATGCAATTAAACCTCATTTTTAAAAATTTAATTATTTTACGTCATTCAACAATTTTATTTGCATTTCTATCTTATTTTAACTTGCTGGGAAAAGAAATTGTCTCCTAAGAGCATCTTCAAAAATCTCCATATTCTTCCATTTTCTTAAAAAATAGGGAGTCAAATTAATTTTAATTTTTTCAACAACTTTCTAAACTAAATTTCTTTTTTAAAATTTATAAGGAACTACTTTCTCTCTTATTAAATTGAAGAAGTGAGAAAGTGACTATTAACTATTTTTTTATTATTTTATTTACTTCTTTCTCATTTTCTCCTCATTATTCTTTTCTTGAATAGTTTTATTAATAAAAAATTATATAAAGAGTGAAATAGAGAGTAGTATTGGGGTATGCACAATTTTAAAGATAAGTTAAAATAAGAAATTGATTTATATTATAATAGAGAGTGAAACTAAGAGTATTGTTAAGGATGCTTTAATGGCATAACACCTAAGACAACAATAAACACAATCGTGGGACACAAAGTCAATGGACTATGAGTTAATTTTTTTTGTTTTCTTAGTTTTTTCTCCCTCTCTTGTCATCCTCTCTCCCCAATCTCTCTCTCTCTATTTCTTTCTTCTCTTTCTATCTTCTCCCTTTTCTATTTCCCAATTGCTTGAAAATAGTTGTGGCTACCTTAGTGGTGGTTTTTGGAGGTGTTACTACCTTGTGAAGATAGTGTTGAGGAAGATGTAGGAGGGCTCAAAAAAATTTAAAAAAAAAATGCATCAAACACAATATGGGTATACTACGCACATAACAATAATTTTCTTTGTTGTTGCTATTTTATCATTTTTGTGGTTGTTGATTAAGGAAATGGATTGGAAAAGAAGAAAGAAACTAATTAATTAGTTCTTGAATTTTGGTTTTGTCAAACTATACAGTATTTTCATCCATTTTCATAGTTAAAACTTTATAAAAAGACTAAAATGTCATGATAAGCCAGGATTATTTACAATATGAACCTTACACTAATTCCTATATATTAAAATTTTCAAAAGCTAAGGGGTCAATTTTATTTTTTAATATAAATTAGTATACTATATATTAAAATTTTCAAAAATTAGGGAGGCTATGGCCTTCTCGACTCCTAGTTTCGTCATTGAAAATGTCTCTTTTTTATACTTAAAATTTTCATTTCAATTAAATTTAAATTTTTCATCCCAATTAAAGTTTTAATTATGCTAATTTAAAAAGAAAAGAAAAGAAAAGAAAAGAAAAGAAAGGAAAGGAAATTTGGAAATAGATTTTTGAGATAAAATTTTGTTTCATTTTTATTTTAAATTTATTTTTAATATTTTTTAATAGAAAAGGTGAAAGAAAATGGAATAGTTAGTTTATAAAAAAAATAAGAATGAGTTAATTAATTACATCAAATTTCAAAAATAAAATAGTAATTTATCCTAAATTTACTGATTTTTAATTTAAGCCGATTTTATTCAACAATTGATTTTACATACTTTTTAACTCATGTCTTTTTTCACTGAAAATGAAGAAAATTCATTAATGAAGATAAACTATTTTAGTTCTTACAAGAGAGTCCAAATCGCTAGGAATATTATATAACCAACCAGGACTGTAACAAAGGTTATGATTTTTAGACAGAAAATTAGCCACTTTGTTGCAATTCTTGTTTACAAAGTCGAAAGCAGAAAACATAAAATTCCTAGCTAACAATTTGATGTTCTCAACAATAGTTTGTATCTCCCACGGGATCTCCTTATTATTGCCATTAATACTTGAAATGGGGATTAAGAAGTCAGACTCACAAGCAACCCATTCTAACCTTAAGTAGTTTGCATATCTGACTGCATCCTGAAAAGTAGTGGTTTCAACTACTAAGGCATAATGACAAAAAAATCTTGCAAATGTGACCATTAAGTAATTGTCCATTACTATTTTTACAAACAAATGCTAATTGTCCCACACATGTATGAGCATCAAAAGAGGCATCTGTATTAATCTTCATTACATTTGGTGGAGGAGGAATCCATTATCGCAAAGTTGGTCTCCCATCTTGTGTCATCTGACCAAGTTCCTATGTTTCTCTATCTCATAATAGGCTTCCTCATTTAGCTCCCAATAATTCATAGCCTCATGCAATAATTGTTGAGGCTGTGTTGATGACCTATTATACACCCATTCATTTCTAGCTTTCCAAATAGCCAAACAAATATTAATGAAAAGTTGGATTTTGTGGCTCTAGATTTTGTGGCTTTCTCCATTGGTCTTTAAGCTTTGTACTATGAATCTCTAGTAAGCACTAAAATGAGCAAAAGAATTATTAAAATGCAAATCAAAAGAAGACATAAACCAGGTAGCCTTGGATTTGTTACATTCAAAAAGCTTATGTATGATAGATTCATCCACCTATCCACACAAAGGATATGTTGAAGTTGGGCTGCAATTCCTGTGAAACAAATTTTGATATACCGGCAAAGCACCTTTGCAACATTTCCAAATGAAAATTTTTAATTTAGGTGGAATTTTTAGCTCCCAAATGTTTTGCCAATTCACATCATGACTATTTGAGCTAGAAGTTGATGGAGTTGCTGAAGCTTCCTTCCTAAGATGAGGTTGTATCCTTTCCTCACCTCAAATTGCCCTCCTGTGCTGTGATGCCCAACCATGACATCCTTTTGATGTAAAGAACCCACCAAAATTCCTTATATACATTTCCTATCATTGTTATCAATGTAAGCTTGCAATTTATCATGATTCTAAGATCTGTCAGCCTCATCAATAAGAGTAGATACTAAATAATCTTCACACCAGCTTGGTTTCATAGAGGATACCTGATAATTCAACCCAATTGGAACCCATTTATCCTCTCAAATAGGAATTAATTTGCCATTACCCAAATTCTATTTATAATCATTTGCAATGACTTCCCTTCCTTTCCAAAACATACTCCAAATCCAAGAAGGGCTAGAACCTCTTTTGGCATTCATAAAATTAGTGAATGGAAAATAAATCCCATTAAATACCCGTGCCATCAAACAATCAGGTTGTGAAATAATATGCTAGCTGAGTTTTGTAAGCAGTGCTTCATTGAAAATTTAAAGTTGCTTAAGACCTAAACCTTCTAATTTCTTTGGCAAAGCAACTTCTTCCCATGTGATCCAATGCATTCCTCTACCATTAACCTCTTGGTTCTACTAGAATCTTACCATTAGCCCTTCAATTTGCCTCAATGTCGACACTAGAAGCATAAAAATAGACCTTAAATATATTAGAGCAGCTTGGATAATATATTTAAGAAATGTTTCTCTACCCTCTAGTGAAAGGAGCTTTCTCTTCCATGATTGTAGCAAATTCATAATTTTCTCCAAAAGAGTGTGGAATAGATGCTTCTTTGAATGTCCCTAATCTGATGGAACACCAAGATACCACTCAATAGCTTGGGAATTTTTCATATGAAGGACTCAAACCCTTTCCTTAACCTTTGCATCAATTTTAGGAGAAAACAAAACTTCTAGCTTTGCATACTTGATTTTTTGACCTAAAGCCTTAGAGTAACAATAAAAAATTTTCAACAAATTATGAGCTTTAGCTTTAGGTGCTTCTCCAAAAGCCATAGTATCATTAGCAAAAAGAATATAAGACAACATTGGATAATGGGATTTAACACAAATACCATGAATAACTCCATCATCCAATCCTTTCTATAACAACTGAGATAAGATTTCAAAACCTATAATGAACAGGAAGGGGGATAATAGATCTTCCTGCCTTAAACCACCTTAAGGTTTAAAATATGGAGAGGAATTACCATTCAAAGTCACAAAATACCTCACAAATGTGATACATTTCATCACCTTATCCACCCAACCTAAATTAAAACCTATTCTTCTTAACATAACTTCAATGAGACGCCAATTAAGCCTGTCATAGGCTTTCAACATATCTAGCTTCAACATCATAAACCCTTTTTCCCTTAATTTTCTCCTCTTTAAGGCATGAATAACCTCATATGCAATTATAACATTGTCTTGTATGGACCGGTCACTCACAAAAGCTTATTGAATAGAAAAGATGAAATTATGTATAAAAGAACTTAAATGAGAAGTTAAAAGTTTGGAAATTACCTTATAAAGGAAATTTGTACATGATATAGGTTTGATTTCAGAGAACTTTGAGGATTCTTCACCTTTGTAATCAATACAATTCTGGCTTTATTGAGATTCAAGGGAAAGAAGCCATTAATAAAGAAATTATGCACCAGCTCTACAAATTTCTCTTCACAATAGACTAGTATTTTTGAAAGAAGATCCCTGAAAAGCCATATGATCTAGGAGATTTATGAGGCCCCAAACTGAACACCACTCTTCTTATCTCATCTTCTTTTGGGATTGCATAAAGTTGTTCATTCATATATGGAGTAACAACCTACAGAATTGCATCAATGATCATAGGTAAGATGTCGCTCCCCTTCTTATTATATAATTCTTTACAGAACTTTGAAGCCTCTCATATAATATTGCTATCACCCTGGATCCAAATACCATCATCAGTCATAATACCTTTAATATAATTTTTATGTTGCCTTTGCATAGTAGTAAGGTGAAAAAAAGGGTATTACAGTCTCCAAAATTCAGCCATTTCACACTGGACTTCATACCCTGAAAAGGTTCCTCCTATTTTTGCAAATATTCTAATTCTTGCTCAAGAATTTTTACCATCTCCAGACCACTCCCCTTGATAGATATTGTTCAAGGAAGTTTTCAATTGATTTATCCTCTTAGCAAAATTACTAACTACTGCTTACTGCCACTCCAAGATTGCTTGTCTACAATCATTTAAATTTTTGCCCCATCGATCTACTATCATGACCATTAGAATTAGAATTCCACACCTGATCCACGATTAATTTGCATTTGTCCCATTCAGCCCATCTAGCCTGAAAAGTGAAAAATTTTTCTAATTTGATTTTGAGATTTACTACTTAAAAGAACCAAAGGTTTATGATTAGACCCTATCAATTCCTTATGAAGAATAGAAGATTCAGGAAATAATTCCCTTCACTTCACTATTGTAAGTCCTCTACCAAGTCCTTCTTGGATCAAATGATCCCCCCTATTTGTTACACCATGTAAATTTGTATCCATGAAAGCCCAAATATATAAGTTCACTATTCTGCAAAAAATTCTGAAACATAGACAAATGTTTCTAAGAAATCTCCTTACCTCTAATTCTTTCAACTCTATTTGCATAACAATTAAATTCCTCCATTAAATCCTCCAATTCAAAGTGGGACTCTTCAAAGCACCCAAAACCTGCAATAATTCCTCATGTTAGTCCTCCCTGGTAGCATCACAAACATCGGTGAAATGCCATCTTCGCCCATCATTAACAACCCCATCCATAAAATTGACTGATAAATTCAAAAAATCAACAGCAACCGAATTAGTCCACCATAAAGTTAAATCTCCTGAAGATATTTTAGGCTCAACATACATAGTATCCCCAAAGCCTATTTATTTTGATACTTCTCTAAAAATCTAGTGCTTTGCTTTGTCTTACAAAAAAAAAAAAAAAAAAAAAAAACTCAGTTGATATTTATTTATAAGTCCCTTAAGGGTATGAATTGTCAAGGCTCAACCAAAACCTTAACAATTCCATCAAAGAAAAGTCATGGCTCCACTAGTGGTTTTTCGCCAGTCACTGAGGAGGCAGAAAAAGAGCAACCTCTTTCAATAATCTAATGTTGAGAATCAATTAAAGTTTCTTGAACCAAATTTGCCATACCTTGCCTACTTCCATCCTTAAAGGCACTCTCTATAATTCCTGAATCCCTTTTGCTCTCAGTCACTTTCTCTTTATCTATAATCTTCCTAGTTAAGTGTTTTAACTTAAACCTATGGACAAGTTTATTTGTTTGAGCATTTGATCCATTCATATTAGGGTCCAGGCCTTAAAGTCTTCTGTTACCCAAATATGACGTTATAGTAAATGGATTAGGACCGTCTTCCTTAGTGATCTTTAAAACTCTCCTTTGCATTTTGGACTTTTGCTAGGCTGAATCTTCACAAATGAGCCTAAAACATCAACATCTGTGGGGTCACAATATTTACATCCTTCCTCTTGAGATTAGCCACCTCTATAATCCTTCCACCTTTTTTAGGAAGAGATTCAGGTTTATCATGAATTAAAAGTTAACTCAAACTAACAACTGGATCAAATCTTCTAATGTCCCATCCCTCAAATTATCTGCAGTCAAATCTACTTTCTTCCCTGTACCCAAGGCCATGCCTTTAGCAAGAGTAATCCATTTAATGAAATTGTTTGCCTACCACTTTTGCCATATGACCACACCTATTTCTTAGATCCACTCGCTTCATTTTCTGCAAATCTTCCCTTATCTAGCTTTTCATTATTTCCTAATCTTCTTCTTGAAGGATTCCAATTTTTTATTTTTGCATGAATCTAAGGACCATACCATCGCTGATCTTTATTCATCATCTCACACTCTTCTATGGTGCGAAAAATACAACATTTGTCAGTCCAATGATTCATCAAACCACATTTATGGTAAAATGTTGGTAGTCTTTCATACATAAAGAAAATCCAAGACTCCTTTCCATCTTTTTGGTTCTTAAAACCAAGAAGTAATGGCTTGTCCAAGTTAATCCAAAGTCTTATTCATAAATGAGTATATTAGGTGAGGTCATTCTCCAACGGACTGTTCACATCAATCAACCCTTCAAAGAATGAATCCTTTAAAGCTTTGGCATTTTTTGTAGTCATTTGTTCTAATGGCAATCATACTACCTGAACCTAAAATTTTTCTTTATCAAACACCATCTCCTCCATCGTAACATCTAGCTGCCAATCCTTAAGCACTAATAAATTACATTGAACATTCCACGGAGCACCTTTTTTAACTCCTCTTTTATCAGCTTCAAAATAAAAAACTTAAAAAGAAATATATTCTCTTTCTCCATTTTGATGATCTCAAACCCATTTTGAGCATTCTAAACACCAATAAGAATTGTTTTGATAAGGCCCATACTATAGACTTTATCTCCTAGTACCTTTCCCACTAAAACTAAGTTAGTAGCATCCAATGCATTCTCAGTATCCACATTAGGCTGAAGCGTACAAATGGACCAACTAAAACTTTCCATTTCTTGAGTAGATTTCTCATTCTCACTAATAGATGCCATAACAAATAAATGTAGTAGACCTACCACTTAGATTCAATAAGAGTTAAAAGATGACCACTAATGATTGTAATAAAAGAAACAGACACAAATTATCTAGACAACGACTTCAGAGGACAACATAAAGTAGACTTAAGACAATTCCACACATTCAGTAGGAGTACACTCAGTGGGAACTTTACTAAATGTATGCTCGATGGTAGAAAGTAAACAATATTGATTCCTTTTTAACTCTTGTTTGGTTGATTGCAACTCATACAAGTTTATTAGTGAGTTTAACAACTATGTTGCTAGCCAGATTGCAAGAATTTCCTCTACCTAATGCATAAGGCTGTGCCATGGAAGTTAAATAATCTAGAAACGATATCCTCTGTCATATGCATGATGCTGCCACATGGCAACTAAATAATTTTAAAAATATATATATTTTTATAATTTACAAATGATATTACATATTTTATTCAACACTTAAAATCTGACGCTTAATTTTAAGTTTTATCAAACACTATCTAAATCTTATTAGCAGAAAGCCATAAATAAAGTAAAATAAGTTTAAATTTTTTTTGATATTTTATAGTATATGTTTTTTAAAAATTCAGCATTTTTTCCTTAAAAAACAAATGCAATTTTTTTCACAATTTAAAATTTTTAGAGTTGAAACATTTTTTGTGTGTGTGTGTGTGTATATATATATAATATTAGCTTTATTTTGAGGCTAAAATTTAATAATTCACAATACTAAAAAATAATACAAATAATTTTTATGTGGTTCAATATCTAAAATAGATCTGTATGCTTAGTCTCTTAAAAGAACAATCCATTAAATTATTATATTAAAATTTTGGATATACGTAATTATAAACCTTCTCGCAATGTCATCACTCATCATAAAAGGCATTATACCCATACACTTTATAACACACTAACCATTGGCTAAAAGTCTCAACTCAATTATTGGATAAATCTACAACTCAATTATTAGTTAAAACTCCAACTCAACCATTGGGCAGTGCCAAAGATCCTATCTTATAATACTCCCATTTATAATGTTACTCATTATCAATTCTATCTCTATAAGTATCTTCATACGATTAGGAATAGCATTAAAATAAGAAAGAATTTTGAAATAATTATCTACTCATTTGAAGTATTTTTTCACATACAAATTAGAAAAAAATTTCCTTCTATTGACACCGGCCCAAAAAATGGACCCATATGGTAAGTCCAATATGTAATTGTATAGTTGTAAATATAAATCAATTGTTTAGTTTCTTTATACTTAGGCCCATAGCACATAATGAGCCCATTGAGCTTGTCTTTATCAGTTTAGGGTTAAATTGGTAGCCATAAATAGCTTGTAAATATCATTGTGCAATTTTTCTTATCACTTAACTCAATAAAATAGTCAAATTCTCTCAAATTGTTTTATTGTGATCATTGAATTGATGGCCATATTCATCAATATTTGATTGATCATTTTTGAGACGTAAATATCAAACCCCTGACTAATAGTTGACGGCTCCAACATCCTATATGCAAGATTTCAGGTTACTTTTTATGCACAGATCTCTAAATTAAATATTGATGATATCTTTTGCCTACTACACTAGATCTAGGTTACTTTTACTATTCAAATTAGTATAAAAAATATCAAATATATAAACATCAATCCAGATGACTGACAGTGCTATAATAAGGACCCTATTAAAATAATATAAAGGTTTTAATTTTAAAAGCAATTTTTAGGGTTAACATTATTTTGGCATACCTAGTGGGACCATTTGCTTAAATCAAGAATATGTCAAACTCTAAAACTGGAAATGGTTTGGCCCTTCTCACGACCGATGCGTAAAGCACTCAATAATTTGAATATTACTACTCCTCTAGTTTGAACTAAGTTGCACCTAGGGTTACCTACAAGGCGGAACTCGAGCTAAGATACATTGCATACAAGATACATTGCATACAAGAGACAATACAAAGTGATAACTATACATTCTTAGAGTTATTTTATTTGTTTAAACCCAAATTTTAGTTTAGTTATCGAGAATACAATAATATTATTACTTATTTTTAGAAATAAATAGTTTTACAATTTATAAATAAATTATAATATATTTTTAGTATTTTTATTTTATTTTTGAATATCAAAATGATATCACAATTATGCAGTAATGTTATGACTTAGACGATGATGTCATTTTATAAATGATGCAGATAACGATATCATTTTATAAATGATGTAGGTAATGATGTCATTAAATTAATGAAACAGGCGATGATATCATGAAAATAATAATGTAATCAATGATGCAATATGATTGAAAATAAAGATGGAATTTGCCTATAAATAGGCATTATCTTCCTTCTCCAAAATCACAACTAAAAGTAGAATAAAAAGTAGATGTAGAGAGAAGTTACATATATGTTCTTAGAGTAGATTTCTTTTATTGTTATTTTGATCAAGAGGAGGAGTTTTTGGAGTTTGAGTTCATCAAATATTATATCCCAAAATAAGTTCTTTCTAAACTCTATTCTTGAATTTAATTATAAGTTATTATTCTGTTTATTATTTTTATTGTTAATTTAATTGTTTCTTCTCTTTTAATTATGAATAGCTAAATTTATCTTTCTAGGATTTAAATGTGATCTTTTGATTTGTATATGATTATTTATATTTAATTGATTGGGTTTGATTGTTGGAATTAATATTTTATCTTAGAACTTAATACTTATAATTAACTGGCCATTAATTGCATGATTTAAGATATTGTGTGAAGTAGCGAGAGTGGAAACACAATATTAGTTCATTAGGATAATTGACCTAGGGAATGTATTGCTTAGAGATAATAACACTCCTTTGTGATTTTTAAAAGGATTTCTATAAAACTTAATAGGTTTGTGTTAATTGCTTATGGTCACGAGAGTAGACATAAGGTTAATATGAACACATATGTTGTATCTTGAGAGAGAACAACATATAATTTAGAAATCTAATCATTAATTCTAGCAAAAATAATCCAATCTAAAAAATATAAAGAAATTATAGGTAATCAATTGATGAATTCTAAATCCTAGGCCTTTAACTTCTTTTAAATTAATCATCATTTAATTTCTTTAATTTTAATTTAGTTTGAAATATAAATTTCCATAATTGATTTTCTAAATAATAGAGTAATCTTAAAATTGGTACTTGACAACTTCTTCCTCGTGGGATCGACACTCTACTAAAGAAAACAATATATTACTTGTTCTTGACCTATGCACTTGTAGAAATCGAGAATTTTTTTTTCTTTTTCTAGTTTCCAAAATAAAAAAATACAAAAAAATACAAAAAAAAATTTGATGTTTTCTTTTTATGTGATTAGTTTCTCATACTTGCTTTTAGTTGTTTCATGATATTTTATAGGAAACAAGGAAATGGAATACACATCCTGCTTACAATTTGGAATCCACTTTTCTACAAGAGGGAGTATTTTCTTTCTTTTGGTTTGTTTTTTTAACATTGAGGACAATGTTAATTGCAAGTTTGGGGGAGGTTTAGTTTATTTTTTGTTTTCGGTCATTTGTTTCGTGTTTTGATGAATAAATTTAAAATTTTTACTCTTTCATTGATAAAATATGCTTATGTTAAATAATTTGATGAAAGACCATTGATTGATTATAATTAGTATTTATGGACGATTTATTAAAGTATTTCAAGTTGAGCAACTATTTTGGGTAAGAAATTAACTTTTATTAAGATTGTGTTTTGTTTTGCTTTGTATTATATTGATTGCATTGAATTTGTGTATGCTTACTTAGAGAGAACTTCTACACATTTTTTTTATCTTCATTTGCCTTACCTATCTTAGAACATGTTTTTGCAAACCTTTGAGGCAAAATTTTGAATTCATTTTGAAAGAGAGATATGATTTAGACATTGTTTGTTTAGCCTGTTACTTATATCCACCCTTATTTTAATTTTTTTCCTAGTTTACCCTTTTGTGCCTTGTTAATTTTAACCTTCTTTCTTTGTTAATTAACCTTAGTTGTTATCCTTCACCCTATTTGTGAGATAATTTTATCAAGTTTACATCCTAATGAAGAAAAGGGAATTATTGAAGTTTTAAAAGAAAATAAGGATCGTGTAACACAAAGCACCTAAGGGACCCCAATTATAATATACAACTAGTGCCTCTAAGACTAATGGCCTTTACTCAAGCTGATTAGATGGCCGTTATCGATGGAGTGTCTTGGGTGAACTGTGATCTGTATTATGGGATGGTCAAGCAAATTACTGTGGTCACAAGGTCGATGATTGATGAGAATCGAACAGTACAATGGACCATTGATTGAAATTTGGAATGCTTTACAATGGTCCTGATTGCTTCTTTAAACTTATGGAAGGGAGGAGCGAATATATAGTTGGGAGGAGAAACTTTGTCAGCTTAGAAGACATCTTTATGATAATAGATGGAGTGAGTCACGATATAAAGAAGTCAATATGCTAAGAAGAGGATATCGAGAATGTTATGGGAAGCATACAGACTGGCCAACTAGTTGACCTCGTTAAGGTGAGGATCCTCTTATGAATGAAAATTATAGAAATGATTCTAGGTATGATGTCAAGGGAGTTCATGAACGTAAGCCTGGATAGAGGAATGAAAGAATTCTAAATCAATGGCAAGATAACTAGGTTTATGATAATCATGATTAGGACTAGAATGTAAAAGGCTATCAGAATTTAGTGGTGTCAAAACATGTTTGTGGGTCATGTTCATATCGGATTCAATTATTTAGGTGACATGATTAAGGTCAACACGAACATGACCCATTTATTTATCATATAGCAATATTCTAACCTTAACATGACATGAAAATTAAATAGGTTATAAGAACACTACACATGTAATCCGTTTATTTAAATGGGTCATGTGATCATAAACCTGACATAATCCCTTTAACTTGTATGATATTTATAATATGAAAATCCATAAACCAAATCATAATTGAAATTATAAATTCATTAAAAAATTCATATTTTATATGTTCTTCAAACATTCATGAAAAATAACATCAAACTTAAGTAACATTCTTAATACAACACAAAGCTTGCAAATAAACATAAACAAAAAACAAGTTTTAAACACACAAGAACATAAAAGATTTAAATTATAGAATTAGATGAAGAACATAAATTGACATCTTTATCCTTCAATTCAAAAGGATTCTAAGTTAAGCTACATGGTTCTTTTGTAAGTTCTTCCAACTCTTTTTTCTTTGCATCTACAAAAAATAAAGCAAATAAAAAAGAATTAAGTATTTAAATATAAGTTATAAAATGATTAAAAAACACAAATTAAATAAAAAATATGATTAACCTGTCTCTTTTCTTAAATATAATATAAAAATATGATTATTTTGATAATTTATATGAATGAAACTAACTTGTTTCTTTTTCGTTCACCTTAATTTAAATGGATAAGGAATATAAAAATCCAAAATCCCATCCCAATAAATGAAAAATGAAAAATTATATTTACACTTTATGCCAATTATCGCTTCTTGTGTGGGTTGGTAGCATTTACACCTTAATTCATTTTACTTTTCTAGCCACCTTAACTTTTGGAGTGAAGCCATCATCTTTTTGCTTATTTTTCTAAATATAATACATGTGCTTATTTTTTCAAGTGTCCAACTAAATAATAAACAATAGCCTAACAAGACACAACAAGCCTAGTCTTATAAAACAAAAATAGCTCCCCAGTAAATAAGAAAACAAAATCCCTTGTAAACCAAAATGTTAACCAGTGTATTCACCATTAAAAAAACTATCTACTACAACCCATCCAAGAATAAAATACTAGGTGAGAATAATAATGCCAGTAGCCATTAAGGAAAACTACAAATGACTACCATGAAAACTAAAAAATATATCTCAGTAATAAGAATCATAACCGAGCAACTAGGTCCACTCTCCTATTAACCCCTATTTAGCAATACCATCCGCAAAAGAATTCATTTCTCTAGGTATATGCATGAATACCACAAAAATAAAACAAAAGAATATATGAATAGCAACAAAAGACAAACAATAATAATTAATGAATCCAACATTAGAAGTAATCATTAGGAAAATCATAAATCATTCTTCATCAAAAAAACTAGAAACTCATATCATAAAATCCAAAATCAAACTAAAAATCAAAATAAATAGATCATTACTAAAAAATATCATGAATGTATAGTGAAAAACACATAGATCAAAAAATAAAAAGAATCCAACTAACCTTTTTCCCTTTCAATCTTGTTCAAGCAAGAAATGAGAGAAAGTATTATGATATCAATCGATTTTATTGTTTTAAATTTCTCTCTTAAAGGCTTCATTTGATTTGAAGAAAGAAGAAAAAAAAATGAAAAGGGGAGAATTAAGGGAAGAGAGATTGGAAAGCTGTTGTATTAGTGTTAAAAAAAGAATAAGAAGTGTTAAAAAAGGAAAATCATAGGGTGAAATTGGTTAGCAAAGTAAATGACTATTTTAACCTTTAATATTTTTAAAAATTATATGGATTATAAATGGGTTAGATTGGGTTGACACGGCTCAACACGACACATGAAATTAAATGTGTTATGATAGGTTAAATGGTTAATCCATTACATGACTCATTTAAAGCAGTGTCATAAATAAGTCAACTCGTTTGCCACATGGCCCTACTAAGCCTCAACCCTAAACAAAAAAAATTTTCATGTTTGGTGAATCGTGTTAATATGTCATGCATTTTAATACCCCTAACTAGCTAATAGATAATGATCTCATGAGAGCTTTGAGAAGAATGGAAGTGGACTTAGAGAAAATACTCGGCCCATTTATAAGAAGCCTTATCCTAACTAGATAGACTGAGTTTATCCATTCCCAAAGGGGTTCAAGATTCTCAAATTTATTCTATTTTCTAGGGAGGATAATTAAAGTACAACAGAACACATCTCCAAGTTTCCTACCCAGTATGGTGAAGCATTGGCCAGGGACTTTCTTAAGCTTTGGCTAGTCAATAATTGCTTTATTAGGATTGCTTTCACTTGGTACACCAACTTAAGGGTAGATTCATTATTACTTGGACTAAGATGAAGGAGAAGTTTGACACTGAATTTTATCGAACTCCTCCCACTATTATATTAGCTGATTTGGCAAGACCTTACCAAATGCCTGGAGAATGCTTTGAAAAGTATGTAGGTCGATTTAGGAAAATGAAGCCTATTATAGTGCCAGTATATCTAAACAAGAGTTAGTTCGTTTAGCCTCTAATGGCATGAACATAGTCATTAGGGAACACTTCAAAGGCTATAGGTTTAGGGACTTCTATGACCTCTTACACCGAGTCAATAGGTATGAAAGACTGCTTAAGGAAAAAAGCCAGATAAAGTCTTCATCTAAAGGATTTACTATAGAGACCCAATAAAAATGTCGAATGTATAAGATGATGAAGACTCAAATTTAGAAGAATAGGTATACTTGGCCAAGCTTAAAGCTAGGGGTCGTATGAGTGCTTCGCCCAGCCCAACAAGATAGAAAAGAAATACTCATTTGATTTGACTAAGGTCTATAAAATTTTTGATTGCTTGCTGAAAGTCAATCATATTGTTTTATTAGCTGGATATATTATGCCACCGTATGAGAAATGAGCTAAGAAGGACTACTACAAGTGGCATAACTCCTTCAAGCATAGTAATAAATAATTGCAACTTATTCAAGCATAATAATAAATAATTGCATCATTTTTAAGAATATGATTCAGAAGGTGATCAATAAGGGGAGACTGGCCTTTTTGTATAAGAAGAAGGCCAATGCAGTTGAGGAGAGTCCATTTCCTAAAGGTTCTAATGACTTAGTTAAGATTAATATAGGCAATTTAGAATTTTTGGGATCTAGACAACAGAAACCAAACCCAATAATTCAGTTAAAAGAGAGAGTGGACCTTTAAATTAAAGCTAAGATGAAAAGGCCAAAGGATATAAGAAAGGTCGAATAGGAGAAAGCTCGACCCAATAGTGAAAAGCATAGTCACCCTCTTAAGCCTTAGGTGAAATCATAAGCTTGCCTAATTTATTCAAGTGGTATTGAAGAGAAAGGAGCCCAAAGCCCCTCTAAAAAAAAGTCATTAAGAAATTGCCTTTGAGGCAAAGAGAATGGAGTTATGTTGTGGCCAAAGGGCAAATGATCTAAGATCAGCCTAATGAACAAAGAAGGCTTGAGCCCTTTTAGCCAAGAATTCAAGATCAGCTCAAGAGAGAGAATCATCTTAGGGAACCAAATTGTGGTAGGAGGCCTGCAAATTTTAAACCCAAGCCTCAATAGGTTGAAAAATGAGAAAGTCATTCACTTGTCAGGCACAAGAAGAGTGTCTTTAATAGGCTAAGCCTTATAAATGAAAAGAGGCCAATCTTGACAAAAATATAGAAGATGAGGTTTCAGAGGAAGAGATAGGCTAAGTGAGTTGAATAAGTGTGAACCCTGAATTTTGTATCCACATCATCCAGCCGCACCTTAGCACCTGTTAAATTTAACAGCTCTATGTGAAGCCTTACGATTGTCTCGCTAACCGGTTAGCGGGACAATCGTAAGGCTTCACATAGAGCTATTAAATTTAACAGCTCTATGTGAAGCCTTACGATTGTCTCGCTAACCGGTTAGCGGGTAGGGGTTCAGGGGTAGCGCCTCTTATGAACCCTCTATTTTGCACTTCCAAATGATCGACATTTGATCACAAATGTATAGAATTAGACTGGGCTCAAATCGGATTAAAGACGGATGAGAACGGGCTGAAAAATGAGCTGCGGCAGCCCGCGGGCCAACTGCGAGTTGCGGTTATTGCAGCCTCATCTGTGGTAGACAATTGGCTACCGTAGCCGGCCCTGTGATTACCGCAAATCCCTTTGCGGTTAATGCAAGCTTGAGCTAGTTACCGCAACCCATTCTCACAGAATCCCACACTGAAAAATCACTCTTTTAAGCTTTTACACCCCATTATAAATACCTTGCACCTCATAATAACTGGGACAGACAATTATAGGCTTTTATACTCTCCTTAAAGCTTTCTAAACCCTATTCCTAAGCTTTCCAATCGTCAAAACCCTCTTTCTAATCCTCTAAATCTCTAAAACCTCATTCTAAAACCTCATCCATCACATAAAATCTTATTCATAAGCTTCCCAATCATCTCAAAACCCCATTCATAAGCTTCCTAATTCCCTCAAAACTTATCTCTAGGCTTTTTAATCAAGAAAAGGTGCGACTCAAGTTATTTCTTTCAAAGGGAATTCGTGGTATTCAAATAAAGGTGATCCAAAGTCTTTCCTTTAAGAAAAGAGTTCATGCTACTCAAGAGTCCTTCCAAAAGGAGTGCTCGTGATATCCCTAGGCCAAGGTAGAACTTAGATCTGGTGCCAAACTCGCTCCCTACATTCCTCGCTGATGGAAGCTAAACATAAAAGTTCATTCCTTTTCCTTTTTTTCAATTCCAATTTCAAGATCTAAATATGAAAAGATCTAATTTTTGCTAATTAAAATCTGACCTAATTAACCAAACTCTAAGCCCTTAAAATCAATAAAACATGATAACAAAGGCAATGACTTAAAAAACCCCTCCTTCGCAAGAAGGGAGAACTGCACGGAATTTGATTCCCATTCAAAAGTATATGCAGGCTTGCCGTCTCTGAGGCATTTAACTTCACTAAAATTAACAACTTCTTCTCTCTATCACCTGCTTCACATAGTCTAGGATCAAAATTGCTTTTTTCTTAAATAGAAGTAAAAACTTTTAGTTCTTCTTATTATAATTGTTTTGTTATTCTTTTTTTTTTTTTCCTTTAAGCTGTTTAGATTATATTTGGGGAATGTGTGCTTTTCTTATAACCCATAAGGGCTAGAGAAAAGATCCTCTAGTTTGAACATTTTGACTTATAATAGTTTTAAGTAGTTTTCCCCTTATTTTTCGCATTTTGTTGTTGTCATTATTTCATATTGCCATGCATTGCACGAGTAATATTATTTCATACATCATATTATATCTGTTCATGCTTACATAAAAATTTCTTTTTTATAAAAGCTATTTTGTACTTAAACCAAATTTAATTGTATTATTTTAACCAAAATCTAGTCCCCGAACCCTTTTTGGTCATTTGAGGACTAGTGCTTTTCCTTAGGATAAATAGTTTTTGGAGTAAATCAAATTGGGTTTTTCCTTTAATTTTCCTAACTAAAAATAAACAAAATTAAAGTAGCGACTCCTTTTGCAAATCACAATTTACAAAATACAATTTTTTGAACTCATAGCGGGTTCCCATCGTGATGTTTCTCCCAATGAGCATTTCGATTCTCTTTTAGCGGATCGAACTGGTGCTCGGGCGAGGCGTCACACCCCCAAAAGAAAATTTTTTAGCCTTAGTTGCATTGTTATCCGGACATCTAAATTTTCTATATCCCAAACCAACCAATCCCTAGAAAAACAAAATAGCTACGTCAAAATCTGACGCAGCTCAGTATCTGTGGCGGTGTGGATCTGCGCCTCCAAAGCACAGCAGCTGCATTTGTCTGACGTGGCTTGCCGCACTTCCTACACTCGGTAGCCGCATTAGAGCACCATGGATCCATGCCGCCCGCAATGCAGATTTGTGCCACCCGCTGGATCCAATTTCTGAAAATGCCCTTCTTTTTCATTTTTTTAATATTTTTTAGCCCTATCCTTTTCGTCTTTTTACATTTTCACTTTCCGTATCACCTTCAACTCATTTTCCTGTAAATAGTGCTTCCATTTCTTTATTTCAAACAAACCTAGAGTTAGAGTTGATAGCTATCCTCTAATTCTTCTCTTTTTCTCCCTTCAACCACTCTCTAATTAATTAATTAATATTTTTAATTAATTAACCACCATACCCTAACCAAGTTAATTAATCTTTTTAATTAACTAAAATTCTCTTTTTTTTTAATTACTCAATAATTAATTAATCTTTTTAATTAATTAATTAATCACTCTTTAAAATCAAATTAATCATTTTTCTTAATCCACCCTTCATCCAAATTAATTAATTAATCTTTTAATTAATTGATCCATCCATCCTTTTCATCATATTAATTAGTTAATTAATCATTTTAATTAATTAATTAATTAATCTCCCAATCAATCCAATTATCCGGTCCCAATAAAATAAAATTTCGGTCCGTTAAAACTCTTCACCCACCAAAAGCCAAGATATAAGCTTTTTCCTCTCAAATCCAAATCAAATCAATCAATCTGAACAACTCCTAAACTCCTCCACTTAATTGTGGATCGAACTACGTGGGTTTTGATCCCCATTCAATGGGGTAAGTAGGCACATTTGGAATCTAAATCCAAATTTCAAATCTAATTCCCAATCAATCTTCTTTCTCCTTTTTAATTAATTTGTGGATGTTTTATTTTCTCCTTGCACTCATACCATGCTCATGCATTAATTGTCATATAATATTTTTCATCTATGAAATTAATTTTTAAGTCAAATTAAACATAAGAGCCAAATTTAGATTATTTAAAACAAAAAACCTAATCCCCAAATTCAACCTGGTTCGAAACTAGTGATTTTATTCTTGGGTAAATTAATTGAAAATTAATGGATTGGAGTCAATTTGGGTTTTTTCCTTAACGTTTTCCCAACTAAATAAAATTAAGGTGACAACTTCTAAAAATCATTTTCAAAATCAACCATATCCGAACCTGAGGGTTCCATCATGAGTCTAAACCCGAATGAGCATCCCAGTTCCCCCTAGTGGATCGGGCTAGTGCTCGGGCGAGGCCTCATAACAAGTAGCCAAGAGTGAAGAGGTGGAGCATAAAATTCAGGCCCAAAACAAACTAAAGGTTACAGAAGTAGATTGTACTTTAGGCAAAATTGTACTAGTCCTATAATAAACCTAGACCTTATTAGGTAGAGCAAATCAACCTAGCTTAGAAAAAGAGGAGAGTTTAGCTGCCTAAACAGAAATAGCCTGGCAAGGTAGAGAGAAAAGTGAAGAAAGTAAGCGAAAGTCCAGTGCAAACTCGTTATATGCAAGGGAAAATATAAATATGATCATTCTCCTACCTAATGATTTTCTCCCCAAGCTAAGCCAATAATACACTTTAGATGGAGATATGTTGGAAGCCGAAACAACTGAAGATGGGGAGGAAGTTCAGCAATTAGTCATTCTTAAAGAATCACCACTCTCTCTGACCAATCATATTCGGCCTCTCTATATAAAAGCTAAACTTAATGTGATTCCCGTCAATAGAGTGCTAGTGGACAATAGAGCAGGGGTGAACATAATGCCTTTGCGGTTGCTTAAAAAGCTCAATTTCAGTAAGGATGATATAGAAAAGGTTGATTTTCAATGACTAACTTCATTGAGGGAGAAACATAAGCAAAAGGATTCATAATTATTCAGATGAAAGTCAGTCGAGAAATTTGACCTAAGGCAATGTTAATGGTGGATGTAAAAAGTAACTTTAACATCCTTTTTGACCGAGACTGGATTTATTCCATCAGATGCATCCTTTCATCTATGCATCAGAATTTGATCTTATTTTTGGAAAAGGTATATAGAAGTCATCTATACAGAGAGCAACCTATTCAAGAAAGAGATACATATGGCAAGTGCTTTGTACTATGAACCTTAGACTTGGGTAAGAAAGATTGAAGTCTCAGAGGATGGCAAGTATAAAAGAAGGCAACCCAAGGTTACTTCTTTCGATGAGTACAGGATTTTGGCCGATAAAGTATTTCAATCCACTTTGGTTTGGCTCAATAGCTTAACATCTTCCTTAAATTGAGGAAGATAGTTAATCTTTTCCATGAGTAGGGAATAGTGGTGGCCAAATGACCAATTACAACTAAAAGATATTAAACTAGCATTTAAGAAAGTTGAAGATGAACCAACTAAAGTCTAAGACCCATTAAGAGAAGTCAATTTGGGGACTGAAGTAAAGCCTCAGCCTATATTTATTAGTGCAAAATTGAACGCTAAATTTAAGACTAAATTGATAGCTTTATTGAAGGAATTCAAGGATTGCTTCGTTTGGAATTATGATGAGATGCTAGGTTTAGACCGATCTTTAGTAGAGCATCAGTTACTAATAAAGCCAAGATATAAGCTGTTCAAATAACACGTTGGAAGAATGTCAAAAGAAGTTGAGGAGCTAGTACGAGAAGAAATTAAGAGGCTTCTGGAAACTAGATTCATTAGAACGGCCATATGTGTAGAATGGCTATCTAACATCATCTTAATGATAAAAAAGAATGGTAAATTGAGAATTTGTCTAGATTTTAGAAACCTCAACATAGTAATGCCAAAAGACGAATATCCTATGCTAATTTTAGATATATTAATAGATTTGGTAGCTTGTAACCTCATTCTAAGTTTCATGATAGGAATTTAGGATACAACCTAATCAAAATTGATGAAAAGGATACAAAAAAATAACTTTTAGGTGTTTAGGACCGATTGGGTCTTATGAATGGGTTGTTATGCCTTTTGCTCTAAAGAATGTTGGGGCCACTTATTAAAGAGCAATGAACTTGACCTTCCATGACATGATTAGGAAGTTCATAGAAGTATATATCGATGATGTCGTGTTTGATCCTTGTAAGAAGAGCAATATCTGGCTAATTTTTTAAAGTCATTTGAATAAATGAGAGAGTACAAACTAAAAATGAATTCCTTTGCACATTCAAAGTATTAGTTGGTAGTTTCCTTGAGTTCTTAGTCCATCAGAGAGCAGCGGAGGTTGATAAAAAGAGCTAAGGTGATTATTGAAGTTTAACCTCTCTAAAACAAGAAAGAACTTTAAATGTTGATCGAGCAAATAAATTTTATGAGGAGGTTTGTTACGAACACTGCTAGGAACCTTTGATTTTGGAGGGGACTTTTAAAAAATAAAAATGATCATGAGTTTGTGTGGATTTTTAAAAATGATAATGAGCTTGTATGGATTGAGGAACACTAAAAAGTGTTTGATGAAATCAAAACCTACCTAATAAAGTCTCTTGTAATTCCTCCACCAAGGCTGAATTAGCCTTTAATTCTCTACGTTTCTCTTATACCAAGTTGAGGTATTACATGCTTCCAATAGTCATCTTGGCAGTTAGTAGGACCAACATAATCAAATATCAACTATCTCGACCCTTTTTAAAGAATAAAATGGGTAAGTGGGCTACAACTCTATGAGAGTTTGCATTGCTCTATGTCCCAAAAAAAACCCATCAAAGGGTAAGCCTTGGCAATTTTCTTAACCCATCACCTACCAAGGAAGAACCAATTAAAAAAAATAATAGCTTGTGTATATGATGAAAATTAGAAGATATGGTTTAAAAGGTTGAGGATAATGAGTTCAGCTAGTGTTAGAATTGTATTAACTTTGGCTGGGGGCATCTCAACAAAATTATCGTTCATCCTTAGCTTCCTATGCACAAATAATCAATCCGAGTGTAAGCCTTAATCATTGGATTACAAATCGTCACTGAGCTTGGGGTATAATTAGTAGATATAAAAATGGGTTCATTATTGGTGATAAAACAAGTATCCGGTGAATATAATTGTGAGTCCATAGCTCTTTGGCCATATTGAAACAAAGCTATCATTTACTAGATTGATTTGAGCACTTATCTATATAGTACACCTTAAGGGCCAAAACGAACAAGCAAATCAGCTAGCTTAAGGGGCATTCAGGTATCTTGCTTAGTTCGTGAAGTGTCTTTAGAATACAAACGAATTTCAATTATATGTGTTAAGTGCACAAATTAGTTAAAGGAACAAGTAGAAAGGCATAAAGGAATTTTTAACATATATCTGACTAAAGATTAGCAAGTCGAGCTCATTGAATACTTAAAGATACCATCCTTAGGGGTAGATCATAAAAGTAAACTAATTGGCCTAAGATTTTAGGAAAATAATAGAGAGCTATATTGAAAATACCTAAATGGAGAACTTCTATTATGCCTCAGCTTTAAAGAAGCAAATGTTCAAGGTATGTGAGAGTGTAATGGGGCACACTAAATTAGAAAGTTGATGAGGCAACTATTGGAGCAGTATGGATATTGGTGGTTGAGCATGGAGAAGGATTATTTTAGCTTTACAAAAGGTGTGAACCTTGTCAAAAGCAAGACCTAATACAATTCATTCCAGTAGAAGAACTTCATTAAGTAATTAAGCCATGGTCATTTAGAGGGTTGGCAATTGACTATTCACCTCAAAATATACTGTCCAAAAGTGACTTGTAAGTATACGAGGCAATTGTAGTATATTGGAAACACCCAAGGTCATATCTCTCAAGGAATTGCAAATGGAAATATTTGTCTCGATTTAAAGCAAATTAAATGGAAAGAATTTGAATGATTTGATTTTGAAAAGAAATAATTGCAAAATAGAAAATTAAAAATAAATGTGGATTAAAATGCAATAGGTTTAAATGCAATGAATGAAGGATGCCTAGGGTTTGTATTTAGTTTATCAATCCTATATGTTTATGAATATACCTATTTGATTATGCTTAAAACCTTAGTTTCTAACTACTCAAAGAATAAAAATCAATATATTAGCAATCATATTTATGAAATCATTCTATCAAATCATATATCAAAAACTAAAGCACAATTTTAGAACTTATATTTCTAATTCATTTTAAGATCCTAAAGGAATGAATTCTAGAATTAAACTTCAACTCTTATTCCTTCGTTCAAAACCTAAGTCAAACAATTGGTAGCTAAGCAATTGTTCAATAACAATTAATCAATTCAATTAGGAATAATAAAAATAATCAAATGGGATTATATTCAATTTCATATCATGAACACATCATACAAACCCTAGACAAGGATGAAATTAGCCCATAGGAAATAAAGAATTCATCATGATTTTATTATAATCAAGAGAATCCGTCAAATCAATTCTATCAATTCAATAATCCCAAAAAGAATTATAATAAAGAAATAAGAATTAAACCACGTCGATCAATCTGTTTATCTTATTCAATCTCTTGAATCTTCATAAAAGAATTCCCAAGAACAAAAATTCTAATCTAAGTGTTGAAATCTAGAAACTAAAATAAAATTAAGAAAATAGAAAACTGAAAGAGAAGACACTATCCAAAATTGAGATGATCCTCTTCCTCCAGATGACCTTATTTAAAATAAAAAAAAAATTCTTCTTTTATTTCTACTTTCCTAAAATAAGGTTAAAAATCCCTCAAAATCTCATATAACCTTCAATATTTGCTCAGAGTTGATGTAGCAGGTGCTAGGAATCTGCAGTTATGTGCTGGGCACTTATGGGCTGGCAGACAACACTTAGCTGTGGGGTGCTGGAGAGCTGCTGTGGATGCTAGGGAGCTTCTGCAGTGTGCACCAATGACTCTTGCGAGGCACTGCTGGGAGCGCCTTGATGGCCTGCTGCTAGTTAGTGGCTGTGGCGAGGCGCTAGGGAAAGTAGCGTGGTGCTGGTGCTTTGCTATGCGCACTGGAGCTCGGTTTGCTTGCTACCTCACGATGACATGCCTCCTTCCATTCTATGTTTCCCCAAATTTTCCATTTTTGCTACATACTTCCATTTTCAAGCCTAATCAATTTGTTTATCTTATTCAATCTCTTAAATCTTCATAAAAGAATTCCCAAAAACAAAAATTCTAATCTAAGTGTTGAAATCTAAAAACTAAAATAAAATTGAGAAAATAGAAAACTGGAAGAGAAGACATTGTCCAAAATTGAGATGATCCTCTTCCTCCAGACGACCTTATTTAAAATAAAAAAAAATTCTTCTTTTATTTCTACTTTCCTAAAATAATTTAGGATTAAAAATCCCTCAAAATCTCAGATAACCTTCAATATCTGCTCAGAGTTGATGTAGCTGGTGCTGGGAATCTGTAGTTAAGCACTGGTGGGCTGGCAGACAACACTCAGCTATAGGGGCTAGAGAGCTATTATGGATGCTGGGGAGCTTCTGCTGCGTCCACCAATGACTCTTGCGAGGCACTGCTAGGAGCAACCTGATGGCTTGCTGTTGGTCAGTGGTTGTGGCGAGGCGTTGGGGAAGGCAGCATGGTGCTAGTGCTTTGCTATGCGCATTAGAGCTTGGTTTGTTTGCTGCTATATGACAACATGCCTCCTTCCGTGCTAAGTTTCCCCGAATTTCCATTTTTGCTTCATACTTCCGTTTTCAAGCCTAATTCCTGCAAAACAAGATTTAACCTTCCTCAAACCTAAAAAAAGAAATAAAATAACACAATCTAACCTATATAGACATGAATTAAATAAAAAATGCCTAATTTAACACGAATAAAAACCATGCAAATATGCTACTAACATTGACATCATTGGAAAAATTTACCCGCCATCTTCAAACCAACATTCATTTATACTTATGGCCACACATTATTTTTTCAAGTGGGTTGAAGAAATATTTTTGCAGGTTATGAACCAACAGTTGGTCATAAAGTTTTTTAAAGAGTACATTCTACACTGAAGCAGTTTGCCTCAATCAATTACAATAAATTAAGGAACAATTTTCATTAAAGAGGAAGTTGAAGAGTTTTGTAAGGAGTTCGATATCAAGCTAATTCATTCAACTATGTTTTATGCCTAGGGAAATGGACAGGTCGAAGCAACCAATAAGCTAATCAAGATGAACATTTAGAAGATGGTTGATGATAATCCAAGGGTTTGGAATGAGCTTCTAAGTGAAATATTATAGGCTCTCCAAACAACTTTGAAAATATCCATGGGGGCAACTCCATGCAAACTATTCTATAGGCATAACATAATGATTTTTGCTGAGTTTACAGTGAAATCTTTAAAGAGAAAATTCCAAGATGAACTGACAGCTGATCAATATACATATGTTATGCTAAAGGAACTAGATGACTTGGATTATGATCTATTGGCAGCTTTAGACGAAATCCAAGCATGAAAAAAGCGAGTGGAATTAGCATATAATAAGATAGTTATGTTGAAAGAGTTCAAGATTGGAGACTTGATTTAGATATTTATTTTGCCAATTGGCTCCAAGATACTAAAGCTTGGTAAGTGGTCTCCAAACTAGAAAGGTCCACTTGTGGTGAAAGAAATCAAAGGGAGTAAGTCCTACAAATTATCATATCAGGATAGAGAAAAAGCATGATTGGTCAATTAATGACAAATTTTTAAAACTTTATGTATCGTCCCTTTAGGAGGGATTAGACATATCTCTTTTTAAGCAAGAATAATGTAAATTAAAATGGTCTAAACCACTAACTTAATTTCGCCTATATATATACAAATCAGCATCTATAATGGCCAATCATTCAATAATAAGATCATAAATTTTGCTCATATTTGACATATTTTTACTCATATATTAAGTGGAGATTTTGACATGCTAAATTATAATGTAATTCAAGACAAGCATAAAATGACAAAATATACAACCCACAAATAGAAGTCAAGAAGGTCGGCCCCTTGGCATTATGTATAATTGGTTAAAAATATTATGCATAAAAAATATCAGTCTTATGATTGTTATAAATTTATTCAAAAGATTGGCCTTATAGCGATCATTACCAAAAACACTATTCAAAGATTAACCTTATAGCCATTATAGATTTCTAAATTGTTTAGGGCTCAATGGCCAAGATAAGATAAGAGAAAAATTGGTGACTATTTAATCAATTTCATTTCATCGAGCTTCATTTGCTTGAATAGTTGGAGTCAAAGCTGAGAGTTCATCTAGATAGCCCTACATTTGGACCTCAGCTTCCTTTATATTTGTTTTGACTTGATGGATGAAGGATGGGTTATTTTGCTTCCTTTTTTCAAGTTTAGCTGATTGTTATTTAAGCCTCCAAAGCTGATCTTTTAAGTCCCTAAATTTTGACAGAAAGTTTTTTACTTTATTCTTGCAAGGACTTGTTCTCTTTAGAGGCTTTGGCATCTGATGCCCTTAGTTCATCAACTTGGCATCTCACCTCGGTAGAATGGTCTCGGGCTTTCCTTAGCTGATCAATGGCTCATCATGCTTCCTGATAATTTTTGGACATTTGGTCTAAGGATTCATAGAAGTGGTCATACTTGGCTTTTGCATAAACAATGAGATAATCTTCTGAGCCGAATTATCTAATATAATCAAAAGACTCCTAAAGCATCTTTAAAACTTTCTCGTCCAAAAGAATTTAGGAGATGAGCTCTTGAAATGATAATATGCATTGGGAGTGTTTTTTTATTTCTTCAGCCGAGATGACAAAGGATTGAGAAGAGTTTCTTCAGGAATGATCACCTCTTAGTGAGAAGGCTCGATCTCCTCGGTGAGTGTGTTGATGGAGAAGTTCTCAAAGCAATCTTCATCATCTCCCCATTTGTCTTCTTGAAACAAAAAATAAATGAGAAGATGTAAGGATTGAAGAGCAAATTCAATTAATTTCCTCCTCTAAAGGTTCGATGACCTTTGTAGTCTCCTTAGATCGTACTTTTATTAAGGGATCTTCTCGGGGCTTCTAGGTTGGTATTATTGATGGTGAGGAATCATCGTTGAATCTTTTTGGAAAATTCCATTTGAGGTAAAGGATCTACCCAAGCCTTATTTGTTGTATCTAAAGCTTTTTGAACTAGTGGATGAGTTAATAATAAAGGATCAAAGGCTTACCAAATGGCTCTCGGTTAAACAATGAAAAAGTTAAAATAGACTTATTAGTTCTCAGTAAGTTGGAAGATAGGGATGGAAATTTGACCATGACTCTAGGCAAAGGTTTGATGCTTGATGCAGATGACTTACCTCGGCCAGCTTGCACATAATGTTTATAAGTATCAAAGTACTCAAGGAAAAGTTTTAAAATTCAAGGAAAATATGTCAGACTTACTAATTTCTTTACTCATTTTGATGTGTATGTTTGGCATTACTCATAGAGTCTCATGAATCATGGTTGATACAGTATCTACAATAGGCATATAGGTCCATTTCTCAAAATAAAAAGATAGTCATAAAAAAGGAAGACCTTATACTTAGCTAAACTATTAAGTACTCATCCAAGAGCTCAAGCCAAACCATTCTTTGCCACTTGGCCAATCTTCAACATATAAACTAGCCCATGTGTCTCGTTTTCTTTTTTGTGTGAGTTTGGCCTAGTGGGACACCAATAATACCAAAAGGGCATTTGGTACTGTGGGCCATTTGATAAAAGATGCTTTAACTGGGATCCATCCTAGTCAAATAGTTTTCTCTTGGCCGAACCATCTATCTTGAAGGAATCTTTCCTTGGTTAGAATCTCTTATTGTGCTTTGGCTAATTTTCTCATTTTATTAATGCTTTTCAGTTGGCCTCATTTTAGAGTTCAAACTAGCTCTCCTTTATTAGTCAAACCATTTTATTTGCTCTTACATAATTAGACCTAAAATTGTAAAATTTTTCAAAATCTAGTATTTCATGAATATGCATACCTTTTAATTTGGTAGACTTTGAGCCTAAGCACAGCATGAGATAAACTTGTGTCAGATTGAGCCAATCTAATAGTAGGAAGAGGGGTAAAGAAACCTTGTAAGTCCCATACCACTTTGGTCGAGTGAAGGACATCATCCTTTATAATTAGTGTACTAACCAAAAAATGAATCAGTACACCTTGGGGACACTGAAAGATCTTTTAAGAAAATCTCAGTCCATCTCATGTTATTAAGTTCATTAATCTTATTTATCAAAGTGAGCGAGATGAGAGGCCGAGTAGCTAGTGCCTGATTAGCATAAAAGGGAATGAAAATTGGTTTATCTTAGACCAAGCTGAACTGAGTGCACAAAGATTTGGGTGATACACTTTAACACTACATTTATTATCCAATATTGTACTAAAGTGAAATTATTTGGCCATAAGGGCATTGATCCAAGACTTAGTCCATTCTTTAAGAAAGGATTCATTTTGGATAGAAAGTTTAAAATATTTGAACTGATTCCAGTCAGAATCAAACTCTGTGGGATTAAATAGAAGAGCAGAGAATTGTCTCTACGTTTGATAGAGTTGAAAATTTTAAATACATAAAAAAAAAATTAAGTTTTTTAAGTAAAGGGCTCGAGCGTAGTGACTATAATTTAGAAGTTTACCTGTGGATGGTTTACAAAGGATGAAAGAACTCGGGAAAGTAGGCTTATAGCTAGATTTGAATTATCTACTAGGGACCACAAATAGTCCCAAAAGATTGAGGGTCTTCGCTTGTAAGGAAAATGTGAATGCTTTAATCAACATGGGAAAAAATGTAAGGGCTAAGAGTAAGACGACGGCTTGAAGCTAATGATATTGTAATTTTCAAGTGTTCTTTGGTCACTTTGATCCAAGCAATATAAAAAAGGAATTTATAGAGACAATACAATAGGAAAGAGATGTGCTTATCAAATCTAGGTTCACCACAAGACCTTCGGCTAATGGTAGTGAAATTGCTATATCTACAATCAGTTTTACTAAAGGTTATTTTATGCTCTTCTGTGTCAACCTCTATAAAGGTATCTACCAATTTACCTAAGAGAGGAATATTAAAAATAAGGGTAAGATCAAAAAGGGTGACTGACATTGTGCCAAATTGAAAGGTGAAGGCATTATACTTTACTGACCAGAAATGTAAGGCTAATAGAGTAGTTCTTTTAGCAATACTATTCTTTCCAAAGTAAAATCTAGAAGGGATTCAATGCCTAAAGCACACTAAAATTCATCATAAAAAGGTTTTAGCTGATTATACCATGAAATAAAATCATCAGGGATGGTCAGCCATGACCTAAGTTTTTCCATGGATTAAAGGATGAAAAGTTTTAGCAATTGAACCTAGGGGACGAGAAGGTTTTGCTTTGAGCAAAAGACTCAATATCAAGGATAATAGGACTGAGAGGAAAACCAAGAACAATACCTAGAGAGAAATTGGCTTATTAGACTCCGCCATATTTTTATAAGTCTCTTTGGGTGTTGTAGCGGAGATTTCCTTTCTCTTTTATTTGCCCATACTATTTAATAGACTAAACAATTGCATGGATAAATGGATATTAAGGAAATAATAAAAGATTTATAACTAATAGAAGATAAGATTAAATCAGAAACTTACTTGAATCTTGATGAATTCAACGAAGAACACTTGGAGGTTTTAGAGGAAAGTTAAGTGAATTCAACGAAGAACACTTGGAGGTTTCAGAGGAAAGTTAAGTAAAATTGAGAGAATTTTGCAAAGGAAAGAGTATTTACCAAAAGATGAAAGTGATAAGATGAGTCTTTTATTTATAGTTAGGGCAGAGCAACTATGAGGCACAAAATGTGAAAAGACATGACGATTCGATTGCCTTAGGATTGTGATTTCAATGTGGTAATAATTGCAGATAATGACAAAATATTTGTCTATTCAAATTCACAGATTTTAAAATTTGAAATTTAAATAGGGATATTAGCAGAAATAATGATTTGTTTTTTAAGAGAAACAATTGGAAGATTAGAAATCAAGATGGTTTGTCTCTTCGAGGTTTCAATTAAGTGGCCGAGCAATACAAGTCAAAGATTGAAGACTTGAGATTTGACTAAGATTTGTGGCTGATAGGAGCAAAAGTTTAGCTTAAGGAACAGTTTGACTCGTGCAAAAGGGTGTAACCTTTTATCTTTTTGAGACAAAGGATTGCATGGGCATTATTGATGCCAACACAAAAAATGGGCCTATATGGTGAAGCTTGTAAATATCAATTAATATTTTTTATACTTAGGCTTGTTGCACGTAGTGAGCCCATTGAGTTTGTATGTATTAGCTTAGGGTTAGGATTTAACCTTTTAGCTGCTATAAATAGATTTTAAACATCATTGTACAATTTTTTTTTTTATCATTCAATTCAATAAAAACTCAAATTCTCTTAATTTGTTTTATTGTGATCATCAAATTGATGGGAACATTGCCTATATACTCACCAAAATTTGATTGATGGTTTTCGAGACCTAGATATCAGACCTTTAACACTGTTGAAGGCTCCAACAACCTATATACAAGATTTTAAGTTACTTTTTATTCAGACCTATATATCAAACAACTTTGATATATAAGTATAGTTTGAGCATAGTCAATTTTTTTCATCATAACTCATATAATATAAGACTTTTATCAAAACCCTTTTACAAACTCTCACTTAACATATTATGGAACATTTTCTCAATTCATATCAATGTCCAGTTTTGCTTCTAAGGTGCTTAATTTAATTCATCAATTTCAGACTAACAATTAGAGCCTATTTCTGAGTTAGCTTGCATTCAGGGGATAAATATCTTTATCCAAGTAAAATTTGGCTAAACCCTTTGTATAGCTTATAGTCAAGATATAAACCTACAATTTTAATGTAGAACATACTCCCAAATTCTATCCCTAAAAATACAAAATTGACATTGAAGTTTATGTCTCTCTTGAAATCCAAAAATTCAATTTATGAGTTGTAATTATTTCAAGTTTATCAAAGGTTTTCTAGCCCAATTAAATCCTTGATTCCTTCAATTAACTTTATTATACACTAGTTAAAATTAAGGAATCAAATTAATTCAATTTTTCCCAAATTATTCATATAAACCAAATACACTTCTAATAACCCTAACCTTTTTTGCAATTCCTCGTTAAGTTTTTAATAGATAATTCATCACTCTTAATCATAAAAAGCTTAATCTTTCACAATTTAAATCAAACAAGTTTCCCTCTCCTCCAACGAAGATTTGGCCGAACACTCAAAGTGGAAGGAGAAGAAGAATCCAAAGATATTACATAAAAGAATCAATAACTATATTTAAGACATTAAAATAAGTAGATTAATTAAGCTCATCTTGAATCTTTAATTTCTCTTTAAGGGAAAGATGGAATATATAGGAGAAGGAAAAGAAGACTTCTTTTGTTCTTACTGAGAGTGAATTCAAGCAACTTAAAAAGGGAGTCTTGAAAACAAGAAACGCAAAGAGAGAGAGAGAGTAAACTAACCTGTTAAGCAGTAATGGAATTTGATTATTATTTGCTTATATGGAAATTTAATAAGGGAATAGGAAGAAAAAATTGCAGCCACAACCAAAGCTTGTGGCCTACTAAAAGCCAACACAAACAAACAATCATGGGAATTAAACTTGAGGCAAAGGAATTGAATGCCGTTCATATAAAGTAAGCAAAATTGAAATAAAGAATCCGATTTCATTCAAAGCAAGGCAAATGACTGTAATACCCAAGGTCTCCATAGCTCATCAGAGTTATAATAATACCATAAAATATAAATTTTATGGGTATAGTATCAATGACATAGTGATAGGATGATAGAAACTCTTGTTGGTGCTAAGTGTTTGAGTGTGTACATTTATGAGATAGGAATATTTATTGTATGTTTTATTGAATTAATTTTAGGCAATATGGCTTAGTTTAGGCTTATTATGATATGGGAAGGTAAGATTTAAAATGCCAAGTGAAAGGGAAGGGAAAAAGTTACAAAAAAATTTTAAGTTCGGGAAAACATTTTCGGGTGGGCTTGTTAATGGGCTTTTGGACTCAAAGCCGAAGCCCATAGAGTGGCCGGCCCTAAGGCCTCAAATTTTGGTGGAGCTTGACTAAAGAATGGTTAGAACAAGTTAATTAGGGGTTAGGATGAGAGAGGAATTAGGTTAGCCATATTTGTTGACTTATGCCAACTTTACACCTAAGCCTCCTACTTTTCCATCACCATGATTATGTTCACTTTGGTGATGATGGTGTTCATTATTTTGATGCTTAGTCACCATACACCTAAGGGCCATCTCAACCATCCATCTTGATCAATCTTAGCCCTCCATTTCAAGTAAAAATGTGACCATTGATTTTGTGTGATTAAATCACCACCATTGATTTTATTTGTATATAAAATGAAATTGTGTTAAACCATTTCATTTGTAACCTACACCAAAAATTTCACCCTCACCAAAGACTAAAAACCTCCCAACTTGTTCTTCAACTTAGAGCTAAATTTGGAGCATTTCAAGGTGAGATTTATTGCTTAAGTGATTCCTTTCTTTCCTTAGCCTAAGTGTGATAAATTGTTAGCAATTATTCCTTTTCTTTTGATTTCTATAATTGGATTTTGGTGGAATGATTTGAAGAAGAGTTAGTTTGGCATGTTAAGTGATGAAATATGAGAATTGGGGTTAAGGATTTGGGGTTTAATAGGTGAATAATAACAAGGGAAGCATAAAAGATCAATGAAGAGAAATTTACATAAGGTTTGGCCAAACTAGGGATTTTAGGGGAAGTGTCCAAATTTTTTTTTAACAATATCTAAGGTTATTTGGGATGTTGAAAAGTGGTTTAAAAATGTAAAATTTGAATTTAGAGATTTTATTCAAAAATTAAAATTCTTGAAGGCATAATGCATGATATAAGGAAAGTGTGTAATGTGAAGTGTAGTTTGATGTTTGATTGTTATGGTAGGCTTTGCATAACATTAATTTTATCTTGGCAAGGTCAATTTGAGATTTGATTGAGAAATTTTGGGTTTTCCCCAAATCATTCCAATTTGGTAAAATTAGGGTTTATGAGAATTGGAAGAGATTAGTTTCAATTGGTGAATGAATGTTGATTGTTTAAGCATTAGTTTAATAAACATGGAATTTAATTAACGAATTAGAAAGGAAAAGGAACCTAATTGTTTTGATGAAAGGACTTGGACAATATGGGATTTTGAAATAAAGTGATTAAATAATTAATGTGTTTATGTATGTTATTGTTTGATGTATTGGAATGTGTCTTGGTGATTAATAGTAGGAAGTTAATGTTAAGTTGAGTTAGAATGAGATTAGCAAGTTAGAGGAGTAGGAATTAATATACGATTGTTTGGGGTGTATTTGTAGAATCGAAAGGCAAAGGCATTGCTCGGGATACCGAGGAGCCTCGTTATAATCTGCACTAGAACTATCGGTATAGGAGCTAAGGAGCAAAAGGTGAGTACTTAATAATATTATATTTCTTGTGCTTTAAATATAAGCCTAAATGTTGGATCACTTTTCTAATTAAAATGCATTGCAATTCTTTGGCATGCATGATATGCTTTACCAATTATTGAATTAAATATCCCTTATGGCACTTGGCCACATGAGCCTTATTGCTTCATTTCCTAATATGATCAATGATGGGAATTTTGATTATTTATTGATATATTATCCATTGAATTATTTCATGGATGGAAAGGAAAATTTTTTTTATAATACTGTGATAAGCAGAATACCCCTCTGATGTGGGGCAATACATCAGTCTTGTGCACAATGGTAATGAACCCACGGATAGGGTAAAGAGTATCCGAACCCTAGCTGGGAAGGGTTTATGGCACCCAGTACGTGCGACCCGATCAGTTGTATGTGTGACTGAAATGGGAGTGAGCAAGGCGTAAGCTGCCACTCGAATGATAATGTGGGAAACACACCGTTTCCAATAAAGGAAATATTCTGCTAAAAATGCAATAATTACTGTATATGGAAAACTATTCCATAAGAATGATTCTTGATCCGTTTCACTTCATTGCTATAAGAAATTATCACTAAACCACCTATCACTTGCTTATTTTATACAGTTTTATTATGTACTCACTGAGCTTTGTCTCACCCCGTAGTTGTTATTTATTTTCAGGATCAGTTGACGATTTAGCAAGGTAAATTCCAAGTTCTATATCTCCGCTTGGAAATTGCGTTGCTGATTTTGGGTATCATCATGTACATATTTTGTTATAATTTTGGAGGTTTCACTCTAGAGCTCCATGTTTTGTTAAAAGTTTGTAATAATGATATAACTTAGAGTATTATTAGTATGTGTGATTGGGTATTATCTCAATACAGTTCAGATACTTAATTAATATTCACTTGAGTCGCAATTAGAATACTAGAAAATGGAGTTCAAAAGCGATAAATATGAAAATGAATTTAGATGTTGGATGACTATTACATGGGAATTATGGCTACGATCTTGGGTTAAGGGTAACATAATGGTAATAGTTTATGAGTTATAGGTTGTTCTACGGGTTTAGGTGACCTTACGTCTCCCTATGCCCTAGGACAGTCGCGGCTCAAAGATGGGTCGTGACAATGACCCAACCATCATTATAAAATAATTCTAATTAACAAAACCACATTAATTGACAAAAATGGAAAGTCAACAACATTGAGATTTATGAAGTAAGAGTATAACTGACATGAATCTCTTGGCACATAGCATTTCTAGTTGCAACCACCAATTCTATTTCTATCACTTCCATTGACCTTGTGGGTTTCAGTTCTCTAACTAGTTGTTCTTCAATGGTATCATCAGCCTAAAACAAAACCCATTACAAATATAACAGCTGAGAGAGCCATTTTGTTTAATAGCAAAATAATGAAATCTAATTAACTTAATTATTGCGTATTGATCTATAATGAAAATATTGATATGTATTTTTTACATTGTTGTCTTTGTAATGAAAAGGAATAAGTTACAATTCATCAGTATGGCGTGAAACATACATATTTCAACATAGAAAATTAACTGAAATTCTGTTTAGGAATCTTCTAACACTTTTTAGTTTGGAGCCTTTAACATGTGAGGATTATGATTGACTCTTCGGCTTTAGCATTGATGGATTCCTAAAGAAACTAGCCATGTGTTTTGCTGATTGATGCTTCTTGGAATTGGTCAGAAGGCCTTTCCTCCAATTAAACCAAAAAAAGCAAGAAAGCCATAACTACATACACAAAACACACACAAATAGAATACTACAAAAAAAAAAAAAAAAAAAAAAAAGAACTTTAAATCCAAATTTTTTAACCCTATACTTTTAAATTAGACTCAATGAGGTGTGAATTGAACAACCATAAATTGCTCAAAAAAAAAAAAAAAAAACCAAATACAAAGAAAACACGGATAGAAACAATATTACTTGGAGGTTAATTCTAGAACAAGCCATAGAAATTTTGAATCAAACCTAAATGGAATAACCAATTTTTTTTTTTTTTTTTTTGCTTATACTCTCTATTTTTCATTTATGCTCTCTTTCTCCTTCATTTTTCTTTTCACCATTTGATCTCTCTACTCTTTTTTTTTTTTTTTTTTTTTTTTTTTTTTTTTATTATTTAAGGTTTAACTCATTTACTACTTTAATTCAAATAGAGTTGTAGCAACCAACATCAAAACAAGCACAAAAATATTCAATCAAAGATAATAAAATAAATACGAAAATCCAAATAAAGAAACTCCCAAATCGAGAAAATGAAGTAGAGATAGTTACTACGATGAGTCAAGGTGAACGGCGATGGTAAGTAGTTGTGCAATGGGCAAGCGAACATTGATTTGCTATGATGACATCAATTCTGGGTTGACAATGAGCATTTCCCATGATGGCAAGGAGATCACTGCTTATGGTGTTTGCAATGGCCTCCATTTGGCACTGAAGAATGATGGCCAATTCTAGATGGTGATTGTAGTGGCTCTCTTGGTAATGGATTAAATGATTTTACAGCAGTGGTTATGTGTGTATGAATGGGTGGGAGTGAGGGACTAAATGATGGGTGAGTCCTTTGGGTGAGCAAGGAGAAAGAAAAGCAAAGAAAAAAGGAGAAGAGGGAGGATTGCAGCTATGGCTGAATAGCGATTGAGTGGGTTTTTGAGAAAGTGGGATTGAGTGATCGAGTGAGGGAATGAGTCCATTTGTGAGAGTCTAGTGTTCTATGAGGGAGAGTTCAAAACAGAGGAGAAGAGGCAAGTGGTCTGTTTGGAATAGGCAGCGAGGATGGGTAATCGGTAAAAGTGAAAGCTAATTTAGTCTCGTTTCTGTTGGTGAGAGGCAAATGGGTTTTTGAGAGAGTTGTATGTGTGAATCGGTGAGGGTGGAGGAGTTGAGTGGAAAAGATGGGCAAAGATGGTGAAGTCAATTTTACCTCAAATCTCAAAAGCACTCAAAAAATTAAAATTTTTGCAAATAAATGTCAAAATAAATTCATTGAGATATTGCAAACAAATCTATAATAAATTAATTTAGAATATTTAAAATTTTATTTTTTTAAAATTATATTTATTATTATTATTATTATTTTAAAATTTTTTGAAATCTCAAAAATTTAAGGGAAACTATGTTTATACAAATTTTTATTGTATTATATTATTTATGTTTATTTTTATTATTTTTTTAAGAAAATTATTGAAATTTTCAATTTGTAAATAAATTTTATTTTTTGAAAGTTTCGTATTTTTTTATAAAAATAATTAAAATTTCCTAGAAAAAATATAATGTCCACAATATTATTATATCATTTATATGGTTATTAAAATTCAAGATTTTACTTCCTTCCTTAATTTGTACAGTATTGTAGTAAATTCAAGGAAGTTAATAAACAAATTCATGGAACTTTTAATTATACAACGCCTTAAAGTTTTGTTTTTTATTTTAAAAATGTTGCATTGCTCTTTTTTCTTATTTTCAACCATAAAACACCTTAATAGTGTTGTATTTGTTTTTTTTTTTTTGCTATTTTAATAAAACACCTTAATAGTGTTGTATTTGTTTGTTTTTTCGCTATTTTACTAAAGTGCAACACTTTATAAGTGTTGTATTAATCAAAATGATGCAACATTTCTACTAAAATATTGCATTAAATTTAGTCTAATACAACACCTTTAACAAAGTGTTTCATTAATTTTTGATTTTCTACATTTATTAGGTCTAATGCAACACTTTATATATGACGTTGTAATAGACCAAAATCAATCATATCTAAAGTGACACTTTTGGAGCAACATTTTTATTTGTATTGTTGTAAGCCTTTTATAGTGTAGTGATTGTACCTATCATTTTCTTGTAATCGCATAACCAGAAATTTGAAAGTAAACTAATTTTCCAACATTTTCTTAGTTACCAGAGATATTATAAATAAAAAACAAACAAAGAATTTGACAATCCTTAGAATCTGAGAAAAATTTTCTGTGATGATAGCAAAAAACGTGCAAATTCAAAGCGATCAAATTAGAACAAAAATGGAACTCTAAAATCCTAGAAAAGCAAAACATTGAAAAATAATTAAAATCAAAAAGATTTGAAAATTACCTAAAAGGAGAGGCTCTAAATCAAATTCCACAATCAAATTCTAGTGATGCTTGCTTTCGTCGACATCGTTGTTGTTGTTGGTGATGGCTTGTGTTTACGACAATACTCTCCGGGGAAAATTTGAATGATATCATTTTGGCTTGCGTTTGGATATTTAATGATTTTTTTAATTGGGTTTTTATACTTTGGTTGCTAGATGTTTTCTGTGCACATCCAGTTTTTCTTGGTTTGCGTATATTCATCTTGGTCTGCATCGATTTACATCTATGTTTTAAGTTTTATATGTTTGTCTTCTTTGTAAATATTTCATGGATTCCTTTTCTAGGTGGAGTGATGTTTCATTTGTTTATAAATGCATGTTTTTGTTGATGTTCTTGTTGAAGATTTCCCCCAAGTGCATAATAGCAATTTGATCTCATCCTTTGAAAGTCTCCAATGGTAACTTATTTTTTTTTTATTTTTCATTGTTCAATTTATGTTCGATTTTGCTAATTTCCATTTATTTCTTTCAAATGAGATCTATTGTGTTTGGTTATCATGAAGATTAATTGAATAGACAGGTCTTTATAGAGGGGTATCTAGGAAAGAAAACCTAGAGGACATCTTCATGGGTTAAGTCAACAGAAGCAGCAAGAAATTAGAGAAGCATTTGAGATTTTTGATACTAATGGCTTAGGTACTGGAAATATTTATTCTTGTTTTGTATTTATTATGTACATAATTCTCTTATTTATTTGTTAGACTGTGCGTTGTCCAAGAACTATTGATTCTAAAGAGCTTAATGTTGTTATGAGCCGAGAATATTGTTGTGGAATTCGGGTTAATTTCCACCAATAATAATAAATTCACCTTGAGAACTATTATCTAGGTGACTAGAGTGAAAAAGATTGTACTAAAAATCACCCTAAAGTAAATTCTCAGGAAAGAATGGTGGGGTCACAAGGGTTCCATTTAAAAACCACACTCCTTAGATAGAATTTTACTAAGACAAGTAATTTTAATAGCATAATAATTTACAATAACTATACTCGACAATAACTATTAAATAGACATAAAAAAAACATAAAGAGAACACCAGAAATTTAACGAGGTTCGGCTAATTTTGCCTACATCCTCGGACACTAACAAAATAATATTTCACTAATTGAAAAAATATTACAAAGGAGAGAGAAAGAATACAAATTGTCTAAATAGGAAGGAAGACAATTGTGGGATGTATAACAAATGAAGAAGGAGGTTCCTTTTATAGACTTAGGAAACCTCCTCAAATCCCACGCAAAAATGATGTGGGATTTGTTATAAGCCATAAAGTCAACAAATCGCCACCTTGGCGAGTAACAAATCTCAACCAAATTTTGTCAATCTTCACTAGTGTCTTCTAATGCGCTTTGAAGCGCCAAACTTCAATTTCTGATAATATTAATTAAGTCCAAACAATGTTGGAACTTGATAGCTATTACTACTTTTGTCAACATATCAGCAAGATTCTCGTGGTCTGAATATTCTGGATTATGACTCCACCTTCTTCTAGAATCTCCCGTACAAAGTGATATCGAACATCAATGTGCTTCATCTTTGCATGATAAACCTGGTCCTTTGCTAAATGAATAGCACTTTGACTATCACAATGCACTTTGATGTGCTTTTGTTCTATTCTGAGTTCACCAAGCAACCTTTGAAGCCAAATTGCCTCCTTCACAGCCTCTATAACTGCCATATTCTTTGCCTCTATAGTAGACAAAGCTACTGTTGACTGTAAGGTGGACTTCCAACTGACTGATGCCTTTGCAAAAGTAAACATAACTAGTAGTTGATCGACGTTTGTCCAAATCACCTGCATAGTTAGAATCACAATACCCAACTACACACTGACCTTCTTGCTTGTCCTGCTGAAATACCAAACCAACATCTATGGTGTTTAGAATATACCACAGAATCCATTTCACAGCTTGCCAATGCTCCTTTCTAGGATCATGCATATACCTGCTTACAATCCCAACTACTTGTGAAATTATCGGGCCTCGTACACACCATTGTATACATCAAGCTACCAACAACACTTGCATATGGTACTTTTAACATGTATTCCCGTTCTGCATCATTCTTTGGTGACATGGATGCACTAAGCTTGAAATGAGGAGCAAGTGGTGTACTAACTGGTTTTGACTTCTTATTCATGCCAAAACATTTTAGTACCTTGCTCATATATTCTTTCTGAGATAAACAAAGCCTCTCTAATCTTGAAATCTCCATGCTGAGAATCTTCTTTGCTTCACCGAGATCTTTCATCTCAAACTCCCTATTCAATTGAGTCTTTAATTTCTCAATTTCTGTTTGACTCTTGGAAGCTATCAATATATCATCAACATAAAGAAGAAGATATATATAGGATCCATCTTGTAGCTTACGTAAAAACACACAATGATCATATTTGCTTCTCGTATACTTCTGCACTATCATAAACTTATCAAATCGCTTGTACCACTGCCTTGGAGATTGCTTCAATCCATACAACGATTTTTCTAATCTACATACCATCTTTCTTTTCTAGCAACTTTGAATCCATCTGACTGAGTCATGTATATTTCCTCATCTAAGTCTCCATGTAAAAATGTAGTTTTTACATCCATCTAAACTAGTTCCAAATCCAACTGTGCTACCAAAGCCAACAAAATTCTAATGGAGGAATGCTTTACAACTGGAGAAAATACTTCATTATAATCAACTTCCTCCATCTTAGAATAGCCTTTAGCCACCAATCTTGCTTTATAGTGAACATTATTCTTGTCAGGAAATCCATCTTTTTTTGCATTTACCCATTTGCAGCCAATTACCTTCTTTCCCTTCAGAAGACTAGCTAGTTTTTATGTCTGATTCTTTTGAGGAGACTGCATTTCTTTATTCAGGGCGATCCTCCACTTTTTTTGTTCTGAACTTTGAATTGCTTCATTAAAAGTGGTAAGAATATCATCAATTGCAATTGGTGATGCAGAAGAGACCATATGAGCATAGCGAGCAGGTTGTCTAATAGTCCTTTTTCCTTTTCTTAGTGCAATTGATTCATGTTGCTGTGGAGGTTCATGGGTCTGAACCTCTTCTTCATTTGACTCTTCTTCTACTATAGGAGAGTCATCATCAGTTTCTTTGTTGGCTGGGACAATTCTGTTACCATTAAACTTCACCTGTTTGGAAGTGCCCTCCACCAGCCGTGGAGTACCATCTGTCTATTCTTCAGTTACCTTTTTCAATATGGAAGATTCATCAAAGGTAACATCCCTGACTGAAGATTACTTTCTTTGTCTTTGGACACCAAAGACGATAGTCTTTTACACCAGAGGTGATCCCCATAAAGATTGC
Organism: Reutealis trisperma; assembly: GCA_947687605.1. NCBI lineage: Eukaryota > Viridiplantae > Streptophyta > Magnoliopsida > Malpighiales > Euphorbiaceae > Reutealis > Reutealis trisperma. The sequence continues at coordinate 109,239 of CANTUT010000958.1, forward strand.
CTTCTTTGCTCTTGGATCTAGCTTTGACTCCTTAACATGATAATATGCAACGGAACCAAACACATGTAAGGAATCATAATCTATAGCAGGTTTTCCAAACCATTTCTCCAATGGTGTCTTACCACCAATAGCAGTTGATGGTAAACGGTTGACAAGATGACAAGTATATACCAAAGCCTCAACCCAAAATTATTTGCCCAACCTAGCATTGAACAACATACACCGAACCTTCTCTAGCAATGTCTGGTTCATATGCTCTGCCACCCCATTCTGTTGTGGTGTATTTCTGATAGTAAAGTGCCTGACAATACCTTCATCTTCACAGACTTTAAAAAATGGATCATTTTTGAACTCTCCACCATTGTTTATACGTAGACATTTGACTTTTCTACCTATTTGAGTCTCTATCATCTTTTTCCGTTTAAGGAAAATTCCCAACACCTCATCCTTCGTCTTCATCGTATACACCCAAACTCTTCGGGAAAAATCATCAACAAAGATAACATAATAGTGTTTTCCTCCCAAAGAAGTTGTCTTGGAAGGCCCCCATACAACTGAATGAACATAATCCAAAATACCCTTAGTATCATGGATTGTTGTTCCAAATTTCACCCTTGTCTTCTTCCCTTTGATGCAATGCTCGAAAAATTCAATTTGCAAGCCCGTGCTCCTTTCAATAATCCTTGATCTGTCAATAATTTCAAGGATTTTTCTCCAGCATGCCCCAAATGCATATGCCATAACCTGGTTGCTTTTGATTCCTAATCATTAGTAGAAGCTATTACTGCTGCTGTTCCAACAATTGTACTACCCAGAAAGTAATACACATTATTTCTTTTTCAGATTCCCTTTATTATCACAGGTGCCCCAGAGATGATCCTCATTATCCCATCCTTCGCTCTTACTTCTAAACCTTTTGACTCTAAGGTTCCCACAAAGATGAGATTCTCATTAAATTAGGCACATAATGAACACCTGTTAAGGTTTTGATTGATCCATCCTGATTCCTCAAGCGAATTGAACCAATCCCATATGTGTCAAGAGGGGAATTATTTGCTGTGTAGACAACTCCACCTTTTAGTTCTTTAAAATCAAAGAACCATTCTCTATTTAGGGTCATATGGTGGCTACAAGTTGAATCTAGCAACCATGAGCTAGAGCTGCTGGTTGATGGTGTAGCAGCAAATGAGAAGTTTGAATCTGCATCCTCATACTCAGCTACATTTGACTTTGAGACAACCTTTCCCTTTTCAAGTTTGCCTTTATTTTTTAGCTTGGGACAATCTTTCTTCTAATGCCCTTTTTCTCGACAAAAGGCACATTCATCTTTGCTTAGTCTGGATTTTGACTTTGATCTCCCTCTCCTTCCTTTATTTAGACTCTTCGAACGTCCTCTAACAACAAGAGCTTCTGCTTCTACACTTGTATTTTCTTGCTTCTCTTTCTTTCTCAATTCGTAACTATAAAAGGTAGCAGTTACTTCACTGAGAGATACAGCAACCTTCCTATGAAGTAGAGTAGTTTCAAGGTACTCAAACTCATCAGGAAGTGATCCCACCAACATCAGAGCCAAATCTTCATCATTAAAAGTCATGTCCATATTCATCAAATCAGTAACCAGCTGATTAAAGCTAGTAATGTGATCATTCATAGTGGTACCTAGAACATAGTTGAAGCAAAACAATCTCTTTTTCATATAGAGCTTGTTCTGACTACTTTTCTTTAAGAATTTTTCCTCCAGTGCCTTCCATAATTTACTTCAAAAGTTTCTTTAGAAAATGCATACTTCTGCTCTCTAGAAAGACACTATCGAATAGTACCACATGGCAATCTATTGATCATCTTCCATTCTTTCTCCTCAACATCATCTAGTTTTTCTCTTTCAATAGCAATATCTATACCCTACTGAAAAAAGGCATCTAGAACCTTACTTTGCCACATGCCGAAATGACCAGTGCCATCAAAAATCTCCACTGTAAATCTAGCATTTGTCACAGCATTTCTTACCAAAATTGAATATGAAGAAGTTGTTGACGTCGATGTGGATAATTTTGTATTGTCTGCCATTTCTGCTACAAATTATATTTAATAGCTGTCAATGCGGAATGCCAATTAGTCCAAGAATTTTTTTTTGGATGTGGAAGATCAGCCTAAACCGCAACCACAGAGCATACTAAAATAAACCAAGAGCTCTGATATCAATTGTTGTGGAATTTGGGATAATTTCCACCAATAATAACAAATTCACCTTGAGAACTATTATTTAGGTGACTAGAGTGAAAACGATTGTATTAAAAATCACCCCAAGGTAAATTCGCAGGAAAGAATAGTGGGTCACAAAGGTCCCACTTAAAAACCACACTCCTTAGACTGAATTTTACCAAGACAAGTAATTTTAATAGCACAATAATTTAAAACAACTATACCTGAAAATAGCTATTAAATAGATATAAAAAAATATAAAGAGAACACCAGAAATTTAATGAAGTTCAGCTAATTTGGCCTACGTCCTCGGACATTACCAAAATAATATTTCACTAATTAAAAAAATATTATAAAAGAGAGAAAAAAATACAAATTGTCTAAATAAGAAGGAAGACAATTGTGGAATGTATAACAAATAAAGAAGGAGGTTCCTTTTATAAACTTAGGAAACCTCATCAAATCCCACATAAAAATGATGTGGGATTTGTTATAAGCCATAAAGTCAACAAATATCTCCTCACTTTTCGAGTTAATGATTTTGGGTAAGCACCTGACTATGAGAAATATGTATCAATCTACGTCAAGTGGATCTCCTGCCTTGCTAGGATCCCTACTTGGAAGCAGCTTCAAAGAATCAAAGTCAGGATACCAAAAGCATTTATTTGCCAATCATATGAGTGCATCGTTGCTGTAATTTGGATTTGATCACATCAGCTATTGGTAGAGAAGATGTTAAATACAGGTTCAATTAGCTAGAATCCTTAATTTAAGGTTATAGATTGAATTTGAATTATTATATATGCAATGTATAGCCTCTGTTCTAGCATTCAGTGTCTGGAACTATTTGCAGCAAAAGGAAATTAACGGAAGTTGATTTAGGTAAGTGCAAATTTTGTTTAATCATGTACTTTAATTTACTGTTATTGGAAGCAAAATATTTATATATTAAAAATTAGTGCCATTAAGACACGATATGTTCGAGGGTATGCATATATGATATTCTTGAATTTGAATCTCAATAATATATTAATGGATTTAAAAATATTACATAAAATCAGTGGAAAAAATAACTATTTTTATTTCTTAATTTAAGTGATTAAGATATTTCCAAATTAGTAAAAAATATGATTTGAAAAAAATTAACTTCATCGTGATCTTTTAATATTTTATAAATATTCATAATTTAATACATAATTGCTCGAGATAGTTAAATATGACTGAAAAATAGCTTTATCCTAATTTTATGATCTAAATATTCAATTTTTTTTGTGTACATTAAATAACGCGTGTGAATATTCTGATTGGTTCTCAGCCGCTTTCAGAGCAACGTCCTCCAGAGCAGTATAGTTCTCAGCCCAAGCATTGTGGTGATGAAGACGATGATGACTTACGCAGTATCTATAGGGTAGTATTTATATTTTGCACATTTTTTTTTGTATTGCATTTTTTTAATGTACCGCATTTAGTTTATTTTTATTATTCATATAAACTTTATATAAATTTCTATGTTATTTTTGGATATTTTGTATTTTGCACATTTTTCTTTGTATTGCATTTTTTTACTGCACCGCATTTAGTGTATTTTTATTATTCATATAAACTTTATATAAATTTCTATGTTATTTTTTGATATTTTGTAATTATGATATTTTACATAATTACTGCTATTTTTAGCATTTTATATTATATATTATTGTTTTTATTATTATTCATCTTTTAGTTTGAAATTGGAATAAAATAGCTAAAATTTAAGAATAAAATAAAAAAAATCACAATTTACTAACAAGTTACTATTTTCTTATTATTGATGAATCATTGTCTATTTTTTTATTACTGATAAATTATCAACTATTTTTGCATTACTAATATATTATTGACAAATTATTGATTATTTTCTCAGTACCGACTATTTACCAATTAATTATGAAGTGAGATTGTCCTAATATTTACTGGCTATATTTTTGTCAATAAATTTAACCTACAATTTACCGACAAATTATTTAGTAGGTAAAAAGTTCTCCCGATAAAATTTGTTCATTTACCGACAACAAGGAAACAAATTACCAACTAATTTTTGGTTAGTAATTACCGACTATTTTAAATTTAGTCGGTAAATTGTATACTAAGAAGTGTTTTACGAAATAATATATTTTGTCGATAATTATTTCTTAAATGAAATTATCAACTAAAATTTTATATTTACCAACTAAAATTGTAGTTGGTAAACTAGCTTTTTTTTTTTTTTTAATAATGTATCTGGCTTGTCAGGCTAATGCAAAGTTAGATAGAAGGCCTTTAATATTACAAACAATGATAATTAAAATTTTGTTATTCTTAATTTTTGTAGTCAAAGAGAAGACTAATTAGGATTATGATCATATGTTTGATTGATAGATGACAGCCATAGATATTGATCGGAAAGCATAAGAGTTAGGCTTGCCAACAATACGTAAGGCTGGTGTTGAGCATAAAATCAACTTCATTGAGTCTCCAATTATACCAGTCTGTGATCAACTCTTACAACATGTAAGAAACCCATTAATTATTATTATTATTATTTTTTTTTTTTTTGATGTGGACTAGTGATAATTTAATTTTAATTTTTCTTTTCAGGAAGAAAAATGAAGGGAGCTTTGATTTTGCATTTGTATACGCAGACAAGCAAAATTACCATAATTACCACGAGAGACTAATGAAACTTGTCAAAGTTGGTGGCATTGTTGTTTATGACAATACTCTATGGGGAGGAACAATTGTTTGGCCTGAAGAAACTGTACCTGAACTCAAGAGACAAATAAGAAAATCTTCATTGGATTTTATTCATAGAATTTCAGTTGATTCTAGAGTCGAAATTTCTCTTGCCCCTTTGGGTGATGGCATCACCATTTGTAGGTGTATGAAGTAATTATTTAGATATACTTTAATTACCATAGGCCTAAATAAATAAATATTTACTAATAAGACATAAGACAATTTTTATGTCAATTAGACCTTATTTAATTGGTCTTTCAACTATATGTACGGGTTTCGGATTCAAATTTGAAATGTATGTCCGTCTAAAACTTATACTCCCTTTATTTTATAATAATAAACATTTTAAAAAGCTACACATATATTAAAAAAGTTATTTAATAGTTTCGATTTTTCCATTAGGTATAGTATGATTGGTTTTCCATCTCTTTTAAATGAGTGAGATGAGAAGTGAGAGATATCATGTTCAGGAAGGTTATTTCTTATTGTATAGTTTATTATGTTTACAAGTATACTCTAATTTTAATATTGTTAATTTTTTTTTTCTCACTAAAACTCTATTGCTAATAGGATAAAATTTTAAAAAAAGGTAAATAGGGGGAGTATATCTTCATTTGTAATGCTCGATGTAAGACATGTTGTACAAGTATTTATCTTATGCTAGTTGGAATAAAACTATATCTATATATATATATCTATAGTAATAATAGAAAGTTAAATTTAATATATATATATATATATATATATATATATATATATATATATATATATATATATATATATATATATATATATATATATATATATATATATATATATATATATGAAGTCATTTCTTAAAAATTTTTATATGTCATTTTACTATTATATATTCTAATTAAAATTTATACAAATTAATATGTATAATATATTTTTATTATTTTTCAGTTTGCTTTAGTTGTTCAAAAATGTAACTATCAATCCAAATTCGAAGGTTTGCCTAAAAAATGAGAGGGCGCATTCGATAGCATTTTAGGCATTTAGATAAATTTCTAAATTCTTAAGACCTTTTAGGGTAACTTTAGTGGGAGGTTGATATGAGGTTATTGAGTAATTGGTGACTAATCTCACAATTAGGAGAGTTTAATTGCTAACAATTGGTTGATATCCATTTTTTTTTTTAATTGTAACATGTGTCCAACGGTAAAATGAAATATATAAAATATTATTATTATAGTAATTTGTTTTTTTGCCGTTGATTCAACGGTAAAATTTTAATATGTATTTTTTTTATTTTTGTCTATAAAAAGTTGAAATTGCATAATTTAATTTTCACAATTCATACTCTAAAAATTTTCACAATTCTGTCAATTTATTCTTACCTCAATTATCATCAATTCAACTTCTAAAAATTCTACACTCTTGCAAAATTTTTTTCTTATTTGAAAAAAGAAAAAAAAAATCTTATGGATAAAAATTCTAATTATCCATCTTCACAAAATTCAAATCCAAATAATTTTTAAAATTCCCAAAATTTTAAATATTCTTTATTTTCAAATTCCCCAAAATCTTCAAACTCCCCAAAATTTGCTACGCAAGGCGTCTGCTCGTGGGATAGAAAGGATTCGTTGCATCAACAAAGTGTACCGGTCAAAAACGCTTCTATCAATATTACTTTATATAATATTACATCAGTTAGGTCTGAATTATTATATAATATAATATAATATTTTTATTTATTATTTTTAAATCTTATATTTATATATAATAAAATTAAATATCTTAATAGATAATTAATAGTTTTGAATAAAAAATAATTAATTAATATCACATGAATGTCGCAAGTCACACGTGAGATGTCTTAATTTATAGATCTTTATTTTATTTCATTTTTAATATAATCTATGATTATTATTTTTATTTTTATGTGAAAAAAAAAAAAACAGTCTGGTTGAGTTTGTAAATGTCTTGGACATATATATAATAAAAACTAAGCTTAAGTCACCTATGTCATTGCATTACTATAAGTTCCAAATTAAAATTTATATATATCAATACGTATAATATTTTTTTTTTATTAATTTTTCATTCGGCCCATATATAATAAATATGATTCATATATATATATATATATATATAATTTTCCTTTCTATTTATATTCTAAATTATTTAAAAGTAATATTCAAATTTAATAATAATAATAATTCTTCATATATATATATATATATATATATATATATATATATATATATATATATATATATATATACCCACACACATGCGCAAAAATTTTCATCGATTAATTTATACAATGAAAAAAAATCTGATTTCTTGAAGTGAAAAAGAAATTTAATTTAATAGTGCTTTAATTCTAAATAAGTTTATGTGTAGAATTTTTTTTAAGAGTTGTATTAAATTATTCACTTTTTTTTTTTTAAAAAATACCCTGTAAAATAATAAAATACACCAACTTATGTTGTTTGAATAAATAAATTGTACATAAAAATATATGTGTGCATATTTTTAAGTAATATTTCAGAAGATAAATGAGCTGGATGAGGAAAATTTAAAAAAATGAATTCCGTTGCCGGGAATCGAACCCGGGTCTCCTGGGTGAAAGCCAGATATCCTAACCGCTGGACGACAACGGAATTGTTCATGGATTGAGTCAACCAAAACTTTATATATTTTAATTATTTTTTTTAAGCGAATTTACACTTCCCGCACAAAAAAAATTATCACGCTGATTACATTTTTCTTTTTATACTATTAATAATACAATCAATACACTTAAATTTATTCTTTTGAAATATTAAATACATCTTAAATATATATATTTAGAATGGACACATAAATTTTTTTCAAAAATCATTATATGTTTAGAAATAATTTTTTTAAAGATAGAAATAAACTTAATAACCATTGCACTTGATATCTTAATTTATTTGGCGTCAAATCACACTTACTATTTTTTGTTTTATATATATATATATATATATAAAAGCAAGGGACGGTAAGTATGGTTAACTCACACTCGTAGTTAAAGATTAGATTCAACATCATTTAAAAAAAAAAAAAAATTTAGTAATAAATAAATTTGTCAATAACTCAAACAATTTATGCTAATTTCCACAATAAGGAATCATTCAATTCGCTGGATACATTAAATGACAAAAATTTAGCAAAATCATGAATTATATTTAGAAACAGCCGTGAGCATTATTACATTTGCCTATGGATCCAAATTTTTAATTATCTACGAACCAAACAAACATTAGTCCATTTGTTTGTGGAAAATATTCTTCTGGAAAATATATATATATTTTTTTATTTTCCAATGTTTGGGACACAAGAAAAATAAGTTGTTGGTCAATGAAAAATAAGTCCAAAACACGGGAAAATAACTTCTTGTTAAGTCTTAGAAAATAACTTCCTAAAGCAAATATAAGAGGGATAATTGACTCTAGTTGATCATATTAAAAATATCAAAATAAATTATATGACTCTAATCGGTGCTAGCAATTTTTTCCAATTGATTTTTAGTATTGCAGCCAAACATCAAAAGATATTATATTTTTCTAGAAAATATTTTATGTGAAAAATATTTTCCAAAAATAAATTATTTTATGTGAAACAAATAGAGAATGATTATTATTGTTTCACTTGATGGGGTGAGTCTTGATGACAGCATAAGTCATCTCAGCAACCACCTAAAACAATCAAAAACCAAATTCTTATGAACATTTATTCCTCCATCTATAACTTAACAGCAAAGCTAGGAACATATCACTTGTATTAGTGATCAATTTGCAACACTTGAAAGCTTTCCAGGAATAGTGCTCAAGATTATCAGAGACAAGACAGAGAGCTCACCAGTTAATACCATGAAATGATGGCAAGACAGCAATAAGAGGGCCTTCGTACCAAGCATCTGCACCACTCACTGTTAAACATTTCCATTTCAGTTCCACCGCATAGAAAATTCTTCAGTCGAGTCTAATTCGTATCAGCAGAATGCAACATAGCATAGAGAAACATCATGCAGGAGGCTTACAAGTCAGCGCCATCATATTTTGTGAGGAGTTACACATTCACATGACCCCAATCATAGTGTACTTTTGAGACTCAGTTTTCTATATATATAATAAAAATATGATTAGTTGTGGGGACATCACAATTTTGGTAGACTTTCCATTAGATTTAGATGAAAGTTTAACTGCATCTAAATTAATGTTTAAGAACCAAATTAGATCAAATTTAATTAAAACAAAGGAATTTCGATTTTAGTAACTATTGATGGAAGTAAAATATGTATCACATTTATTTTATGTTTTAGTAAAATCAGAGATTTTCCAAGCAGAAAAAGCAGTCATCTAACTATCAATGGCGAAATTCTGAGGAGCTTTTATTCCTACATCTATAATATTCAGTAAAACAGAACAACAAAGCTAAGAACCAATCACCAAAAAAGCATGTTATTTAATCTATCAATCAAACAAAATAGGAGGGAAAGACCATAAAAACTAGGGAAAACAATTTGCAATACTCTTGAGATTTCCAAGAACAGAATCAAGATTGCTAGAGACGAGAGAGAGCTCGCTTGTTGATACCATGAAATGACGACAGGGCGTAATAAGAGGGTCTCTACACCCAACTTCTGTACCACACTGTAAATATCAGGTAATAAAATGATCAACTCATATATCTTTGCTAATTTTATGTTTCATCATAATGAATGCAATGTAATGGTTCTTAAATTTTCATACCATTGACAATTTATCATGTTGCAACTGAATATTCTAGTGCAACTTCATGTAATTTTCTTGCTTCAGATTATGTTATATATAGAAACGATCTCCAGCATTCATCTCCCAATTCAGTCATCTCAATAAAACCCTGTGGAATTAAAATTGCATAATTTATTAAGAATATAATCCCACATTGATTAATTACAAACACATTAAGTGATTAATATAGAAATAGATTCCCATCTTTAATAGCAAGTTTTAAAGTTAGTTCTCCTGAATCTATATCAAAAAATTTAATTAATGTAATTAATTTACAAAATTGCATTTGAAAATGGGGAAAAAAATAAATCACTCAAGCACTTGCATGAGCATTCCAAAACCATTGATAACAATCTTCTTTGCTGGTGAATTATTTAAATAAGCGTCTCTAGGCATCATATTGATTTGTTTAATAGTCAATATACAGACAGAAAAAAGCTGCACTGCCTTACTTTATTACATCTCTAAAGTTATAAAGCCCACCATGCGGCTTGTCTTCCATGATGATCATCTATGATTGAGTTTCAAGTTCCTGTTAGTTCAGACCATCAATATTTACAGAAAATGCTTTATTCGCTTTCATTTCTCACCTAATTTTCACTTCTTCAATCACAGTGCGATAAATTTCTCAAGTGCAATCTAAGTGCCAGCTATCATCGATAAGGAAGGGATTGATACTGCCCATAACTTCCTAAGCCTTTTTCCCTTCAACATTCAATACAATAGGATGAACCTCCTCATTTCATGTACAAGGAAAAAAGAAGCAAATGAGCTAGGAAGATTCCACAAATACTACTTTCTGCTTTGTTTTCAGCAGTGTTGCTTCTAAATGATACAGAGTTTATCATTCATTTTCTTGTCCTAAAGGGATAATCTAAAGAAAATTCATTGATCAATCTCGCATCTGATTCTTGACATATATCTCATGCATGTCTCTTCAAGAGAATATTTCCAACTTGACTACTAGCTTCGTCTATATATCTTCTGTGTGATTTTACAGGGCAGTATGTCATCCTTTTCCATGAGACAAGTAAGCATTTGTAAGGCAATCCTGTACCATATCTGCTTTTCTCCAATTCTTGGAATGCACGTTAAGCCACTTTGAAGAAAAATATCTTTACAATTCAAAGAACAGTAGATTCTTCTAGATATCCGCAGCATGATTTTAAGAGGGCAACATTTCATCCTTTTCCATGTGATGGGAAAGAATTGTAAAACAATTGTGCACCATCTTTACTTCAGGATGTGACTAGTCTTTGACAAAGAGAGGTTGGATTCTCTTGTCAGTCTTAATCCAGCTACACCTAGGGTTCTTTCTCAGTCCCAACTCTTTCATCTTTAGTCTCACAATGCGCATCTTAACCCACTTCTGGACAGAAGCATACATATTTGATAAAGTAATATAAGTTGATGGATCATCAGGATCTTTCTTAGTAAGCAACTTGGCAATTTCCTGCCCTAATTCTAAATCTTTTTGCAATTGACATGCAGAAATAGTGCGCTTAACAATCTAGCGTCCTCTGTAATTTATGGAGTGTTCTGGAGAATGCTATAAGCTTCATGCAATCTTCCAGCACGCCGAAGATACTTGAAAATTCATTCCACTGTAGCCCAGTGTTTCTTTCCAAGATTTGAAAGGAATCTCCTCACAACTCCAATTATGTGAGCAATATCTGGCCATGTGCAAACCATAACATACATTAGACTTCCAACTGCTGAAGCATATGGAACCTTTTCCATCTCTTCCTTCTTTTTGTCTATAGAAGGGCTTTGCTTAGAACTTAACTTAAAGTGATTAGCAAGAGGACCACTAATCGCTTTAGCCTTGTCCATATTAAATCTCTGAAGTACTTTCTCAATATACTTCTCCTATGACAGCCACAATCTCTTGGTGCTTCTGTCTCTAATAATACTCATGCCAAGAATCTGCTTTGTTGGCCCCAAGTCTTTCATGCCAAAAGACTCACTTAACTGCTTTTTCAAGTTGTTGATTCTAGAAATATTTCAGCCAACAATCAACATGTCATCCAAATAGAGTAAAAGAATAATGAAATCATCATCAGAGAATTTTTGCACAAAAACACATTGATTTGAAGTAGTCTTTTTGTAACCTTGCTCCCCCATAATAGATTCAAACTTCTTATACCATTGTCTCGGTGCTTATTTTAAGCCATAGAGGCTTTTCTTCAATCTGCAAACACAATCCTCTTTCCCTTTTTGTTTGAAACCCTCTGGCTGCTCCATGTATATCTCTTCTCCAAATCACCATATAGGAAGGCAATTTTGACATCCATTTTCTCAACTCTCAAGTCAAGACTTGCTGCTAAACCCAGCACTATATGGATGGATGTCATTTCCACAACTGGTGAGAAAATCTCATCAAAGTCAACTCTTTTTCTTTGACTGAATCCCTTGACAACTAGTCTGGCTTTGTATTACGGATTGGAACTGTGTTCTTTATGCTTGACCCTAAACGCCCATTTATTTTTCAAGGCTCTTTTGCCTTTAGGCAACTTTACCAGCTCAAAAGTCTTATTCTCATGCAAGGACTTCATCTCATCTTACATGGCTTCAATCCATTTTTGCTCGGATTCATCATCTATGGCTTCTTCATAACTCTCAGGTTCTCCCCTGTCAGTAAAAGTCACAAATTCGATATTTGGTGAAGGGTCATCTCAGTCTATCACTTCTTCTTAGAGAAGCCACAAGTACTGGTGCTGGTTGATGGACATCATCTTCTTCATTCTCAGCATAAACTTCTATGGGAGCATCATCTTCATCAGGTGGATAAACTTGGTTTTCATCTCCAACCTATTTTGGCATAGATGTTGGAGGAGTTAATTCCAAATATGATGAGTCACCATTAGAATTAGGAACATCTTTCTTCATTTTAACAATATCTTCAATGGTCTCATCTTTAACAAATACAGCATCGCGGCTTCTGACAAGTCCCTTTGTAATAAAATCATTAAATCTATAGCTAAATTGATCTTGACCATAGCAAAAAAAAAAAAAAAAAAAAAAAAAACACTATTTTGTCTTGGCATCAAATTTGGATCTTTCATCCTTAGGGATATGCATAAATGCTTTACAACCAAACACTCGCAAATGATTGTAGGAAACATCCTTTCTTGACCATACTCTATCTGGAACCTTCATCTTGAGAGGGGTACAAGTGAAATATTCAACATATGTGTAACTATGAGAATAGCTTCACCCTAAAAAGTCTTAGGCAACCTTGCATGTGAGAGTAGGCTTCTGACTCTCTCCATCAAAGTTTTGTTCATCCTTTCAGCTAAGCCATTCAACTGTGGTGTCTTTAGAGATGTCATATGATGCCAAATACCATGCTCTTAGCAGTAAGCATGAAATGGTCTAGTGTATTCTCCACCATTTTCTATCTGAATGCACTTCAACTTTTTCCCAATCTGTCTCTCAATTGAGGCATGAAATTCTTTGAAGACATTTAGCACCTGATCCTTTATTTTTAGAAGATTTACCTATGTCTTCCTTGAATGATCATCAATGAAAGTCACAAAGTACTGAGCACCACCAATTGACTTTAGCATCGGTCCACACAAATCTGAATGAATTAGATCTAACATATTATTCATTCTAGAAGGAGGAGAACTATTAAAAGCAACTCTATTTTGCTTTCCTGATAAACAATCAGCACATTTCTCCAAATGTACTTCATCCATTCTGGGTAGTATCTTCTTCCTGGCTAGACTTGTCATTCCTTTTTCACTCATATGGCTAAGTCTCTTGTGCCATAACTTAGCTGCATTATCTTTCTCTATGGCATTTACTGTGTCGGTAGAGAGCTTCACTTATATTACATATAGAGTTGTATGCTTCTTGCCTCTAGCCACTATCAAGGAGCCTTTTGTAAGTTTCCATTTATCATAAATGAAGGAGCTGCAATATCCTTCATTTGCAAGTTTACATATAGAGATTAAATTTAGGTGCATATTTAGAATATGCCTGACATCCTTCAGAAATAGTCTGGTTCCATTCTTTGTTTCCAAACAAACATCTCCTTTGCCAATAACTTTTGACAGGCCTTCATTTCCCATCCTAACACCAAAGTCTCTAGGTGTGTTTGATGAGAAAAATTCTTTATGCGATGTAGTGTGAATGGTAGCATCACTATCAATCACCCAGTTGGTCTCGTGGGATGCAAGATTGACAATATCTTTATCATAGACAATATTAAAGCCATCTATGATATTTGTCTGCTCATCATCACTGTTGTCATCTTTCTTCACTGCTTTGCCTTTATTCGTTTCCTGTTCCTTCTTGAACACCCAGCAGAATTTCTTGATGTGACCTTTCCTCTTATAGTGATGGCACTCAACATTGGCATATTTGTTTGATTTGCCTTTGCTCTTGCCTTTGGGTGTCTATTCTCTGTACTGTCTTCTTCCTCTGGACTTTGTGATAAGGGCTTGTGCTTCAGAATCTCTCTCTTTATTTTGTTTTTCATATGACAATAGGGCTTCTATAACAACTTTAAACTCCATCTTGTCTTTTGCATAAGTCAAAGTTATTATGAGATGATTATATGATAAAGGAAGTGTCGCCAAGAGTATCATAGCTTTCTCTTCATCACCAAAAATTCATGTTGAATCTTGATAAGTGAGAAAGCTTACTGTTGAAATTGCTGACATGCTGCATCATTCTCACATTTTCTTCCTTCCTCATATGATATAGCTCCTTTCACAAATAGAACTTATTAACAAGGTTCTTTGACATGTACATGTTTTCCAGAGTCTCCCAAGTTTCTTTTGCAGTCTTGTAATTTTTTGATTCAATATTTTGCAAGACATTATCTGAAAGATTTAAACGAATTGTACTGGCTGCAATCTCATCTATCTCCTCCCACTATTCTTCGGTGACGGTTGCTACCTTCTTTTCCTTTCCCAGCAATGCCTTATGGACTTTCTATTGAATGAGAATATCCTTCATCTTCCTTTGCCATAAAGAGAAATTATTGTTGCCATTAAATTTCTCAATATCTATCTTTTGGCTTGCCATTTCTTTTATCACATGAACAATACTGTAAACTGGATCAATGATTGTAGTCAGTGAACAACACACTAGGTCAATTCCCGAGAAAGAGAGGTGAGTCATAACGGACACACTTAAATACCAAGTCTTTCCTTAGCCAAAATTTTTCCTAGACATGCATTTTCACACTACCATTCTTATTTCTAGTTAAACTCTGGTATGTGTGAAAAATATCAATATCTGTGAATAGTGGCAAACTGCACAGTGCCTCATAGTACTATTCACAGTAATAATTTTCTAAGAAATTTTTCTGATGTGGAAGGTTAATCAAAGCTGTAACTATAGAGCATACTCTTATTTTTCAAGAAAAATTAAAATCAATAGCTCTGATACCACTTGTTAGGCACAACAGGTATAATCAACAAGATAAATATGAAATAATAATAATTAATAAAAATGACACCAGCAATTTAACGTGGTTCACCCTTAATTTAGGCTATGTCCATGGGATAAACTCCAAATAAATTCTTTCACTATTACAAATAGTAGGTATAAGAAAGTCTTCTCTAGATAGAAATTCTAGAGGTACAACATAATTTAAAATGAGATCTCACTAAAATAGTAACCCTTACATTGTTTTTTAAAAATACCCAAAGCATTTTTCTCACTATTTTGTCACTCCCCTTTTTAGGAATTATTTCTTAAGAACTCTAAAATCTATCTCTTTCTTTATTTTCTTGCTTGCAATTCTTATGCAAGTGTGTTGTGTTTTTGCCTTCCATTTGCATGCTATTTATAGCCATGTAAAGTTACTATTCTTCAACAAATTAAGGCACCGAATTTTGACTCCCTCCTTTTTTTTCAAATATGTGTGGGTCCCTCTATGTGAGAGGGACACCACAACAAGAACAAGCTGATAAGTTACTAGAGAATGTTACAACATTTGGTTTTAGATTGGCTACTTTCATGTCATCATATGAGCCAAGTGCCCCAAAATAATAGCCTACCAACACATATCAAGAAATCAGAACATTCAAATAAACTACATCTGCTATCGCCAGCATTTTATAGACATTTTGAGCGGACTGGACTCTTCCACACTTGAAATACAGATCAATTAGTCCACTGCAGATTCAATTCTATTTCTAATCACATATCCGTGCATGAATCTTCCATGTCGAAGCTGCATTACTCTTGAACAAGCTATTAATAATCATATTTAAAGTAGTTAGATTTGGTTTAGTACCTTCCATATTCATTCTCTTAAAAAGTTCAATGCATCTGTTGCTATCACTTACTGAACTGTATCTTGCAATCATTGAATTCAAAGCAACTAAGGTTTTTTTTTTTTTTGGCATATGTTCAAAAATGCCTTTAGCTATATCTAAGCAACCACACTTCCCATGCATATCCACAAGAGCATAACTAACAAAAATATTCAATACCATCCCAATTCTCATTATTTCCCTATGAATATCTTTTCCTCTTTCTAAGTCCAAAAGCCTTGCACAAGATGAGATAACTGTTGCCAAAGTCACTGAGTTTGGCTCAGACCTAGACTCTCTCATTTTCCCAAAAAGGTCTAGTTCTTTCTCAGCATTTCCAACTTGATAATAACAAGAGATAATGGTATTCCAACTTGCCACATCTCTATTGAGCATTTCGTCAAACAATATATAGCATGCCCAAAGAAATTGCACTTTGCATACAACACCACAAGAGTGCTTGCATCAATAATATCCAACAAAAACTAGATTTTATAAAATGGGCATATAGCATTCTCCCATAACTATCTTTACCTAACACACCATAAGGCTTTAGCACACTTAGGTAGGTAAAATGATGTGTGCATTTAGAATCAATGTGTTTAGGTAGTTTTCATTAGAAATTTCTTGTGTTTAAGGTATGTTTTAGTTTAATTTTATTTCATATTTTATGTGTTGCATTTGAGAAAGATTTTTGAAGATTTTGTAGATTTAAAAGAGTCTTAAAGAGGTAAAGAAAGAATGAGGAATGAAAGGAGGCTAGTATGGAATTGGCAGCGGTCAAAGAAAGTCATAAAAATTGGAAGCTATAATTCATCATGAGTGTGACAGAGGATTTTTTTTTTCTACTTTGATTTTAACTCCATAGTTCGATCTTTCTAACCTAATTGAACAAGGAGGTAGCATTCCACTATAAATAGGATGTGAAAGGAAGGCTAAAGGAGGGAAGGAAGAACAGAAAAAGAGAGAAAGACCTAGAGAAAGATTAAATAAAAAAAAGATCAAGATTGAAGGCTTAGGAGTGAAGATTGAGAGATCTAAATTCCTTATTACCTCTAAACTTGTGTTTATGAATTTCTCTTCTTCTTGGTACTTGATTTTTATTGAAACTATGCTTAACTAATTCTTTAGTTAGGAATTAATGTTTTGAAGCACAATTTCTTTCAATTAGCTTTACGTCTAATTTTATATGGTATGTGGTATTTGTTATACTTAATGCTTAATTTTGTTTGGCCAATAAAATTGTGATTTGTGTTGTATTATGCATTGAAAGATGATATTGTAATAGACCTACAAATACTTGTTTAATTACTAATTGACAAGAGATTATAGTTATAGGGTTCACTTAAAAGCCAAATTTAAGCAATCAACAAATAGTTTAGTGCAATGAGAATTAGTTAAATTATTTTGATGAAACTTGAATTTTGGTTTAGTTGATAAGATATTGAGAGACTCTAATCAATGCTATAGGATAACTTGGATCATACACTACTTAGATGTTAGAGGTAATTGTTACATCCTAATTTTAGAAATATGATGGTCCTACAACATGGGGAGACATAAGGTTACCCATGCCCATAGAATCCACTCATGAACATATAAACATTGCCTAGGATCATACTAAACCTCATGCATTAACTTAATTAAACCATTTATATCAAAATGTTAAGTTGCGGAAAAATAGTTAAAATATACTTTAAAAACAATTCATAAGGAAATAACATTTAAGAGTATAAATAATTTGTCAATGAATAATATTTCAAAAAAAAATCCCAAAATAAGAACTCTTGGAGCGTCTAGAGACTCATCATAACTTAGCATAGTAATAAACTTTGACAAGAAAATTTTCCAAGTAGAGTAGGTTGCTTGAGCGATCACCTTGCCTCCTCATAATGCTCACCTGAAAGCACACAAGGAAAAGGGGTGAGATAGATGATCTCAATGAGTAAACAATAAAACTTGTAAAATAACACATGTCCCTTTTATAAGGGTTCAAGGTTCATAAATCATGGTTTGCAAATGAGCAAGGTTCATAAAAATCAACTTGTAATTTGTAAACTTGTAAAGAGTGATGGCTTGTTAGCTCATTCACTCAAGAGAGAGGTGGTATCATACTAAATTCCAACTCCCAACTTGTAATTTGTAAAGAGTCATAAAATTGATCAGGTTCCACTACTAGAACTGCCCCTTTTAGCTGAGGTGGATACACTACCCCTATCCATCAAGTTAAGACCATATGCACAACCACTGATGATTACCTGCATTGGTACGAGGATTTCTGCATAAAGGGTTCATAAGTACCATAGCTAGAGCTAATGGCAATCGCTTATAATAACAGCATTTAAGAATGTAATCACATGTAACATAAAAGCAATAGCAGTTTAACTTGTTAAACAAAAGAAAAATAATAGTGTGGTTCTATGAAGAAAAGAGGAAAAGGCAACAATTCACAAAGGTTCTTGATACCATTGAATAATCAAGAATGGTTTTGGACCAATTGTCCTTTGGCAACCCAAGCTTATAAAGAAATCATTTAGTCATAATTAAAAATAGAAAAGAACTTGGGTTTCAAGATATCAAAGATTTACATAACACGATGACTTGTACTTGTAACTTGAGCATACTGTTTACTCACCTTATGGTTTCTTTGCTCTTAGTACTTATAGCCCCTTTGAACTTCTACTATTCCTCAAGCTGTAATATAATATTTAATTTAATAATTAGTATTTGCTTAATATCATGTTATCCTATCCCATAGCTACCCCATGCACATATAACATTCACATACACTTGGAGTTGCACTTAAAAGTGCACTTATCACTTGCACATAATATATTGACTTTCAAAGTCTTGCATACTTGGCCCTTATAGGCCCACATGAAAACACATGATAATTCATACTATGAATTTTCCAAAATCAAACACAATATATCATGATCTTAATATCAATTCTATTTAATATTCAACTTAGTACACTTAACACTTTATATATATATCAACTTAACAAATAACCTTCGCTTATCTCTTTTGAACAATTTATACCATCCATCTCATAGTCAATTAGGATCATTAATCCACTATTAACATATCATAAGACCTATTTCACTTGTCACTTAATCATATACACATATTAATCATAACATAGCAGTAGGATTAGGAAACCCTAGGTACCTAATTGTCTTTAGGCTTGTCTAGAGTTATTCCTTCAATCAACATGCAATCAAATCATTTATCATTCATGTACACATATCAATAATCATTAAAATATATTGCATAAAAATTATAGACATTGGGATTGAATTCCCAATGCAGGCCGAATACACCTATCAAGTAAAAACATGAGTTTTCTCGCTTTTCGCAATTTTCGTTCATTACAGTAATATGCAAAAACATGGTTTAAACCAAGATTTTTCATGTAATAAAAAAAATCTTTTTAGAATATATTAATGCACCATTTGGTACCCATATGTATATATATGCATGAAAAATTTTCAACTTTAGGTTTTAGGATGAAAACAATGAATCTTTCTTGTTTTCGATATTTTTCGATTATTACAATAATATTTAAACACATGATTTAAACCATTATTCTTCATCCAAACATAAAAAAAATCAGCTTAGAATCCAAATATACACAAATTGGCAGCCCTTGGTACTACATATGCATGAAAATTCCAATTTTATGTTGTAGGGTGAAAATCATGAGTTCTTTTGCTTTTCGGTATTTTTTGATCATTATAGTAATATTTAGAAATATGATTTAAATCAATATTTTTCATTTAAACAAAAAAAAAAATCCATTTAGAACATAATAGAGCACAAATTGGCAGCCCCTCCCCTTGTTATGCATGAAAATTTCAAACTTTGAGTTTTAGGGTTCACATTTAGAGGATTCGTGTAGAGAGGTTTGTGTTTTCGGTAGAAAAATCGATTTTTCTCTCAAAAATTCACCTAGGCCAATTTTAATCAATAGAAATCAATAAATACATAGTTCAAAATAATTTTCTCATGATTAGTTTCATAAAAATCAAATAGCAAATTGAAAGGAAAGAAAAACTTACGAAACGGTCGCGAAATCACAAGGTTTGAAAGTATCTTGTGAATTTTGGTTGAGAGAGAGAGAATTTTCTGCTGGAAATATGATAGAAAATAGAATAGTGGCTGCTACTACTAGGGCTGGCCAAATTTAGCTTATTATATTTAGGTTTTTGGGCAACTTCCAACATTACCCTTAATGAGTTAGGTGATGAGTGTTTTAGTGTAGTGGGCTTTTGGAAAATTAGACTTTTTATTTGATTTATAAGCTGATTATAGGTAATTAAAAATAAAATATTTTTCTTATTATTTTCATTAAAATTTTTTCCAAAATATTATTTAAAAATATTTTAAAATGTTTATAAAAATTATTTTATGCTTAAAAATCGCTTTGTGCATAGAAATTCAATTTATGTGAAAAAATTATTTTATACTTATACACTTCATATAAATCACTTATTTCACTATAATACTTCATATTAGGCATATTAGAGCTAATCTAACATGCCACATAGCCATCAATCACATAACACATGTATTTTCACAAAAGCACACACTTAGCTATAATAGTTTTAAATTCAAGTAAATTGTCATGTAAATTCCTAGGATGGGTATGGATTATTACATTGATCGATTGAGTGTGGATAGATATTAATTCCTGATGATTAATTCTCATTATTTTTATTACAATTTCTTTCATTAAATTTAGCTGTTTTGCTTAGTTTAAGAATTAAGATTAATTTATTAAGCTTAAAAAAAGAAAAATAATAGTAGATAGGTGGATAAATAAAGTTATCATGGGAACAATACTCTATTCACTCTATATTACTTGTAGACTCCATAAACTTGTGGATTATACCCTATAAGTTTTTAGAGTCGTTATCAGGGACTATTGATTTAACATCATAATCTTTTTGATTTTGTTTGATTTAAGGCAAGTTTTATTTTTATTTGTTAACTTTTATTTTGAGTTTCTCTTATTTTATATGTGCTGACTTTTATGTATGCCCAATATCCAAAAATCAAAATTAGTACTCATTCCTTACATACTTGAGTTCGCTAAGTACGAAAGAGAGATCAAAAAGGCAAGACAAAAAGAAGCAGCTAAGACGGCTGATGAGACAGGACTTAGAGATGGGAATCAGGAACAATAAGAGAACCAACATGAGAATCAAAGAGGAAATCAAAGAACTTTGTTGGAATTCTCTATGCCAGGTTTGAATGGTGCATAATAAGGAATTGCTAGACCAAGGGTCAATGCAAACAATTTTGAGATTAAGCTTACTTTCCTCTAAATGCTTCAATCAAGTGTGCAATTCTATGGATTGACTAATGAGGACCTTAATGCTCATATAGCCAATTTCTTAGAAATTTGTGATACTTTCAAATATAATGGAGTTTCGGATGATGCGATGAGACTGAGATTATTCCCTTACACCCTAAAAGATAGTAGATTCTTGACAATGATATCCATTTGTTCATGCTCGGTTGGCCAATTTATCATTTAAGCAGCTTTAGCCCTCCACCTTATAAGGAACATGGAAAAGAACTCATTTGGAAGCTGCTTAGTGCTTTCTAGGTCTCTTCTTGTGCTATCCACTTTATTATTGTAGTTGTACTGCTTAACAAAACTTTGCAAAAGTCATCCTAAATCTATTTTTGGCTGTCATCCAAGTCAATAAACCATTTCAACTTAGCACAAGTAAGGATTTATTGAAAGAGTTGAGCAAGAAGCTCATTATTAAGACCAAGTGGATGCATTGCCCCTACATTTTCAAATGAATCTTAGGGCAGGTTGTACCATTAAATTTGTCCAAATTTGACATTTTGAACTTTTATGGCAACTAGGCTTGAGGAAGAGACTTAATGAACTTGTATCAATCATGCCTTCCTTCTTCTTTAGACTTTTTATAATTTTCTCCATGGCCTCCAATTTGGGTAAGAAGATCACAAGCTTAAGGTTAAGTATGGTTTTCTTCCCTTGGAAAGGATCTATAGGGGATGAGGTGATTTATGGTGGTTTAGTAGGTGTTGGATGGGAGAATGTGTCGATTTTCAGGATATTTGATAAGGAAAGTGATGGCTGAGATATAATTTCAGAGGTTGACTTGGAGGAAGAAGAAGCGTGTGCCTAAACCGATGTCAGATTTTGATCCAGATTGAGTGGATTTTGAAGTGTGGGATTTGGTTTATGCTAGCCCGACTTAACATCTCTTTGACATCATTTAGTATGGCCTCCCTTTACGTATGAATTTAGGCCACTTGTCTCTTGAACATCTCTTCTTGTTGCTTTAATAGCTTGGTTAGAAGCCTATCCATGACATCTTTGTCAAATCCATTAAATATCTTGGCAATCTTTGAAAGGGAAAAGGAGCTGGGTCAGTATCCAGTTTTGAAAAATGGTTATGGTGGGTTATGACAAACTAAGGACCTTGGGTTTAATGGTGATGGATGATGGTGTCTTATGGTTAGGTTGATAGGTTATGCGTAAAGATAAGGGTGGATGTGTATAATGTTAGCTAGGTTGGCATTTAGCTAGGGAAGCTAAGTCAAATTTTAGCTTAAATAAGGATTTTGCTTTAAGTGGCTAGGTCAGATTTTAGCTTTGAATAGCTAGGTCAAATTTTAGTTTTGAGTAGTTAGGTCAGATTTTAGCTTTGAGGAACCAAAGTTTAGTTAGGAAGGCTAGGTCAGAGTTTAGCCTTGAGTAGTATGGGCTTAAGGATGAGGGACTATGGGCTTTGCGATTGGGTTATGGATATTCCATGGATTTGGATGTTGGTTGAACCATAGGTTTGGTGATAGTTGGATAAGGGGTTTGATTGGACTGGACCATGGGCTTAGATGGGCCATAGGTTTGCATAGTTATGAGGCCTCGCCCGAGCACTAGCCTTATCCGCTAGAGGGAATCAGGATACTTATTCGGGTTTAGACTTATGATGGAACCCTCTGGTTCAGATTTGGTTGATTTTGAAAATGATTTTTAGGAGTCGCCACCTTAATTTTATTTAGTTTGAAAAACATTAAGGAGAAAAAAAACCCAAATTGACTCCAGTTCATTAATTTTTAATTAATTTACCCATGGATAAAATCACTAGTCTCAAACCAGGTTGAGCTCGGGGATTAGGTTTTTGGTTTAAAATAATCAAAATTTGGCTCTTAAGTTTAATTTGACTTGAAAATTGGGTTTCATGAATGACATTAATGGTTGTAAATAAAATGCATGAATATAGCATAAGATGGATGCATGAAGATTAATAAAGCAATAAACATTCACAAGTAAAGGAGAGTGTTTCCTCTAATTTTTAGAGATTTAGAGGAACCATATGGTCACTCTTTAATTAAGATAATTACATTGATAGAAAATGGGATGCCTTCTCTAGCCCTCATGAGATTCTAGGAAGACCACATATTCCCTTACAAATATCATAAAAAAAAAAGATAATTAATTCAAGAAAAATGAAGAAAATAAGCTTAATTTGAAAAATTGGATTTGAAGTTTGGATTTAAATTCCAAACATACCTACGTACCCCATTTGAATATGGATCAAAACCCATGTAGTTTGTTTCACTATTAAGTAAGGGGGTTTACAGGTTAATTAAAATGATTTTTGGTTTGGAGAATGAATTTGATGAAAATACCTTGGATTTTGGTGGATGAGATGGAAAAAGTGTTTTGCCAGACTGAAGTTCCGTTTTATCAGATCGGGCAAATGGATTGATTAATGATTAAAGAAGGCAATGGATGAGTAAATTAATTAATTAAAATGATTAATTAATTAATTAAAATAGTGGATGAGTTAAAAAGGATTTTTTATTTAATTGAAAAAAGATAATTAATTAATTAAAAAGATTAATTAATTAATTAACTTGTAAGTGATTAAAAAAAAAAGATTTTTAGTTAATTAAAAAGATTAATTAACTTGGTTTGGGTAAAAACATTAATTAATTAAAATGATTAATTAATTAATTAGAGAGTGGATGGAGGGAGAGGAAGAAGAAATGTTGATAGATAGCTATCAATATCAACCTTGGTGTGTTTTGAAATGAAGGAGGGAGGGCCTATTTATAGGCAAATAGAGGTGAGGGTAATTTAGGTAGTGAAAATGTGAAAAAACCATGAGGAGTAGGGCTAGAAAGGGCTGAAAAACAGGCTGGGGGTATTTTGAGAATTGCAGGCGGGGGTTGTAGGGCCCACATTGCCGGAGCATCGGCGGCGCCGCCGACGATCTGGGCGGCGCACAGCCTGAAGGGGCGACGGCTCCTCCTAGGCCAGAGCCGGCACTGCCAACGCCTTGGTAGGCGTGTTGGCTAGAATTTTGCTTTTTCGTTCGGCTAGATTTTTGAACTTCCGAATCCGTTTTTAGGAGTTATAAAGCTCAAAAAATTAATCGGTCAGTGTTGGTAGGTTCAAAATTAATTTTAAAATATTTAGGCATTCAGTTTGGGAGAGAATCCGATCAGTTTCGAAAAAATACCGGCTGGTGCAAAAGGTCCAGTCAAGATAAGAAAAGGTGTCTGATTACATCAAATATATCTTGGTCAATATTAATGAGTTTAAAATTAATTTTAGAGATGTTGAAATGAGGGTTCACAGCTGCCCCCTCATTAAAGCTGCCTATCAATTAGACATTTTTGATGAGAGTGAACCCGAGCCATCAATAGATCTGAGTTCGGAAAATGATTCTGATTATAAAGAGATAATTTTCATGAATTTTGAACTTCACTTTGACCATTTTTGGGATACAGGTGAATTTTTATGTTCATAATTTTCTAATTCTTCTAATGTAAAAGCTACATTTTCTATCTGAAAATAGGAGAATGAGGTGGCTATAGGTAGATAAAAATCTCACAAACACATAAAAACTTTTGAATTCTGATTTTGAATTAATACCGGCTGAAAATTTATTTTCATGCAACTAAATAATTATAGGGCATATTTTACTATGCACTATTTCGTCCTTATATGACCATAATTCGTATAAATAGCTCATCTTCATTCTTGCCAGCACACATCTCTCTTGTATGCTCCAATGTGAGCCTCTTCTTCTTCTTTTTTTTTTTTTTTTTTTTTTTTTTTTTTTTTTAATAATAATAGTAATAATAATAATAATGAAAATTCCTTTCCCTTTTTTTCGATTTTTTTTCTTTTTTTTCTTTTAATTCCTTTTTTTCTTTTTTTTTTTAATAATAATAGTAGTAATAATAATAATAAAATTCCCTTCTTTTTTTTTACATAATAATAAAGGAACTCTTTTTTTTTCTTCTTCCTTTTTTTTATTCTTTTTTTTTTCACTTGTTCTCTCTTGCTTTTCAAGTCTAGTATTTCGCAGCAATGGCTTCCTCATCTGGACGTACTACTGTGCCCTCTACTGGTGGACTTCGAGGTCGACTTTACGAGGCACCGAAAGAGAAATCCGATCCATCACCCCTGCTCTAAGATCCTCAAGACCATGTTTCATACAATGGGAGCATGGCAGTCAGTGTTTCACTTGCTCCCTTTGACCTTTTTTTTTAGTCTAAAACTATGTGCATTTTTTAGATTCATTGCAAACGAAGACTATTTGGAATCAGGGTGGGCAACGCAATCTGGACATGGTGATAAGGTGTCTTGCCACCGAAGGTGCCATTAGGAATCTTCTAGAGTTGATAGGCTTCCTCAATATTTTAGGGTTGAGGACACCCAACTGTGTTAATATGATACTGATAAAGGCCTTGGCAGAGAGGTGGTGGGATACCACCAATACTTTTTACTTTCCTTGTGGGGAAATGACCTACACACCATTTGACCTCTATATGATGACGGGAATTCAATTCGAGTCTCATCCTCTTGACATGTACAATGATTGGCTAGAAGACTACACTGAAAGAGAGGTTTTTGATTTGATTGGTTTCGCCCCTCCCCTGCAGAGCACCAGTGTCAGGCGCACACTCCTCCATAAGAAGTTAGAAGGGCTATCCTTCGAAGATCTTATTTTCGAATAGGCTCTCTCTCGCTTGTGTCTTCTGGTCATTACAGGCTGCACTTTTAGTCACAACATGAATGTCATGCCCTGACCCCAAGAGCACATGACCGGCACTAGGACAAGGGTGATGCATGTGGCTACCAGTACCCGTAGTAAGCCTGACCTCACACTAAATGACAAACCATCACACAATAGAGCTATGGGCCCATGTGTTAAGCAAATCCAAACCAACATCAATTTAAATCAAAGCCACATGGGCTAATAACTCAATTATCTCATAAATATCATTTATAATTCAATTAGATTCTTCTCAACAATAATGTCTCAACTTAGAATATACACAATAACTGACAATTACATAAAATACAAATAGTAGAGGTAACATTATGGAGTTCTAGAATTGTTATACAATTATACTAATATCCTTTACATAATTTAGTGCTTATGACACATAATACTGCCAAAATGCAATTGGCAGTTTAACTCAATTTACAATCCTTTTACAAGCTCATTTCCTGACCTGAAAAATAATAAGTTGAACAGGAATGAGCATCTGACTCAGTGAATGATATTAGCTAATATATTAAACTGACATCCTATAAATATGTAACTACTACTTATGCAAATGCAATATGTCACAAAGACAGATAATCCACACAATCAAGCAAGGATGAGATACAGTCTACAGTACCACACTAATACTCAATATGGGGAGCCGATCCCCCTATCCTGGTTCTCTAAATCCAACAATCTATCTCTTATGTCCAATGGGCTTAGCCGTTACTGGTCTGTACTACGCAACCCTGACCCAACTGATAGTGATCCTAACGATGAGCAGGCCCAGCCAGCATCCACCAGTCATAGCTCATCTTCTTAATCTCATCATAATCGTAATTATAATCATAATCATAATCATATCCATAACACTAAGTGGTACTGTATCCTCCTGATCCCCATCCGTTAACCAAAATCATCATGAAATATCAAATACTAATTCATCAATCACAATCAAATGTTAACATGCATCTATGCAATAATAATGCGTAATATACATACATACATACATACATACATACATATATATATATATATATATATATATATATATATATATATATATATATATATATATATATATATATATATATATATATATATATATATATATATATATATATATATATATATATATATATATAGTAAATGCAGATGCATATGAAAACAAAATAATATATTAAGGAGTATCACTCACCTAGTTGATGACACTTTTAGCCAACTCTTTCTTTAAGATGCGACCTTAGAATCGGGAAGATGCCAAAGATATTGACACTGACAACAGATAATACTATCAGAATACGAATGAGTCATTTATCAAAACATAACCAAAAGAATATTAAAACCCTTACCGGAATCTCAACAATATCTCCATGGATCTTGAACACTACCCAAAGACAACAAAGAACACATAACACTTCTAAACAATCTTAACATTCAATACAACCCAAAATAATACTAGTGACCCCTCTTGGATCCTCCTAACTCATACTCATCAACAATCAATCAACCTTTACTAATTAGAATATACTAAACATAATTTAAATCAAATAACTAAAATATAGGAGATTCGGGTTTACCCTCACAAATTCCAGTCAAATAAATGTTAAGAATTGCACCAAAACAATAAGACAGAGCGTTAGATTAATCCCATGAGCTATCGCTGACAGGGGCGATCTTCGTACCAGCAGGTTTGCCTTGACACCAAGAGTCTAGAAACATACCCCACTCGCAGCCACACACCACTGTCTTGCTAGAAAATGCCCTTAAAAGTTTGGCTTTCACAGCTCTGATCTCCACTTTTAGCAAGCCTCAGGGGATGAGACAGGTACTAGTCAAAAGCTCTCAAGGTGAGGAGTTGAACGGCACCGGTCTTGCTTGATTTGGCCATTGGAATCAGCCAGAATCTGCCGTTGAAGATTCGACACTGGCGAGGCTTCTCTCCTCATATACACCGCCGTCTGCTACCCGATCGAGGTGTCACTGCTTCCTCTGAGATTGCCGGATGGTGGGCTAGTTGCTGGAGGTGGCGGCGCAGCCCACCATCGGCTGGAGGGTGGTTGTTTGACACCACAATTCTCTCTCTCTCTCTCTCTCTCTCTCTCTTTCTCTTTCTCTTTCCCTTTTTCAGTTTCTTTTTCAACCATCCGATTGGCTGTTAGCCAATCAGATGACTTCTGCTATCCCCCCTTCTTTCTTCTCTTCTCTTCTTCATTAATAAAATATATATATATAACAATTCTTATAATAATAATAATAATAATAATAATAATAATAATAATAATAATAATAATAATAATAATAATAATAATAATAATAATAATAATAATAATAATAATAATAATAAACCTTAATTTACACAATAATAATTCAATTAATAAAAACCATTCATAATAATAGTAATTATAATGAAATTCCAAACTTCCG
The DNA here is from genome assembly GCA_947687605.1 of Reutealis trisperma. Taxonomy (NCBI): domain Eukaryota; kingdom Viridiplantae; phylum Streptophyta; class Magnoliopsida; order Malpighiales; family Euphorbiaceae; genus Reutealis; species Reutealis trisperma. The sequence continues at coordinate 137,718 of CANTUT010000958.1, forward strand.
CTAAAATAACATAATTAACAATATAATTTAGATTAATCAAACATAATATTAATTTCAGATATCAAAATATAAGTTTTCCAAATAATCATTACAATAATTCATAATTAAATATATAATACTTCTTCAATTATACCCACATATATAACATTAAAATAGAATTATGAATAATAATACATTTTTCTAATAATATGAATATATATACATTTAATAAAATATAACTTCAATATTTGCTTTAATAAAGCAAAATATAAAATAATACATTTCCATATAAAAATAAAATTTTATAAAATAATTGAAAATTCAGGGTATTATAATGAAGGATATGGTGGACTTAAATATCCTGAAAAGCTTAGTCCAAATAGACATGTAGGCTGAGTATGACTGGGGATGCGCTATCTTGAGTGCCATGTAACAGGACATGATAGACCTATCTCGTGGGCGCGTATTATCTATCAGTGGGACAGCACAAATTTGGGAGGTATGCATCATGCCCATCAAATTGTATCTTTTGTCACACGATAGTATTTTCCTTTGTTTCTTACTCTTTTGTGTTGTAGATGTGGGCCTACGAGTACTTCCCATTCACCTCCCCCCGATTGATCGAGCAGGAGTAGAAGACTTTCTAACAGGGAAAAGATGGGTGGAGTTGAACCAGGATCTCCCTCACTTGCATGATGTCTTGACGTGTAGAGCATTCTTTGACCAGCTGATGGATGATAAGGTATTCCTTCTTGCTTTTTCACTCTTTTGCCGTTACTTTCTATGATGCACTTATTGGTTGCTTGCAATAGATTGCAAGGCCTTTCAGAGAGAGAATATTGCATGCCCCTTTCGCATCTCTTATAGAGGACCTTCCCTGTAGAAGGATGTTGTTGCGATCTCCTTATTTTCGCCGGTATTATCTAGGCGAGAGGGTGAACTTTCAGACATTGGGTTCATGGTGCATGCCAACCCTTCACTAGTAGACATGCGCTTTAGCTTAGATGTCCAAGCTACCCCTGATCTTTTCTTTGGTAGGGAGGCATACCACTTTCAGCTCCCTAACTCTTCCTATGATGACTTTTGCTTGAAATTTCTAATGCGCAAGGTCACCCCACGTGGGCGCTCTTTGATTACTCCCGGCACTAGGAGAGGGAGTATCCCTCTGGCTATTTCTGCCAGTACTTCTTGGGGCCATGCTCAAGGAATAGGTCATGGTGTAGGCCCTAGCTAGAGTTCAAACTTGATGGCCTGGGCCATAGAGTACCACATCTCTGATCAGATTCCTTATTACGGGGCAGACGATACTATGAGGATGTGGACGATACCTGATATTGTTTGCCCTGGAGTGCGAGATGTCCCCACTGGTGTTGAGGTATGTTTTTATTCTCTTGATTCCCCTACATATGGAAAGGATCCATGGGTAGGACTTCTGTCATGTTTGTGCCCTTTTGAAAAAGATTCAAAATATCTAACACTCTTTTATGCTGATCCCTTAGGAATTTGCTCAGAATAGCTATCGAATGTCTTGGTGGATGGAGTTAGCTATGGGTAGCTTACTTACCCATCTCAATATGTTAGAATCTAGGGGGCAGGGTGATGAGGATACCCACCAGAGGCGAAGGAGAGGAGACCAGCACCAGTGATGAGGCTGCTGATACGGAGGCTCATGCTGACCTTTATTTTGCCTTTTCTTTCAGATGACTATACCATATTTATTTATGACTATGCATGTACTTCCATATTGTACTTTATGTTGTGCATGTATGACTCAACTTATCTAATGCTTTTCATTTCATCTTATATGCCTATCTTATGAATGCATGTTTTCAAATGATGATGGTGAATGTGTGTCGTGGATGTCCTTATGACTAGTTTCTACTGATTTACGGCTTTATTTTTCTTATCACTCTTGATGATTTCTAGTTGAGAGTTATTCTAAAAAAAAATTTACTTTAATTTTGTGTCCCAAGGAGGGAAGAAAATGACCTAATTTTGCCTTTCGAGGATCAAAAAAACCAAACCATGGCATTCTAAGCATTGACAGAAGGACCTAAAATAGTGACAAGCCACTAAAATTGATGGCAATGCTACTTCTAGTTTGGGCGGCGCCCAACAAGAGTCTGGCGGTGTGCCACATGAAGGATAGGTAATACTGCCTAGTGCGTCGGCAGCGCCGCCAGTCTGTCAGATTGCAGATCCATTGGCTGAGCAGCTTTTTGACCTTTTCTGACTTGATGTAACATTTGAGGGCTTATATAAAGGCAAAACTCTTGAAACAAATCCATCCGTTTTTTCATTTGAGAGCTGAAACTCTGTCCGTTTGTCAACTTTCTCTTCCTTTGCTTAGTTTTTCACCATCATTTTTTTCCTTCTTTTTTCAATTCTTTTTCACATGGAGTCATATTTTACTCATTACATGCATATGTGGATAAGAAAACTTGACAAAGTAGATAGGATAAACTTGGGTAGGTACAAGATTTTGATTATGGTGGTGCTGAGAGGGGTTCAGGTGGACTGGAATTTTTTGAGAGCATGTTCCTAGTTTTGGGATCCGTTGGCCCGAGTCTTTCGGTTTGGTATAGGCATGAAGGAGCTCTGCCCCACATTTAAGGAGTTATGTGCCATACTTAGTAGTGATCCTGAGGCAGCCCTAGTAGTGCCCGAGTTTAGTCTAGGAGTGGATTGGATGGCTCTTAGAGCTTGCCCTAGAGGACATACTCTGGCACTGCCAATGGCATGGGATTAGGTCCTTCATGACAATGAGCCATGGGTACTAGATTGTTTGTTTGCTCTGTTTGGTGTGGACATCATTCTAATAAGGTACGAGGGTCTTAAGGCAGATGGGCCAGACTCAGGATGTGCCCCCCAATTGTGCCCTTTTTAGAGTCTGCACAGATTATAGCTCCCATTGCCAAGGCCATTAGAGGAGGGTGGATGAGGAGCTTTCATGCAGTGAGGCCAAAGATTGGTTTTGGTACTACTGAGAGGTACTACAATTGGTTGATTTAGACTGTCTAGCCTGTCAAGAGAGCACCAGGCTACATTACTCAATGAGACTAAGAGTGACGAGATGGAGGAGGTAGTTGCCAAGGGTACTAGCGACCAGGGGTTTACTGCCAGGACAAGGGAGGTGACTTGACCTGAGAGGGAGACTAGAGGTTCCACAGGGAGACTGACTCTATAGGCTGCAGTGGTGACTCAGACTATGGTAGAGGTGACTCGGAGGACCATCACTACTGTTAGACACTAGGGTGACACTACTTTGGTCCCACAAAGGAGGACCACAACAGTTAGTGTATAGAGGAGGACTGCTATTGCTAGAGTATAGAGGATGACTTTGACTTTGACATAAGGAAGGACTGTAGCTAGTAGCTCAGGAGGTATTGGCCACTAGAGGAGAGTTTTAGACATGACTTCAAGGAATAACTTTAGAGTTACTGAGACAAAGGGTAGACCAGCCAAAGTGGCGGTCAAAGTGGTTACTGAGTACAGTTCTAGTGTTATGAGCACTCTAGCACTCTAGAGACTAGGATCAAAGGAGTGACAATTGAGGAGATAGTGGCAGGATCTTATTCTAAGGGAAACGTTCATCCTAGGAGGAGGAAGAGGAGGATTAACTAGGTAGAGGTAATTGTCTGCCTATTTTTTTTGGTGGTTATTATGACACGAGCTACATGTTTCTTTTTTATATACTCCTATAAGCTGACATGACCACAGGACAAGACATAGGTACAGATAGAGGTTGTCCTTTTTGTAATGATGGATTGTATGCTCTTGTAAAATCTGATCATTATTATATGAGATACCTTTATTTTTGCTCTAATTTTTGCCTAAGCCGCCCTCACAGTTTTTCAACTTTGCGAGCATTTTCTTTTCTTTGTTTATTATTTATTATTACTTTTATTTTGTTTAGACAAAAGAACCAAATGATGCATTAGGTACAGAGGAGATGAAATTATGATGTAAAACAAATATTTTTATATTATGCTTTGGATCGCACCTAAGTTAGGCTACCTACGTATCCCTCACAATTGTAATCACCATTTTTTGTTATTTTTCAGGGAGAATCAGGCGTGCGTAGTTCTGATTACATTGCTTTGAACAAAAAAATAGATAGAAATTATACAGATGTAGTCTTTAGACAAAGTATCTTTTCAGCTGATCCAAATTACAGGAATTAGAGAACTTGTTTCCGTCCACATTCACAAGAATGGTGCCTCCGCTAGACAAAATCTTCTTTAGTACATATGGCCTGGCCCAGTTTGGCCTGAACTTTTCCCTTGGGTCATGGATTAGGGCCCTAATCTCTTTTAGAACCAAATTTCCTTCCCCTAGGTCCCTGTCCTTTACCCCCCTGTTGAAGTGTCGGGCTAGCCTCTATTGATAGCCTTGGATTTTGTACAAGGCATCCATTCTTTTCTCATCAATAGCATTCAGTTGCTCATTGTATCCTTTGATCTAGTCTGCTTCACTCAACTGGCTTTTCCTCATTACCCTAGCTGATTGGATCTGCATCTCAATAGGAAGGACAACCTCCATTCCATAGACCAAGGCATATGGGGTTGCCCCTATCGAAGTACGAATGGTAGTTCTGTATCTCCATAAAGTAGTAGGTAGACGTTCATGCCAATCTCTATACTTCTCAATAACCTTCTGCAAAATAGTCTTTATGGTTTTATTGGCTACCTCAACTATGCCATTGGTTTGTGGTCGATGGGGAGAGGAGCGGTGATGTTGAATCTTTTTCATCTGGAGTAGGTGGATTACCTCCTTTTGAATATGAGAGCCATTATCTATGATTATTTCGAAGGGGGTTCCAAACCGATAAAGGATATTGGTTTGGATGAAGTGTGCCACCTTATTTGCATTTATGACTTGATATGGCGTTGCTTTAATCCATTTTGTAAAATAGTCTATGGCCAATAGAATGTACTCATGTCCATTGGAGGACTTTAGGGAAATCCTCCCAATGACATGTATGCCTCAAGTAGCAAAAGGCCACAGTGTTGCTATCAGATTCAGGGGAACAGGGGGCTAATGTTGGAGTTTGTCAAAGATCTAACATTTGTGACATTTTTGCACATACTTTACACAGTCCTCATTCATGGTTAGCCCAAAAGTAGCCCAGATTTGCTATCTTTCGTGCCAAAGCTACACCATTCATGTGTGGTCCTTCCTCTCTACTATGGACCCACTCCATAATTTATTGGGCTTCTTCTTTAGTCACACATCACAGGTGGATGTTGTCCCAGGCTCTCTTATATAACACATCGCCATTAGGTATAAAACCAGCAGACAGCTACCTTAGGGTTTTCTGGTATGCTTTTGAGGCTCTTTCTGGATACTTACCACTCTGGATGTAATTGAGGATGTCCCAAAACTAGGGTTTTGCATCAACCAACTGGAGATTCATACACATGGTATAATATCCAAGTTGCCTTTTTTACTTCGAAGATAACAGGCCTATGTATCTCATTATCGCTCATGTCAATCATCGAGGCTAAGGTGGCTAGAGCATCAACAAATTGATTCTTTACCCTCAGCAAGTAGTGAAAGGAGAGTTCATGAAAATTCTCTGCCAAGTCATTCAAGTGTTAATGGTAAGGAACCAAACACTCTTCTCTAATTTTCCACTTACCAAGGGCTTGAGAAATAATAAGGTTAGAATTGCCATAGACCTACAAGTAGTCTATCCTCATATTAATGGCCACCTCTAGACCAGCTATGCATGCCTCATATTCTACTTCATTATTGGTTACCTCGAACGCTAGCTTGATTGCCATAAGCAAATGATCTCCTTTAGGGGTAACCAAAACTATGCTAGCTCCGTAGCCTTTACTATTAGAGGCACCGTCAAAGAATAACTTCCATACTTCAGGATCTATGATCAAGATATCCTCGTCTGGAAACTCAGGCTCAAATATTTCATCCCCCACAGGGGCAGTAGCTAGCTGGTCAATGATTATGCTTCCTTTAATTGCTTTTCTCAGGATATACTTTAGGTCAAACACTGCGAGAATCGCCATCCATGGTACCATCTTACTGTCAAGAACTGGCCTCTTTATAAGGAATTTCAAGGGGCTCTTGTCAACTAGCACATGGGTTGTGTACGAGCATAAGTAGTGCTGGAGTTTATGACATACCCAAACCAAGGCTAAGCATAATTGCTCAATTTGGTTATACTTAAGCTCATAAGCCAGCATACGTTTACTTAAGTAGTAAATGGTATTCTCTTTATATGAATTTTGAGTATTCTGAGCAAGCATTGCACCTATGGCTTCTGAAGTTACTAATAAGTAAAGCAATAATGGCTGACCTAGCCTTAGAGGTTGCAATATTGGTGGGTTCAGGAGGTAGTTCTTGATTCTATCAAAGGCTTTTTGGCATTCTTCGTTCAACTACTTAGAGGCTTTTTTCCTTAATAGTTTGAAAATCGGCCCACAAGTATCTGCCAGTTGTACAACGAAGCGACTGATATACTATAGGTGACCTAGAAAACCTCTAATCTCCTTTTCAGTTTTAGGAGGAGACATTTCTATAATTGCCTTTAACATCACTGGATTTACCTCTATACCTCTTTGGCTAACTAAGTGTCCTAGAAATACACTCGAAGAGGCACCGAAAAGGCACTTAGCTGGGTTCAGCTTGAGATTATACTGCCTGAGCCTAGTGAAGAATCAGTCTAGAGCATCGAAAAGGCCTTCAAGAGTTTCAAACTTTATAACCATGTCATCCACATATACCTCGACATCCTTATGCATCATGTTGTGGAATATAGTAGTAGCTATTCTTTGATAAGTTACCCTGACATTCTTCAAACCAAAAGGCATTACCCAATAGCAATAGGTGCCCCATTATATCATAAAGGATGTCTTTTCCTTATCAGGAGCATAGATTTGGATATGGTTGTAGCCCATATAGAGATCGGTCAAGGAGACCACTGATGTAATAGCAATGCAGTCCACAAGTAAGTCGATAAGAGGTAAAAGGAAATCATCATTTGGGTAGGCTTTATTAAGGTCCCTGTAATCAACACACATCTGGACCTTTCCATCCTTCTTAGGAACAGGCACTATGTTGGCCAACCATGAGGGGTAAGTGATGGGTTCGATAAACCCATTATCTAGCAACTTGGTAAACTCCTCTTTGATCTTCAGAGACCATTCTGTCTTCATTCTTGTTAACTTATGCTTTTCAGGCTTCATATGCTTATAAGTAAGGATCTTATGAACTGCTATGCTCGGATCTACCCCTATCATGTCTTTAGGCTCCTATGTAAAATAGTCCATGAATTCATGAATTTTTTTAGCTAATGCCTGTGCGTCAGAATATGCAGATGCAATGTATAAAATTTTAGAATTCTCCTTTGTGCCATAATTGATTAGTTTTTTGCCATTTTCATTTTTTATTTCTTTTTTATTTTCTTTTTTAGATTTCCCATTTAATGATGAGTCAGATGAAGTAGAGCATAGACAATCGGGAAAGTAAGCAGAAAACTTGTTCACTTTATTGAAAACAAAGGTCCCATCATCATGGGTTACATCACTTTGAAAGGACAAGCTTAGGAGATGGGTTACAAAATTAGACAAAGAAGACTAAAAGGTCTCCACAGACTTACACTCAAACTTAAAGGACTCAAACTCCGAAGACTCAGATGGGGATATAACAAGACCAGTGCTCTTTTCGTTATACCAATTATTTAGCGGTGCTTGGGATGGTTGAATGAGCTTGGTAGGATCAAGTTCTTGGTGGTTGGTGATCATGTGGATGGTCTCGAAAAGAGAAGGCTCCATGCTTACTTCCCAATCCTCCTCCAATTGATAGATAGGCTCGCACTCCTTTAGGTTGAACCTGATATCAAAGAAAATTTCAAAATTAGGGATCAGTTTCTTAGAAATGGGATAGAACCATGGTTCAGGAAACCCACAGTAGGGAAAATCTTCTCTCTCTTTCACAAAATACCCATTAAGAGTTTTGAAATAAGAGCGCATAGGCTAATCAAAAGTCTCACCTTGCCTTTTAGCCTCAGCTCTTAGTTTGGCTTTTTCCTCTAATTCTATAATATCTTCAGGTTTGGGCACATAGCCAGGACCAAAAGGAGGTGTGGCAGTGGGATACTTAGGAAATTAGGTGATCCCTTGTTGGTTTCCTCCAAGTCCCAAACTTGGAAAATAATCCATTTTCTTCATCATATTAGCTACTGCCACATTGCTATATGGATCAAAGTCGAAAGGAACAAACTGTTTACCTTCCCCTTGAATGAACTGGATGGTATCAAATGAGAAGCCAGACAGAGGAATGGCAGATGGTTCGGGCTTGATTTCTAAGATTGGCATAGATCTTAGAATGTCACTCTTCCCATGTACATCAGCTTGGATAGTTATGATATTTGTACCATAGGGAAATTTCAACTTCTGGTGCTAGGAGGAAGGAACTGCTTTCACGTGGTGAGTCCATGGTCTACCAAGTAAGAGATTGGAATAGGCCGGGACATCGATCACTTGAAATGGGATTGACATTGTCACTGATCCAACTGTGACATCAAGGTTTGCCACTCCCAAAACTTCTCTCTTAGTGTTGTCATATGCTCTTACTACTTGATTTGATGGAATAAAATCTGAAGCCTCTAATCCTAGGCAGCTGGCCACTGTTAGTGGACACACATTTAGAGCGGACCCATTATCTACTAATACCATAGGCACAGTTTTGCCTCGGGTCATCATTGTGAAGTAGAGAGCATGGTTGTGGCTTTCTTCTCCATGAGGGATATCATGATCACTGAAAGAAATGTACATAGATTTGGCAGTGTTGGTTAAAGATGCCACGAGGGTCTCTAGTGAGATGTCGATGGGAGCTTGACATTGATTCAAAGCCTTGCAAAGAGCTTAGCGATGAGGGTAAAAGGACTAGATAAGGCTCCATATCGATATGTTTGCTTGGTTTTTCTATAATTGCTTGAGAATGGGGTCCTCCTCTTATTCGTTATAGGGTTTTAATTTTTCAGCAAGAGGAGGGATGGTATGACTTATTGGATTTGAATCTATGGGCTGTGGAGGTGGTGGGAGGACTCTTCCACTCTGAGTAATTGCATTGAGTTCGGTGACAAAGTCATTTAGATTAAGTACGCAACAATAACTTAAAGTAGGGTAGATGAGGGAGAGAGGATCAAATCCTGGTTCATCAGAAGAAATAAATTTGATATTTGCCTAGTGGTTAGGCAAAGGATTTGTGGTGATGTTGGATTTAGCACTTGAAGCAATGATATCCCCACTGTCTATTAGGTCCTAGATTCGATGCCTCAGAGCCTTGTAAGCATCCATTTTATGCCCGGGCCGTTGGTGATAATCACATCACTCGTTGGCATTATAGTTCTTGGGTAAAGGATTTGGGGGTGGTCTTGGCTCTAAGGGTTTGACGAGATGGGCTTCCAGGGCCTTTTTATAGACAGTGGTCAAAGGCATTCCCAATTCTGAAAAACTTCTTCCTTTTAATCTCATGGGTTGATGGTAAGAAACAACATTAATCTCTCCTCCCTTTTGAGGTGCAGAATAAGTGGTGTTAGAGATGAAATTGGTGTTCTTATAGTATCTCAAACTTGAGGATTCATCCTTGATTTAGCCAATCTGAATCAAATCCTCAATTGTAGAGGCTGTAGCAATGAGAGCCTTGAAGTCTGGGAGATACTGGGTTTGCAAGTGAACTTGGTACTGTGGGAGGATATTCTCCACAATGATATCGATTTATTCTTCCTTAGATGGGTGGTTTACCATTTATGCTGCTTTTGCCCTCCACCTTGTAAGGAACGCAGTGAAGGATTCTCTTTGGCTTTGTTTAGTGGTTTATAGGTCTCGTCGAGTGACATTCACCTCAATATTATAATGGTATTGCTTGACAAAAGCATTGCATATGTCATCCCAAGTTTTCTTATGATCTTTTTCCAGATCTAATAACCAATTAACTGCAACTCCGGTCAACGATTGCTGGAATAATTAAGCAAGGAGCTCATCATCCATACCAAAGGGTCTTATGGCACCCACGTACAACTTAAGGTGAGTCTTAGGGCAAGTGTTGCCATTGAACTTGTCCATCATAAGCATTTTGAATTTGGGGAAAACCCTGATATTTGGGAAGAAAGCAAGGGAGTCGACATCTATCATGTCCTTATGCCTTTTGATATTCTTGATGGATCATTCTAGGGTTTCAAACTTCTCCCTTAGTCTTTTGGCTTCGGGAAAGCTAGAAAAATCCCCACTGTGAAAAAGATTCATAGTGGGAGTAGGAGTAGTGGCATTCATATCCAAAGGAGGAGAGGTGGGTGTTTTAGGAGCCTTCCCCTTATCAGTGAGATCAATAACGGGGGTAGTAAAAGTGGGGGCATGGCTAGTCCCAGCTTGGGTGGAAGTAGGTTGAGTAGGAGGAGGAGCGATGGGAGCATTAGTCATTTCTCTTACTTCATTAATGATTGATTGGCATTGGGAATTGAGAGTATTAGTGAAAGTGGTAGACTAGGCATTGAGAGTGTTAGTGAAGGTGTCAGCTTGGGTTTTGAGGGTGGTGGTGAGTGCATTTTGAAAATCTTCCTCTTGTTTATTTGGGAGATTGGTGAAAAAGGCACCCATTGCATCTTGGTCAAAAGGGTTGGAGGTATTGGCCATTGGTACCTTCAAACAAAAAACAGATAGAAAATCGGGTAAGAAAACAGAATTATAAAGGAAAAAAGGCATAAATGTAAAGGTGCGTTGGGAAAAGGATTCCCTCCATAGGGTTGGTCACTGGATTTGTATATTGACAAGGTGAGTGTGTGAGGTGTTTTAGGGTAACAGACCACCGGTTTGGGTCTTTCAGGTGTTTAAGGGTTTACCTTGTCAAGTTTCCCATGTTATATATGTATAATTATGACGTGATGCATGCCAAAAAAGGTTTCATGAACATGCAAGAGTATTGATTATTACGGTACATGGAACCTAAGGTCAAAGGCTAGGGCAACTATATGCACAAGGGTGAAGGGTGGTTCAATATAAGGGTCCCTGTCCCACTAGAGCATCGATATACCTAACCACATATGAGGCAAAGAGCCTCGCGTGGGTCCAACAGTACTGATTGCTCATTACACTACCAAAATGATTAGGGATTCATCGCGGGGTGGAATGCTTTTGCTATCTCCCAACATACTCAAAGAGAGTTGTTGAGCCAATGCTACTTGCCATCCAAAAGTTTTCCTAAAATTAAGGTTAGGCAAAGAGCCTTTATTATGCAAAGTGAAGTATGAAAGTCAAATTATACTTAATGAGCCAAAAGGAGATTATTTTGGAAAAATTTTCCTTAACCAAATAGTAATCCTCTTATTTTCCTTAACCAAATAGTAATCCTCTTATTTTACTTTTTATTAAAAAAAGGTGGCAACCAGTCCCCAGCGGAGTCCCCAGTTGTGAGGCCTCACCCGAGCATTGGCCCAGTCCGCTAGAGGGAATCAGGATGCTCATTTGGATTTAGACTTATGATGGAACCCTTTGGTTCAGATTTGGTTGATTTTGAAAATGATTTTTAGGAGTCGCCATCTTCATTTTATTTAGTTCGGAAAACATTAAGGAAAAAAAACCCAAATTGACTCCAATTCATTAATTTTTAATTAATTTTCCCATGGATAAAATCACTAGTCTTGAACCAGATTGAGCTCGGGGACTAGGTTTTTAGTTTAAAATAATCAAAATTTGGCTCTTAAGTTTAATTTGACTTGAAAATTAGGTTTCATGAATGACATTAATAGTTGTAAATAAAATGCATGAATATGGCATAAGATGGATGCATGAAGATTAATGAAGCAATAAACATTCACAAATAAAGGAGAGTGTTCCCTCTAATCTTTAGAGATTTAGGGGAACCACATGGTCACTCCTTAATTAAGATAATTACATTGATAGAAAATGGGATGCCTTTTCTAGCCCTTATGGAATTCTAAGAAGACCACATATTCCCTTACAAATATCATAAAGAAAAAAGATAATTAATTCAAGAAAAATGAAGAAAATAAGCTTAATTTGAAAAATTAGATTTGAAGTTTGCATTTAAATTCCAAACATGCGTACGTACCCCTTTTGAATAGGGATCAAAACCCATGTAGTTCGTTCCACGATTAAGTGGAGGGGTTTACAAATTGATTAAAATGATTTTTGGTTTGGGGAATGAATTTGATGAAAATACCTTGGATTTTGGTGGATGAGACGGAAAAAGTATTTTGTTGGACGGAAGTTCCATTTTATTGAACCAGGCAAATGGATTAATTAATGATTAAAGAAGGCAATGGATAAGTAAATTAATTAATTAAAATGATTAATTAATTAATTAAATTAATTAATTAAAATGATTAATTAATTAATTAAATTAATTAATTAATTAATTAAAATAGTGAATGAGTTAAAAAGGATTTTTGATTGAATTAATAAAAGGTAATTAATTAATTAAAAAGAGTAATTAATTAATCAACTTGTAAGTGATTAAAAAAAAGATTTTTGGTTAATTAAAAAGATTAATTAACTTAGTTTGGGTGAAAAGATTAATTAATTAAAATGATTAATTAATTAATTAGAGAGTAGATGGAGGAAGAGGAAGAAGAAAGGTTGATAGATAGCTATCAATATTAACCTTGGTGTGTTTTGAAATGAAGGAGGGAGGGCCTATTTATAGGCAAATGGAGGTGAGGATAATTTAATTAGTGAAAATGTGAAAAGACCATGAGGAATAGGGCTAAAAAATAGGTTGGGGGTATTTTGACAATCTGGGCGGTGCCGTCAGCCAATTGGGCTGCATGCTGCTTGAAGGGGCGAAGGCCCCGCCTAGGCTGGAGCCGACGCCACCGGCGCCTCACTAGGAGTGCTGGTTGGAATTTTATTTATTCATTTGGTCAGATTTTTTGACTTTTGGATCAGTTTTTAGGAGTTATAGACCTCAGAAAATTATATGTCAATGTCGATAGATTCAAAATTAATTTTAAAATATTTAGGCAGTCAGTTTGGGAGAGAATCCAGTTAGTTTTGGAAAAATACCATATGGTGCAAAAGTTTTGGTCAGGATAGGAAAAGGCATATGATTATGTCAAAAATATCTTGGTCAGTATTAGTGAGTTTAGAATTAATTTTAGAGGTGTTGAAATGAGGGTTAACAATAGTACTATAAAAGATGAAGCCAAGTTAGCATTTTGCTTGGGTAAGGACTATGGATAAGGATGAAGCTAGGTTAGTGTTTAGCCTAGGTAAGAATTGTGAAAGATGAAAGCTAGGTCAGTATTTAGCTTACATAAGAATTGTGAAGGATGAAAGCTAGATCAATGTTTAGCCTGGGTAAGAATTGTGAAGGATGAAAGGTAGGTCAGTGTTTAGCTTAGGTAAAAATTGTGAAGGATGAAAGCTAGGTCAGTGTTTAGCTTAGGAAAAGAATTGTGAAGAATGAAAGGTAGGTCAGTGTTTAGCTTGGATATAGACTATAGGGGGTAAAGCTAAGTCAAATTTTAGATGTAAATAGAGGCACCATGGATGGGTTTATTTTTTTTACCATGAGTTTGATATCGGTTTGAGTTTTTGACGGTGGACCATGGATTTGAATATAAAGATGTTTGGATGAAGCTGAGAGGGTTTAAAGTGAAGGCTGTTTAGGATAGAGGTAAAAGTTTAGGGTAAGGTGCTTTAAGGTGCATGGTTAAAGTATTTAGGCTAAAAGTTGAGATTGTGTATCGATATTTGGATGAAGGTTATAGGTGATGGCCTTTTGGGATTATGAGGGCCAAAATGATTGGGATAGAGATGTGAGAATGTTTATGGTTTAAAAGTGAAGGTGTTTATATACAAGTGAGTATGTGACCCTTCTTCGGATCAAGGTGCAGCCTAGAATTGAAATGAATGCATTTTTTGTACAATATGAATGCATGATATGCATGGAGAAATATTTAATGAGAATGCAAAGATACAAAGTTTTAATTATGTACATACAATCTAAGGTCAAGATCTAGGTTCATTACATGAAAAGGGAAAGGGTGGCTTGGATAGGGTACCCATCATACTAAAATAGTGATATACCTAACCACATATGAGTCAAGGAGTCTCACATGGATCCAACAATACATGCACACTGATTATACCTTTGAAAGGATAAAAGGATTTGTCACCGGATGGATGATTTCATTGTCGGTGAATAGACCTCAGGAGGATTACCCATTTGATTTTACTTTTTATCCATTATTTTCCTAAGAATATAGGTCAAAAGGCAAGGAGCCTATGCAAATGATGCATGAAAGCCATTTATGTATAAAAGCGCGAAACTTTGATTTAAACCAATTAGTAGTCTTCTTATTTCTTTTTTAAAAGGAAGGTGGTCCCTAATGAAGTCGCCAGTTGTGAGGCCTTACCCAAGCATTGATTTAATCCGCTAAGTGGGATTGAAATGCTCATTTGGGTTTGAACTCATGATGAAACCCTCGGGTTCAGATGGATTGATTTTAAAAAGAGTCACCACCTTAATTTTACTTTATTTGGGAAAAAGATTAAGAGAAAAATCCAAATTGACTCTAATTAATATCCCAAAAGAAAAGATCACTAGCCTCAAAACCAAAAAGGATTCAAGAACTAGCTTTTTGGTTTATTTTGACAAAATGAGTTTGGCAATTTTAATAGAAAATAGCTTAAAATAAATTTTATGAATAGAAATAAAGATGATGCGTTAGCAATAATATCCGTGCAATGCATTACAATTATAAAATGATAAACAAGATAAAATATACTTAAGAATCATTACAAAAATGGAATAAATAAATAAGAAAAAGGATCTTTTCTCTAGCCTTTATGGATACTAGGAAAAGCACACATTCCTTAACTAATTGTAAGAATTAACAAATCAAAAAGAAATAACATAATCATACCTGAAAGAAAATAAAATAGAAATAATCTCATAAAAATGAAAGAAAGGGAAAATTTATTTTATAAAATAGTTTGGAGTTGATGCCTAAACGATTGGCATGCCTGTGTATCCCTTATAATGGGAATCAAACCCCATGCACTTCTTCATTCTTACGAATGAGGGGTTTTAAAAAAAGTTAATTTGATTTGTTAATTTAATTCAGATTTAAAATTAACAAGATTATATCTTTTCAGTTTTAAACCTAATGAAAGATATAAAAGAGAGAATTCTAGATCTGATTTAAGAAATCTCAAAAGAAGAAATTATACCTTGGTTTTGTGCTTTCTTTATTGAATGGGGCAAGCATTACACCAGATCTGAGCTTCACCTTGGATCAAGATCTCATGAGATGAATCTTGCACAGAAATTAAAGATTTTTGCATCTAAAACCATCTATTCCTTTGGCTGGGAGCAAATCCCTATTTATATGAAAAAACTAAGGGCAAAATAGGAAAAATAAGAGGGCCGGTGGCACTAAAGGCGTGCTAGCGACACCGAAGTGCTGCCAGCTGGAAGCTATTTGACCTTTTAGCCCATTTCAGCTGGTTTCTAATATGATTTGAGCGATTCTAGTTGCATTATGATCATTATTCAAATCCAAATGATTTAAGGGTGGTTCAGAGGTCAAAGGGATAGGTAGGGCTCCATTTCTTAGTTTATCAGCAATTTCAGCTTCCATAGATCTGCTAGCACAATAATCATAATTGTGTCAAACAGCGGCTGGATCATAAGAGTGAAAAATTAAGGGTTCACATGTACTTATTCGTCCAACAAAATATTCAATTTAAGACCATGTTTTACTTCCCTCTAACTCCAAGTCTGCAAAGATTGTATACTTCTGAAGCAATTGCAAAGTATATAAGATGGCATGCCAAGCATGAAGAGGAAAAGTGGTGATGCAACATTGTTCAAATTCTGTAGCATGGAAGCATTTCAATTAGGTGAATTCAGAGTTTGCTTTTGAAATTCGTAATATCTATATAGGGCTATGCACTGATGGCTTTCAACCTTTTGGACAATCTAGTGTTCTTCCTACCACCAGTTCTTCACTTCCTACCACCATTTTTTCTTTACCCTCTCTCTTCTCCTATACCTTTCACATTCACTCTCTTGACCATCACTACATAGATCCCTTTATCCACTCCTACGTCTGCTACTCCATCCACTTTTTTTTTTCATCCACTGTTCCTCATCCATCTGCTGGTCCTTTATTTTCACCACCTTCTACTACTCCATCCATTACTCCTCCATCTACTGTTCCTTCACCCATTACTCCTCCATCCATTTATCCTTCATCGTCTACACCTACCAATAGTACCCCTGCTACTGCTCTTACCATTGGAGTAGATCCATCCATATACCAAGCAGCAGAATACGATGTCCATCTATTCGTGCCATCAAATATGGGGTATACACAACATCTCACATTGGAGAGAGATTTGTAAGTAAAATTTTTTTTAATGTAATTCTTAATTTATAATATCTCTTACTTTTTGTGTAACTAACATTTACAATGATTAATTTCAGAATGTATTCGCTTGTTATAGTACGAACTATATAGAAGATATTCAAAAACCAGTTGAAGCATGAGAGCGTGCGTTGGAAGTGCCTCAGGAGACTAAAGAGTTCTACTAAAAGGAGTTTCATGTATATACGTTTTAAATAGATACATACTATTAGTAAATTAATTTGAATTTGAATTATTAACTATTATTCGTATACTAACTTGTATTTTTTTTAAATTTTTTGTAGAAGCACTACTATTGAAACCTAATAATTGATGCCTTGGTCAAGACAACATTCTTTAAGAAGGCTGCAAATAGGTACAAGAACTTCCTCTATGATGTTAAGAGGAAGAGAAAGAAAGAGACCTAGATACCTCAAGAAACATGAGATGCTTGGCAGAAACACTGGGCTTTTATTGAGCATAAGCAGCTCTCCTAGAAGGCATCCCAGAATAAAAAGTCAGATAAAGGCAGTCTAATAAGTGGACTGTCTAAGCATACTGAAGGATCTATCCTTGTGGTGGAGCATATAAGAAAATTGGAAAGATGTCAATTTTTATTTTAAATTATTAATTTGTTTATAATTTTGGTATGTATTTTACTAATTTCATTACTTTTTTAAAGTTATTAATTTCACAATTTTTTTTGAGTTGCTAATTTTAGTTTCATACTTTTAATTCTTAATAGAGAAATGAACTTGGTTGTGACCTTGCTCTTGAGGAGGTCCTCATGCGCACACACATAAGGAAGACCCACTGATAGCGCTTCATTGACTAGTGCTCCCAATGAATTCATGTAAGTTTTAACTACCAATTTTTCTATTAAAGTAAATTAAAATTTTTGATAATAATTAATATTATATATATATATATATATATATATATATATATATATATATATATATATATATATATAAAGAGGATCTTAGAGACTTATGCGAGCAGATGTCACAGCTAGCTCTGAATCCATTAAGCCTCCTTAAATAGATGTGTTCGAGCTATAATTTAGAGCTACCGGGGGCCAAGAGAAGGGATGAGTCTAAGGGATGGGTCCTTTAGCTCGATCATTCGGACATCCCGGGGCTAGTTCTTCCTCAATTCCACGATCACCACCGCCGCCTACAGTTGAGCATATGCAGTAGGAGATCGATAGATGAGTAGCTCAAATACGAGAGGAGATGCAGCAGACGGTCTAGGAGCAGGTCTGCCAATAGGTAGGGCTGCAAATGCTACAGTTCTTCTCATAGTACATTGCTGATGGTGCATGTGCTCCACCACCAACTTTTACTACTTCTCAGCACCTTTCAGCTAGAGATGTTGCTATTGCTGCTATTGATGCATATATAATATATCTGGAAGCTGGCCAACAGGATCAGGAGGGCCACGATGAGAAGGCCAATGAAGATGAGGAGGATGATGATGCTAAGGAGCAGGATTAATATTTTTTTTTTAGTTTAGTTATTTTTTAATACTTGTAATTACGGAGTGTACAATGTAGTATATATTTTTTGTTAACTATATCACATTATATAATGTTTAATTTTAATATTTATATTATATAATTATTTATAATTTTTAATTAATATCTATTTTATAAAATTAATTTATTAAATATTTTAAATATTTTTTAAAAAATATACTAGTCAATTTACTGACGGATCACTGATCGTTTCTAATCATTAAAATAATATTTTTCAATAAATTACTAACGAATTACTGACTATTTTATTATTAAATTATTTTTTATAACCACTTATTGATAGATTACTGACCATTTTAAAATAAATAAAATATTATTTTAATTAAAGTTACTAACGGATTAGTGACGAGATATGATAGAAATAGTGACCATTTTTCCGTGAGAAGATTTACTGATGGAATGTATAAACCGTTGTTATAAAATTACTGACTATTGTTTTACTGCCGAATCGTGTCTATTACTAATCCGTCATAAATTAGTTTATTGATGGATTTCATAGATTTACTGATGGAAAAATCTGTCAGTAAATAGCTTATTTTTTGTAGTGAAGTATTGAATGGATGAATGGGTAGTATAATTTTTTATATTATGAAATATATATATATATATATATATATATATATGGAAGATGATTTATTATATTCAACTAAATTATGAAAAATCCCTCATTTCGTATACTCGTTATTATCCATTGATGGTTATAATATCTCCCCTGCTAGAACTAAAAAACTTGGAATTGACTTCATCATTAAATTCATAAATGGCTGCCCTCAACACAAACAAGTCATAAAGTCAGTAAGTGAATGACTTACTCCATGCTCGTATGGGACAAATTTCTAAGCTTGCGTAAATAATGATACAGCCATCGGTCAACATTGTACAAAGATGACGCTCACAGTGCACACCCCAAATTTTTTAAAAAACCTTTAATAAAAAAAAAAAAAAAAAGTAATCGAATTTTTAAAAAAAAAAAAAAAAAACTTTTCGCCTCTAAAATTTTTAAAATTATCTTCACTGATAAAGTAATAATAGCTTCAAAATAAAATCACATAAAATAATGCTCAAATAATAGAGTTTGAGTTTCTTGTCTTTCTTATTCAATGTTATTCTTTCACAAAATCCCAATCACAAAATGTTGATTTAATTTTTATTTTGTGTTCTCTTTTCTACTTGCCTGTATCAAATTTAAAATTAGTAAAATATTATTATTTTGTTAGAACATGAAATTATTATCCGTTTTGAAATGACTATGACCACAATCTAATTAATATTTTATTCTAAAAATAGTTTTCTCAATGATATTTAGCAGTAAAATGGTATTTCAAGTTAGTTTTTATGCAATGTATTAAATTCATCTTTCTTATTTTGTTATTACATATAATAATATTAAAATATTTATAAACGAATTTTTTATAATAAAATTTTACAAATTTAATTATATTAAATAAAAAAAGATTAAATTCACTTATAATCCAATTAACATTAGGATTTGATACTATGAACGTGTGAAAAGGCAATTTAACTTGCCAATGTGAAACTTGGATTCTAGTATGATTGTACATCTTATATTGAAAACGCTATTAATTATTCGTTCAGCTTTTTTCTATCATTTTGGCCAAAAAAAGGAAAGAGAAAAAAAAAAAGAAAAAGAAAAAGCTTTTCTCTATCATTTCCCCTAAATTCAATTTATAGGGGAAGATTGGAGGCTAATTTTCGTAGTTTGTTAAGAGTCAACATATTTTAGTAATTTCATAAATTTTGTGGAATTGAATTATGCATTTATGTATACATATCCCAAAACTTAAATGCAATTCTACTATCCTGTTAAATTAAAAATAATAATAACAATATTTTTGATAGGTCCCAGTCAATGCTATAAGAATATTAGGAAATTAGTTCTCTTCGGGTGAGAACCAACCACAGGTGTTTTGATTGAGTATAAGCTTGCTTTATTGACAAATGGAAATAACAATGGAAAAATAACTACAAATCCTAATTCTTAGGTCATATCTCTAAGAAATAGGATACAATAGACTAGTGGCAGCAAAATAGTAGAAATAAGTTATTAACTACTTGTCCTATTCTTTAGTAGGCAAACTAGTGGACATGTTTAGCAAACTTGGACTTCTTCCTTGCAGCTTGTCAAGTAATCTCATTACTTTTATTGCATGGCCCTTTTAATCCAAATACTTTGGATTTTTCCTAACCACCCGTTGACACTTTCTGGTTTATCAATACCTCTCCCTTTGACTTGAACCTTGTCCTTAAGGTTCACATTTAGAAACCTGTGATTAAAGTCCTGCATGTTTTCCCACGTTGCATCTTTTGGTGGAAGTCTTTTCCAATTGATCAAGCTTTCCTCCACAAACTTGGATCCTTTGGTAACCCAGCGGTTGTCCAAGATTGCCTCTAGTTCTAGTAACAACTCGCCATCGTCAGCCATGGTGGTAAGTCTAAACTAGGAGTGATGGCATCACCTACTCTCTTTTTTAAGAGGGACACATGAAACATAGGATGTATATGAGCACCATGTGGTAGTTTGAGTTTATAAGCCGCTACCAATCTTTTCTTCAATCGAATATGGTCCATAAAACTTGCCCGCAAGTTTTTGATATGCTCTTTTAAAGACTGAGTGCTGTCGATAAGGATGCAATTTCAAAAACACCAAATCTCCAACTTGGAATTGAATGTCCCTTCATTTTGAATCAGCTTGCTGTTTCATTCGGTTGTTAGCTGCACATAAATTTTCCTTGAGTTGCCATAGCAAAGCATCTCGAGAAGCTAAGCTTTAATCAACTTCATTGACTGGAAAATGGCCTGCATGGTAGTGGGGTATTATTGGAGGTGGTCTGCCATAGAGAGCTTGAAAGGGAGTCATGCTAGTGGAGATATGATACATGGTATTGTACCAAAACTCAGCCCATGGAAGGACAGAATGCCATTTACGAGGCTGGCGATGAGCAAAGCAGTGGAGATATTGTTCAAGGCAGTGATTGATGACCTCCGTTTAGCCATCGGTTTGCGGGTGGTAAGTGGAGCTCATCTTCAATTGGGTGCTTGACATTTTGAAGAATTCTTTCCAGAAATTGCTGATGAATATGGGATCACAGTCACTAATGATGGACCAAGGCATGCCATGAAGTCACCACCCCGTTAATAAATTTTTCAGCCACCATTTTTTCTATATAAGGATGGGAAAGAGCCATAAAATGTGCTAATTTGCTTAACATGTCAACAACAACAAGAATTGAATTTTTTCCATTAGAAGGTGGAAGGCCATCGATGAAATTGAGAGTGGCATCATCCCAAACTTGGCAAGGAATTGGTAGTGGCCGTAGAAGCCCAGCTGGTGATAAAGTTTGATGCTTGGTTCATTGACACACTTCGCAAGAAGCAATATAATTCTACACTATTTGGTATGTGGATGGCCAGTAAAATTGTTATGAGATTCTCTTGTATGTCTTGAGTACACCATAATGCCTACCAATTGGAGAATCATGGAATTCCTGTAAAATATGTGAAATGATGTTGGATTGAGGAGGCACTACCACCCGATTCTTAAAACAAATCAAAACCGTTGTGCCATCTATATGGATTGCCGGGATTGTCAGCTATAAGCTTGCCAATTCTTTGCATGTAAGCATTGTCAATAGCTTCAATTTTAATTGTATCCTATAATGGATTTTAAGACACAAATAAATGATGAAGGCTAGGACTACCGGCTACTCGTGATAGTGCATCTGCAGCATTGTTCTCCCGCCCTGGCTTATATTTGATCTCATAATCATAACCTAGAAGTTTAGTCACCTAATTCTATTGCTCAGGTGTGGCTATGCATTGTTCTAACAAATACTTAAGGCTTCGTTAATCAGTCTCGATGTAAAATTTCCTACCCATCAAGTATGGTCTCCACAGTCGTATTGCGTGAATTATGGCTAACATCTCTTTCAAATAAATGGACCATGATAGTTTAGAAGCACCTAAAGCTCGACTCATGAATGCAATAGGCTTCCCCTGTTGACTCAAAACTGCTCCTATGCCATTACGCAAAGCATCATATTCAATGGTGAATGGTTCATTGAAATTTGGCATAGCAAGTATTAGGGTAGTAGTCATGGCCTGCTTAAGTGCTTGGAATGCAGCTTCTGCTTCGTCTGACCATGCAAATTGGCCTTTCTTTAATAGGTTGGTAAGAGGGCATGCTATAACGCCATAATTACAGACAAACTTGTGGTAATAACCTCTAAGTCCTAAAAACCCATGCAATTTGGAAACATTAGTAGGCTTAGGCCAATTTAATCTTCCCTTGATCCACCTTAACTCCTTGAGCCATGACAGTGTGACCCAAGTATTCCAATTCTTGCAAGCCAAAAGTACATTTGCTAATTTTGACAAAAAATTTATGATGCCTTAATATTTCCAAAGCTATTTTAACATGTTCAAGATGCATGATCCAATTGGGGCTATAAGTTAAGATGTCATCAAAGAATACAAGAATGAATTTATAGAGATGTGGACGAAATATGGAATTCATAATGGCTTGAAAGGTGGATGGTGCATTACGAAGACCAAATGGCATAACTAAGTACTCATAATGACCATTATGTGTACGAAAAGTAGTTTTATGAATGTCGGTGTGGTGTACTCATACCTAATGATAACCAGCCCTTAAGTCAAGTTTGGTGAAATAAGATGCCCTATGAAGCTCATCCAATATGTCATCAACTGTAGGAATAGGAAACCTATCTTTGATGGTCACAGCATTGAGTGCTCTATAGTTTGTGCAAAATCACCATGAACCATTTTTTTTTTACAAACTAAAACAGGAGATGAAAATGGATTAATACTAGGTCTTATAAGCGCCAATTTTATCATATCTTGAACTTGTTTTTCAATTTCAGCTTTTTGGAAATATGCATAACTGTATGGTCACACATTGATAGGCTCAGTACCTTCCTTCATATTGATGTGATGATCGACTTCTCTAGTAGGTGGAAGTTGTGTTGACTCTTGCAAGACATCATCAAATTTTTGTAGCAATTGTCTCATCTCTAGTTCAACATTCAATGGTATGGAATCTAATGTGGGTTGAAGAGAAATAGAAAACATGGACCCTCCTTATCATACTTCCTTGGTGATGGCTTTAATAATTACAGGTTGGATTGAATATGTGTCAATCCCCTGCAATTTTTGATTTTTGTTATCCCACTAGAATTCCATGGTTAATTTCTTCCAATTGCATGCCACCATTCCCAATTGCTCTAACCAATGGACACCTAAGACCAAGTCCAATCTAATTAAAGGTAAGGCATATAAGGTGATAACAAAAGGAACACCTTGTAGCATAATTGGGACATTTTTAAATCTGCCTTGACATTTTAATGGCTCTCAATTTGCCACTTTAACATTGAACAGCTTGGTTGGAAGTATAGGTAGTTACAACATATTAGCCATCTTCTTGCTAATAAAATTATGAGTAGACCCATTATCTATTAAGACCACCACTTCATATGGTCCAATCCTCGCCATCACCCATATCGTCTTGTAAGTTGTCCAACTCGAAAGTGCATGTAGAGAAATCTCAGGTGGCTATTCCACTAAGTCGTTAGTTTCCTCATCTTTCAAATTGTCATTGGTACCATCTAAGAGCAAAAGTTAAGGCCCTCAGCACCTATGTCCTTGCGTAAATTTCTCATCATAGTTAAAGCATAGTCCATGCGCTCTTCTCTTTTGCATTTCTTCCTAAGTGAGCCTTTTGATAGGAGTAGTTCCTTTAAACTTTGCTGGAGAAGGAGAGTCGGCAATGGATCGACTAAAGGGATGAGTAATTTTTCTCTGGTGACTAAATTGCTCATCTCTCATTCTCGCAAGGCTTATGGCTTCTTTCAACAATTTTGGTTTAAACATTCCTATGCCATTAGCTATTTTTGTCTTGAGATAGCCCATGAATGCCCCCACCAAAGCTTTTTGTGGCTAGCCTTGTACCCAGTTACCAAGCCACTTGAACTCTTTCTGATAATCACATAAGGAGCCTGTTTGTCTAATTTTTGACAAAGACTCTTTAAAGTCCTTATAATCAGTTGGACCAAAATGAGCCCACAATTCCTCTTCAAAAATTGCCCATGTCACTTCCTCTTCTTGGTAATTTCTGTGTAACCATTGCCACCATTGGCTAGCTTCACCTATGAGATGGTAAGAAGCCAATGATACTTTTTGAATTTTGGTGATGCTTTGGTATTTAAAAAATTGGTTTACTTTGTTGAACCACTCTGTGGGATCATCTCCTGAGAATTTTGGAAATTCAAGTTTTGCCAATTTGGATGAGAACATAGGTCTACCGCCTTCTGATGTGATGTAAAATGGTGTGGATTTAGTGATTATTTCAAGTGCATTTTAGTTGCTTTTTAGGTATATGTTTAGTATATTTTAATGCATTTTGTGTGTATTTCCTTAATATTTATTCTACTAACATTTTCTCAAAGATTTCTCCTTAACCTGATGGTTTTGAGAGTATTTTATAAAGTTTTAATAGGTTAAAGGAAGAATTGGAGGTTCCTAGAAGAGCCAAGTATAAAAAGAGAAAGCAAAGTTTGAAAAATACTGGTGCCGAGTTGGCACCCTTCAACTCAGTTGGTGCTGAGTCGGCACCAATGGCTACTGTGCCGAGTTATTGAGTGGAGGATGAGTTGGTGCCGAGTCGGCACACACTAAAAGACAGGATCCTTCACGAATAGTCTGCAATGTTTCATTCATAACTTCTTCTACACAACTCAGATTGAAACAATTCAAGAGGCTATGGAAAGATGATAAAAAAGCCTATAACTTTTATGAAGACCTCAAAGTCCAATTTTTCCACCTAAATTGACCAAAATGCCCTTGAAGTTTCTAAAGCAGTTATTAGGTGACCTTTCATGAAGTATTGCATTTCTTTATGAAATGTTATGACTTTTAACCATTCAAGGTCTTTAAATAGTTGAAGTCTCTTCTATAAAAGACATCTAGAAAATCTAGAAAAATTAGAATACAAGTAGAGAGTAGTGTATTAAGAAGAAAAAGAGAGATCTTACAAATTTTAGCACTTTCAAGTACAACACTTTGGGAAACTATTCTTGTATCAAGGCTTCTAATCTTGAGAAGGGCTAGTAAAAGATTTCTATAACTTTTTCTTTACTTAATCTATTTTATTTCTTTGATGATTGAATGTTTAATCTTCTTTTTTATCTAACAATGTATCAAGGCTAAAGTACTTATGGTTAGAATTGCAATGCAAATTTAGTCTATGAACTTCATTTTAATATCTTGTTAATGAATGATTGATTTGGCTTCAATTAAGTTCTTCATAGTTGTTATATATGCTTGATCACCATATGTAATATGTTAGTTAAGAATTTGCAATGAGAATTGGAATTCTTAATGGAAAAGTAATTGATGTCACTTAAGTTAAAAGATTAATTAGAATCTACTTCTAAAGGGGTAAAAAGAATTAACATTGAACTTCATGGTTTTTGTTTACATTTACATTGACATGAGAGTGCATGTAAGTCTATTCAAAAATACCTTTAATTGACTTAGAGATAAGCTTTTAAAGATTTCAGGTTAATTCTCCAATCAACTCATTCATAATCTTATATACATATTAGAAGTTCATTGATTTAAATTTAATTTGTAATTCTAACCGGTTTAATAACTTTGAATTATTTAGAATTTAGAGATTTGTAGTTAAAATAGTAGTTAATTAGTTACTCAAACTCCGATTATTCTTTGCCAATTCATCTTATTATTTGTTCGGTTAATAATAAATCCATCATTTTTCCTAGTGTTCGACCCCTTGCTCATCCTATATTTAGTCATAAGGGCTAGGGTATAATAATTTGCCCACATCAAATTTGGCGCCGTTGCTGGGGAATTTTGATAAGAATTTTTATTAACTTAGGATAAAGAAAGGTTGTTTTAGGCTTTTATTAATTGTTTTTTTTTTATTTTATGAGACGTACTCGTAGTTCCACTAGTATTTTATCTTACGATCCTGAAATTGAACGATCTTTTCATTTATTACGCAGGAATCAAAATTTACAAAAAGTAGAAGAAAAAAAATGAATAGAGATGGCCGAAAGGAGAACTTTGGTAGACTTGGCTATGCTCGATCTTTCTGAAAATTTAGGAGGCATAGTGGCACCGACCATTACTAACAACAGTTTTGAAATCAAGCCTAGCATCATTCAAATGATACAAAACAATCAATTTGGAGGTTTACCCGGAGAGGATCCATATGCTCATATTCTTACTTTCCTCAACGTGTATGCAACCTTCAAAATTAATAACATTCCGGATGATGCTATAAGGCTTAGATTGTTTCCTTTCTCCGTAAGAGATAAAGCATAAATATGGCTTTCTAGTTTGCCAACTAATTCCATCACAACATGGGATCAGTTGAAGCAAGCTTTTCTTCACAAATACTTCTCACCCCACAAGACAACAAAACTTCGCAATGAAATCAGTACTTTCAAGCAAAGCAAGGATGAGACACTCTATACGAGTTGGGAAAGATTCAAAGAACTCCAAAGACAATGTCCTCATCATGGGTTACCCGATTGGATGATTTCTCAAATTTTCTGTAACGGGTTGACCAATGATGATAGGAACATTGTCAATGCAGGCTCGAGTGGAAAATGGACGAACAAAACAGCCTCAGAAGCAATTACTCTATTAGAAGAACTTGCATCTCAAGGATATATGGGTGACGACACAACTTTGGCAAGAGGTAAGGGAATCCTTGAACTTGATAGTATCAATATTTTGAATGCTAAAGTTGATGCCTTGACAAAGCTAATAAGCAAAGCACAAATAAATTCGGTGGAGAAATCTACATCAATTTGTGAGTTATGTGGCGATCATCACTCATACCATGAATGCAACTTAAGGACCAATGAAGATGTAAATTACATGCAAGGAGGTTTTAACCAAAGGTATGGACCCAATCCAAACAATTATAATTTTCAATGGAAAAATCATCCTAGTTTTTCTTGGTCTAATCCATCATCTCAACTTAACCCCCCATTCAACCCAAACACTAAACCACAAAATCCACCCGGTTTTCCTATGAATCTACCCCAATCTTCTTTAAATTCCCTTCCAGCAAAGTCTAATTTAGAAACCCTAATAGAATAATTTATTGGACAACAAATCACCATAAATAAACAAAATGGGGAGCAATTCAATCAACTCAACTCTAAATTTGACCAAATTGCTACTCATAACCGCATCCTTGAAATACAAATTGCTCAACAAGCATCTTCTACTTCCAAACCTATGGGAAAACTTCCTAGCCAACTAGAACTTGCTGCAAAAGAATCTTGTCAAGCAATTACTTTAAGGAGTGGAAAAGAGATTGGTGATTCATCAAATAACAAAGGTAAGAAGGAAATATCTAATGATAATAAGGAGAATGTTGCTAAAAATGATTCTAATAGCAAGAAAAATGAAAAGGAAAATACTTTTAATTCTAGCAATGAATCTAACATTGATTTGAAGGAAATTCCCTTTCCCCAAAGATTTGTTAGACATAATTTAGATAAGAAATTTGGTAAATTCCTTAATCATTTAAAAGAAATTACTGTTACTATACCTTTTAAGGATGCTATTAGAGACATTCCAGCATGGGGTAAGTTTTTAAAAGATATCATAAATCATAAAAGCAAACTTAAAGATTGTGGTTTAGTTTCATTAGTTGAAGAATCTAAGGCTATGTATTCTAAAGTCCCTCCCAAACTCAAAGACCCTGGTTGTTTTACCGTTCTTGTATAATTGGTGAATCACACTTTGATAAAGCTTTGTGTGATATTGGTGCTAGTGTGAGTCTTATGCCATATTCCATTTATAAGAAACTTAATTTAGGAGGTCTAAAACCCACCAATATATCTCTTTCCATGGCTGATAAATCAATTAAATATCCAATAGGTATACTAGAGAATGTTCCAGCTAAAATTGGAAAATTTGTAATTCCTGTGGATTTTATTGTATTAGACATGGAAGAGGATCCTAAAATCCCAATTCTTTTGGGAAGACCATTTTTGAGAATCGCGGGAGTAGTAATTGATATGAAAAAGGGTAAGATCACTTTAGAGGTAAATGATGAAACTATGGTATTTGATGTATTTAGGATGATAAAGAATACACCAATAGAGACTATTAACATGGTTGAATTGGTTGACCCAATTGAAGAATGTGTTAATGAAGTAATACATAAATGCATTGGACAAGAACCTATGTTAACTTGTTTAACACAAGAGGAAAATGGTAATATAGAGTTAAATGCTTGTGTAAAACTTCTAGAAGCAACTCCATATCTTAATCCGCATAGGGCTTCAAGGTTTGAACCATTGCAAAAAGAAGATGATGACAAGAATGAAAATCTTGTACTCAAACCTTTACCTTCCTCTCTAAGGTATGCATTTCTTGACTCTAATACTAATTTCCCCTTTATTGTTAATTCTTCTTTACCAATTGAGAACGTTAAAGCATTGTGCAATGTTTTGTTAAATCATAAGGGTGCTATTGGTTATTCCATTAATGACTTGAAAGGTTTAAGCCAAGTATATGCATGCATAGAATTTCTTTAGAAGATAATGTAAAACCTTCCATTGAAGGTCAAAGGAGGCTTACTCCTACACTTAAAGAAGTAGTAAGAAAAGAGGTAATTAAATTACTCGATAATGGAATCATGTACCCTATTAATGATAGCAAATGGGTTAGCCCTGTCTAAGTTGTCCCCAAAAAGGGTGGCTTGACGGTTGTTAAAAATGAATCAAATGATTTAGTGCCCACTAGAACTATCACGGGATGGCGTATGTGTATTGATTATAGAAAACTCAATAAAGCAACAAAGAAAGACCATTTTCCTTTACCTTTTATTGATCAAGTCCTTGAGAGATTAGCAAATTTCTCTTATTTTTGTTATCTTGATGGTTTAAGTGGTTTCTACCAAATACCTATTCATCTCGATGATCAATCAAAGACCATATTTACATGTCCATATGGTACATTTGCTTTTAGGCGAATGCCTTTTAGACTTTGTAATGCCCCAGCCACATTTCAACGATGCATTTTTTCTATTTTTAGTGACCTAATTGATGATTATGTAGAAGTTTTTATGGATGATTTTAGTGTTTATGGAACTAATTTTTTCAATTGTCTTGAGAATCTTTCCAAAGTGCTTGATAGGTGTAAAGAGCATGAACTAGTGCTAAATTGGGAGAAATGTCACTTTATGGTACAAGAAGGAATCGTCTTAGGTCATAAAGTATCAAATAAAGGCATAGATGTTGATCAAGCCAAGATTGAGGTCATAGCCAAATTGCCTCCACTAAAATGTGTCAAAGATGTAAGGAGTTTTTTAGGACATGCGGGGTTCTATAGAAGGTTTATTCGAGACTTCTCAAAGGTTGCCAAACCATTGTGCAATTTGTTAGCAAAAGAAGCACCTTTTGACTTTGATAATGCATGTTTGGAAGCTTTTGACAAACTCAAGAAGGCTCTTATAATGGCTCCAATTTTGCAACCACCTAATTGGGACTCACCGTTCGAAATTATGTGTGATGCAAGTAACTTCACTATGGGAGCTGTTTTGGGACAAAGGAGGAAAGGTAAACCTTGTGTGATCTATTATGCAAGCAAGCTCTTGGATGATGCCCAAGTCAACTATACCACAATGGAGAAAGAACTTCTTGCCATTGTATATGCTTTTGACAAATTTAGAGCATATCTTGTTGGTCAAAAAGTAATTGTCTATTCAGATCATGCTGCTCTCAAATACCTTTTAAGCAAGAAAGATGCCTAGCCTCAGTTACTTAGATGGATTTTGATGCTTCAAGAATTTGATTAGGAAATTAGAGACAAAAAGGGTAGTGAGAATTCAGTTCCGAATCATTTGTAAAGAATCAATTTGGAAGATTTAAGAAAGCAAGATGATGGGGTGCCTATCAATGAAATATTTTCGGGTGAACAACTTCTCAAAAATTGCCACAAAAGAGATTCCTTGGTTCGCCGACATGGCCAATTATATTGTAAGTGAAATTTTACCCTATGACATGGATCCTAGAAAGAAAAAGAAGTTTTTACATGATGCCAAGTTCTATTATTGGGAAGAGCCACTCTTGTATAAAAGATGTGGTGACGGATTGATTAGAAGATGTGTTCCTCAAGATGAAGTTCAAGATATTTTGAAACATTGCCATTCCATGAAGGTAGGTGGACACTTTGGCGCATCTAGGACAACATCTAAGGTACTTCAATGTGGTTTTTGGTGGCCTTCATTATTTAATGATGCTAGAAATTTTATTCTTGCATGTGATAGATGCTAAAGAACGGGAAACATCACTAAGAAACATGAAATGCCTATGAATGATATCTTAGAAGTAGAAATTTTTGATGTATGGGGTGTAGACTTTGTGGGACCTTTTCCAAGCTCTCTTAGTAACAAATATATTCTTGTAATGGTAGATTATGTTTCCAAATGGGTGGAAGCAATTCCATCTATCACTAATGATGCCAAGGTAGTAAAGAAAATGCTTAGGAAGACTATATTCCCAAGGTTTGGTACCCCAAGGGCTCTAATTAGTGATGGGGGTTCTTATTTTTGTAACTACATGATTGAATCATTATTGAAAAAGTATGGGGTGACTCATAAAATTGCAACTCCATATCACCCTCAAACTAGTGGTCAAGTAGAGGTTAGTAATAGAGAACTCAAGTGGATTTTAGAAAAAATGGTTTCTTCTTCAAGAAAGGACTGGGCATTAAAACTTGATGATGCCTTATGGGCTTATAGGACAACTTTTAAGACTCCCATTGGTCTTACACCTTACCAATTGATTTATAGGAAATCTTGTCATTTGCCAGTGGAATTACAACATAAGGCTTCTTGGGCAACGAAGGCTTTGAACTTTGATTTCAAGAAAGCAGGACAAAAGAGGCTTCTTCAATTGAATGAATTGGAAGAGTTGAGGATGAATGCTTATGAGAATGCTAAGATTTATAAAGATAGAACCAAGCAATGGCATGACAAGCATATTCATCATAAGGAGTTTCATGAAGGACAACTTGTTTTATTATACAATTCAAGGCTTAAACTCTTTCTCGGTAAGTTAAAATCAAGATGGTCGAGTCCTTTTAAAATCATCAAGGTTTATCCTCATGGTGTGGTTGACATTGAAAATTCAAAAGGGGAAATTTTTAAGGTCAATGGTCAGCGTTTGAAATCCTATGTTGTTGGTGATCAGATGGGTAATGAAAATAGTTCACAATTAGAGGTTTGGGGACTACTTGGTGAACCTTCGGGTAAATATGATTATAAGGTAAAATTTTCACCACCACCTAGTTTAAGAATTCCTATTGAATCCATCGAGCCATCGGGTTGGGGAGAAGAATTTGATGCTATTGACAATCAAGGAACAAAGGAGGTTCATACCCTACACTTCCAATCTTAACTTGGAATTTAAGGTATGATCAAACTATGGAGCTTAGATTTAGCAAGGTATGATACTTACACATTTATTTTATTTTTATTTTATTGTATATATTTGTCTTCATAATTTTTCTTTTGTTTTTCTTTACTTAATCTATAAAAAAAATATATATATATAACACAGAAATTCACTGGTGCTGAGTCAGCACACTTTTAACTCAGTTGGTGCCGAGTCGGCATCAATACCTGCTGTGCCGAGTTGCACCCATCAAACTAAACTCGTGCTGAGTCGGCACACAGGGAACATGTCCCAAAAATTCAGATTTTGTATCTTTTCAATTGCTGGACCATTTGACTTCAATTTTGTTGTTTTTCAAAATCAAACATCACTATGAAAGAGCACATATTCCTTAGTGTCTCTTGGTAAGGGACATGAAGAGACTACACAACTTCATCTCTTTATAGTTAATTTTTCTTTTGTTAAAATTTTGCATTCTTTTCTTTTCTTTTTCTTTCTATTTTTATTTAACTTTTTCTTCATCTCCCTCTCTCTCACGTTTCTCTCTCTCACTTCTCATCTTCTCCAAACTTTAGTTTTCTTCCCTCTTTCTTAACCAAAACCCATTCCCTTTACCTTTCAAAAATTGGTTTACAAGATGGGTAGATCAAAAACAAATCCATCCTCATCTTCAAATAGAAAGGAAGTTACACAAGAGGAGGAAGAAGTTCTGGATATTGCACCACAATATAGAGCACCATTTTCAATTTTTCAAAAATGGGAAGGACAAAGGTATGAAAAATTTCTTAAAAGAAATGTTGTTGGTTCTAGGTTTCTTCCTCTTGATGTTGTTAGTAAAATGGGTTTTGATGAAATTCTGTAGAAATTTCTAAAACAAATAGGTCTTAAAACTTTGATTTCTTTAGAAAAGGACACTTTTATGCAGCTAACACAAGAATTTTACTGCACTTTGAAATTGAATGATAATGATCCTCATGTGTTAGACTTTCGTATGCTAGGAAACCCATATCAATTGACTTATAATTTCATGAAAAAAGTGTTTGGTTTTTCTAAGGATTGAGTTTGTGAAATCCCTTGTGATTGGTATGCTAGTGAATATTGGAATGAATTAACCGATTTACCTCAATTTGATCCTAGGAAAGGCCATGCCATGTTCATTAAAGATCATAAATTGTGGCTTTTGCATAAAATTCTTGCATGTCTTGTGTTTGGTAAGTCGGAAGGAAATAGAGTCTCTATCCAAGAAATTTATTTGAAGTGGTGTATTAGCATGAAAAAGCAAATTTGTTGGACTTATTGGATTTTTAATAAGTTACTTGAATGTGCTAATAATAAAAGTGATCCTTTGACTCATGGTTATATTATTACTTCTATTGCTAATGCTCTTAAAATTTCACAAGCTTCTTTAGATTCCATGAGAATGGTGAGTATGGTTCGCCTTACTAAATCTGCTTTCACAAAGGTGAGGTTGTTTATCCTAACTTTAATTTAAGACATGTAAAAGATAGATCATGTTGGGTAGGAGTTGAGAAAAGCGAAGAGAGTAGTGAAGAGGGTGAACATGAAGATCAAGGTGAAGAACAAAGTGATGAACAAGGTGTTAATGTTAGTGGTACATCTACTACTACTCCTATTGGTGGAGGAAGTTCTCATGTGTCCCCCGACATGGCTATTTGGCAACAAATCCTTCTAAATCAACAAGCTATGAGTACACAATTGGGACGCATGGATGCTAGGCAACAACAAATGGAGAGGCAACAACGAAGACTAGCTTACAAGATGGATCAATTTTTTGCTAGCAGTAGATATCAATTTGATTCTCCACCCCCTTCACAATAAGTGGATTGAAAGATAAGCATTTCTAACCTTTCCCTATTTTTCTTTAATATATGTTGCCTACTTTTCTGTGTTTTCTTCTTTTTGGGACACATTAGGGGCAATGTGTACTCTAAGTGTGGGGGAGGTTATATCTTGTTTAGTTTTTTTTTTTATTTTCCCTATTTTATAAGTTTATAGGATTTAGTGTTCATGATCTATGCTATGATGCATCACCTCAAAATATCTAGAAATTTTTTTTTAAGAACTCCTTCTAATTTTATATGATATAGTTCTAGTTTTGTTCATTATAACATTAAGGGTTAGAAACATTTAAGAATTGATTTATGATTAACATCCCTTGCCTTAGTTAAATACATGAACTTCTTGTATAGGCTTGAGGGTGATTTGTTTGTCTTTATTTATATCTTGAGAAGATTTAATTAATTTGGACTAATGAATGCTTGCTTAAGTTTTAAGGGATTTTATTTTTTAGTTTAGAGGAAATTATAGTTAATACATACCTATGATTAGTCAATAAAGGATGAGGAATAAATAAAAATAAAAATAAAAATAAAATAAAATAATATATAGGTTCCGAGTAGTCGTGTACATTTGTGTTTGCTCCTTAATTGTATTCATTTGGAAAGGAATTTATATATGAAATAATATCCATACATGGTGGAAGTGAATGAGTAAGTTGTGCATGTTTGAGTATGCTCCTTAAATATGTTCGTTTGGAAATATTCACTTTTGTCATTCAAAAAAAAAATTAGAAAGAAAAGAAAAGAGAGACAAATTTTCCAAAAATGCCTTGAGATTGATTATGGGTATGTATGCTTTCCTTTTTCCTCAATTGTTTGAATAATTCCCTTTTGACTTGAGTTTTGGGTAATCAATTGAATGAACTTGATAAATTCTCTTTATAATCTTTGACAAACAATCACCTTATTGCTTATATTAGTTGTGTCAAACATTTTTCTTGTAGGCTTATGGAGTTGTTTTATAAAACTCTTTTTCTTTGTTTCTTTTCTTTAAGGAGTGATGACCCTTATTTGTGCTTTAACATTTGAATAAGAAGGAGTAATCTTTATGATTATATTTTTCCTTTCAATTTATAAAATTGCTTGAGGACAAGCAAACTCTAAGTGTGGGGGAGTTTGATGTGATGTAAAATGGTGTGGATTTAGTGATTATTTCAAGTGCATTTTAGTTGCTTTTTAGGTATATGTTTAGTATATTTTAATGGATTTTGTGTGTATTTCCTTAATATTTATTCTACTAACATTTTCTCAAAGATTTCTCCTTAACCTGATGGTTTTGAGAGTATTTTATAAAGTTTTAATAGGTTAAGGGAAGAATAGGAGGTTCCTATAAGAGCCAAGTATAAAAAGAGAAAGCAAAGTTTGAAAAATACTAGTGCCGAGTCAGCACCCTTCAACTCAGTTGGTGCCGAGTCAACACCAATGGCTACTGTGCCGAGTTATTGAGTGGAGGATGAGTTGGTGCCGAGTCGGCATACACCAAAAGACAGGATCCTTCACGAATAGTCTGCAATGTTTCAGTCATAACTTCCTCTACACAACTCAGATTGAAATGATTCAAGAGGCTATGGAAAGCTGATAAAAAAGCCTATAACTTTCATGAACACCTCAAAGTCCAATTTTGCCATCTGAATTGACCAAAATGCCCTTGAAGTTTCTAAAGCAGTTATTAGGTGACCTTTCATGAAGTATTGCATTTCTTTATGAAATGTTATGACTTTTAACCATTCAAGGTCTTTAAATAGTTGAAGTCTCTTCTATAAAAGACATCTAGAAAATCTAGAAAAATTAGAATACAAGTAGAGAGTAGTGTATTAAGAAGAAAAAGAGAGATCTTACAAATTTTAGCACTTTCAAGTACAACACTTTGGGAAACTATTCTTGTATCAAGGCTTCTAATATTGAGAAGGGCTAGCAAAAGATTTCTATAACTTTTTCTTTACTTAATCTATTTTATTTCTTTAATGATTGAATGTTTAATCTTCTTTTTTATCTAACAATGCATCAAGGCTAAAGTACTTGTGGTTAGAATTGCAATGCAAATTTAGTCTATGAACTTCATTTTAATATCTTGTTAATGAATGATTGATTTGGCTTCAATTAAGTTCTTCATAGTTGTTATATATGCTTGATCACCATATGTAATATGTTAGTTAAGAATTTGCAATGAGAATTGGAATTCTTAATGGAAAAGTAATTGATGTCACTTAAGTTAAAAGATTAATTAGAATATACTTCTAAAGGGGTAAAAAGAATTAACATTGAACTTCATGGTTTTTGTTTACATTTACATTGACATGAGAGTGCATGTAAGTCTATTCAAAAATACCTTTAATTGACTTAGAGATAAGCTTTTAAAGATTTCAGGTTAATTCTCCAATCAACTCATTCATAATCTTATATACATATTAAAAGTTCATTGATTTAAATTTAATTTGTAATTCTAACCGGTTTAATAACTTTGAATTATTTAGAATTTAGAGATTTGTAGTTAAAATAGTGGTTAATTAGTTACTCAAACTCCGATTATTCTTTGCCTATTCATCTTATTATTTGTTCGGTTAATAATAAATCCATCGTTTTTCCCAGTGTTCGACCCCTTGCTCATCCTATATTTAGTCATAAGGGCTAGGGTATAATAATTTGCCCACATCACCTTCTATGACTGCCATCAAGTCTTCTCAGTTGTTGTGGATCCAATCGTTATGGTCATTAGTGTTACTACTTCTTTGTTTGCAAATAAAGCCAAGCTTAGCTGATTAATGGTGTCTCCCGTTTGTTGAAGCTTGTAAGCAATGCCAACCTCTAGTTGACTCATACTGTTTTGAAGTCCCCTAAGACTTGTTTCTAAATTCTCAATTCTTTCTTTATTAGTGGCCATAAGGTGTAGCTTTGATACCACTGATAGGTCCTAGTCAAAGCTATAAGAATATTAGGAATCGGGTGAGAACCAACTATAAGTGTTTTGGTTGAAAATAAGCTTGCTTTATCGACAAATGGAAAGGAGTTTAAAAAACAATGGAAAAATAACAACAAATCCTAATTCTTAGGTCATATCTCCAAGAAATAGGATACAATAGACTAGTCGCAGCAAAATAGTAGAAATAAGTTATTAACTACTTGTCATATTCTTCAGTAGGTAAACTGGTGGACACATTTAGCAAACTTAGACTTCTTCCTTGCAACCTGTCAAGTAATCTCATTACTTTTATTGGTTGGCCCTTTTAATCCAATTACTTTGGATTTTTCTTAACCACCCATTGAGACTTTCTTGGTTATCAATTTTTATATTAATTTGAAGGGAAAAAGTGACTTCAGAACTTATTATATCATACTATTAATTTAATCTTTTAATTTTGATAAAAATTAATTGAATTTTTTAACTTTATCATTTTGGTAAACTACTAATAATCAAATTAATAACTCAATTAATTGAATTTACAAAATTAAAAAGGTGAATTATAACTTCAATCAAAATTTAAAAAATAAATTGATAACATGATGTAATAAGTTTAAGGATTAATTTGACTTTTTAGCTTTTAATTAATAATTTTTTTTCTCACAATTATGATTTAGGATAGAATTACAACTAAAATTTGAAATTATAGTAGAATGACACAAAAGAAAGAATGAGATATTGTTGAGTGTCATGCCCCAACTCCATTAGCACGACAGTTTTAAGACATAGGTAGATTTAAGACCACCGAAAATCTGTAGAACTCATACTAATCTTAGATATATATACCTTGGGTCTGTACATGCAAAATCATAAGCAATCATATTATAGACAAACATGAATCGTATAGTGGGCGACAATTTAAGAAAATTCAAACCTTTTCATTGTGTTAATTCACTTAATACATGGATCCTTTCATTATGTGAACCCTCAAAAGAAAGATACATTCATTAAAAAATCTTTAAATATAAACATATAAATTTATATAGCATCTTGATGGAGAAGAGGATCAAGAAGCCCCACATGCTCTACTACTAACTCTTCTAATCTACACTTGAAATTCATAGATAACAATACAGTGAGTCGTTAATTCAGTAAACTATGAAATACATGTTAGTACACAGATTTTGACAAAGGAACAATAAAATTGTGTAGACATTTATATACATGTTAATTTAATAAGTAACAAAGAACATGCACATGTGTCGAAGACAAATAAGCATCAATGGTACATCCTTCCTGATAAAATGATATATTACAGTAGGAGAACTCAGGGTAAAACATAACCACAATTCTGTGAGTCTCAATAACAATAGGAGAACATCATAGGTTGGATGACACCACAAACCCCAATGAGCCTTTGTATCATAATTGATAACTCCATAGGGAAACAATTGATTATCAATGGAACAATCCATGTTTATTGCACCATTGATAACTTCTGAAAGGAATTTGTTCACCGGAATTATTCACTATAGACTGACTGTTCACCCTTTGAACCGCTTGGATTTGAGACCTATATAAAAGTGAACAATGAGAATGAATGTCGGTTTTTAGTAGGTCCACTTTGATGCTTAAGTCAGATTACAATGGAAAACCTATGAAATTATAGTGAAACTATGAGTTAATTTAATTTGTTGTTTAATAATGTATGTAATATTGAATATCTTGTAATGTATCTTATCCCTTTAAGTAGGGGTGTGCATCAGTCGGTTCAGTTCGGTTCAATTAATAAAACACCAAAACCAACCAAACCAATGTAATATAAAATGGGGATCGAATTGCTCTAATAGTAAAATAACCAAAATAAAATTGGACTGAAATTGTTGGATGGTTTAGTTTAGTTTTAGTGCAGTAGATCGGTTTGGGCCTTTTTGCTTGGCTTTCTAATAATACAATCCATTTTAAATAAGAAAATTTTATTAAATGAAATTACAAGTTTTTTTTTCTTTTTTTTTAATTCAATCATATTGGCATTAGTATTCACATTATTACATCATTACATTACATCTAAGTTCTATAGACATGTACATTGCTAATTTATAAATAGTAAATATTTGCACAAAAATTACAGGCTATGCTAATTACAAATTACAATTAAAAAACTTGTAGAAGCATTACAAAAAAAAATATCAATAATTGAATCCAAAATGCAATGATCATTGATTCTACAAGACTACATCAAAATGCTGCAATCCCATAAAGCATGTGCACCAAAAACCTGCATAATATAATAGACAAAAAAAAAAAAAAAGATGCAAGTATTAATCTTAGAATTTCATATTACTCAATGTCAAAAAATATATAATCAATTGAAGAGGGCTCAGATTTATTGTTTTTCAAATCATATAAGAATATAGTCAAATTAATTGGTTGCAATATTAGTAGTGTCTTGCTATAAATTAACTCAACACAAGTATTCTATTAACATCAAGGTAGAGGTGAAAGTATCATCATCGCCCAAACTATAAGAAGGTATAGAAAAAAGAATTAACAGAGAACATGAAAAGAGAAGGCTCAACTCAGGGCAAAAGATTTATTGATGTGATTAAATACAGTAAAATTAAATGGGTGCAACTTAAATTGTACCCTACCACAATCTAATCCAACAGAAGCATTCAATTATAGCAAAAAAAAAAAAATATGCAAAACATCATTATTGCCCAAACAAAAATCAAAGAAAATAAGATAAAAAAAAGAAATAAAAAAAGAGAAACGAGTCAAATAACATGAGAAAATAACAAGTAGAATAACATGAGAAAATAAGAGAAAACAATGAGAACTAACATGAGAAAAAAATAGTAAAATAACAAAAACATTAAATAAGCAAAACAAGACAAGAGAAAATAAATAAATAAGATAAAAAAATTGTGGGATTGCATATCTGCGAGAGTGCCACTGCATTCTTTATGACCAAATTCCACAATCAATACTAAGCAATTCTTATCAGTGAGTATTTATGTGCTAAAACGACTACAGAAGTAAGTGCCATACCATTGCACTATGAAAAATCAATGGCATCATAGCATATATGCAAAGGAAAAAAGTCAAGAAAAAGGGAGATGAAAAAGTAAAACAAAATTAAAAAAAAAAAAAAAAGAGCAACAAAAATAATAAGATGAAGAGAACTTTCCAAATATTCAAAATTAAAAGTGGTCAGACTTAGAATAGAAGTTGCATAAACAAAAAAGCAACTGATAAGCAAATAAATTACATGCAAAGTCACTAATTTTGCATTGTTTTCTATTTTGGTCATTGTCCTTCAATTTCTTGCAATTTGATCTTTATGTTTTAATTTCTTTTTCACAGAGTTTAATTTGATCACTCAACTTTACATTATTTTCTGATTTGGTTATTAACTTTAAATTTTCATACAGTTTGATTACTAAGTTTTAAGCACTACACTTTTCATTTTTTCTAATTTGGTCACTAAACTTTAAATTCTTCATCAAATTTGTCTTTCGTGACTAGCTTGTGAAAAAAAATTAAAGTTTCATGATCAAATTGTAAAAAATTAAAAGTTAGTTATTAGATTAGAAAATAGTACAAAGTTTAGTGACTTTATATACAATTTACCCACTATTAAGTTAGAAGATATAGTTAGCTGCAAAATATAAACAACTGGGTTTTGAGCAAAATACCAAACCTAGATAAGAAAAAATGGTTAGCAGTCCAAAAACTCAGTAGCACAAACAGAATAAAAATTAAGCAAGTAAAATAAAAAAAATCAAGTGAAAAACTTTCCAAAGTCTAATGCAAATGTCTGAAATAAGTAGAAGTTGCATTAACAAAAAGTATAACATTTGCCCACCAAAAAAAAAAAAGGTTAGATGCAGAGAAAAAAGTTGCAGT
Organism: Reutealis trisperma; assembly: GCA_947687605.1. Classification (NCBI taxonomy): domain Eukaryota; kingdom Viridiplantae; phylum Streptophyta; class Magnoliopsida; order Malpighiales; family Euphorbiaceae; genus Reutealis; species Reutealis trisperma. Next base: position 177,778 of record CANTUT010000958.1, read on the forward strand.
GCTTGTATTTGGTAAATCTGTAAAGAAAAAAAAAGAGATTCAATGAAATGACATGCAAAATTTTTAATGAACACAAAAATCATACAAACAAATAAATTATTTAAAAGCAATAAATATTTACCTTTTTCAAAGTTTTCAAGATCTTCAATTGCCTCTTTAATTATGATTGGTTTGTTGGATGGTCTAAGCCAATCTTGTGCACAGATTAGAGCTTCCACAGTTGTAAGAGTTAATGAACTCCTAAAATAGTCAAGTACTCCTCCATTAGTACTGAAAGCACTCTCTGAAGCAACAATAGAGATGGAAACTACCAAAACATCTCAAGACAATTTTAAGAAGATAGGGAATCTTCGTTTTGCCTTTGATTTGAGTGATTTCACATCCACTGATCTAGTATAAGTAACACCATTTCCATTTTCTAGTAATGAATCTTATATCCTTGCCATGTAAAATAATCAGAGGGCCACAGAAGAAATTCAAAGAAAAAACTATTCAATTAAAAAAATTCCCATAAAAGAGTATTTAAACTTAAAAGAAATTATATCAAAAAGAAAAGATTTAGGGTTTTTACCTCAAACATATGAAAAAGTCCAAAACTCAGTAGATCCACAACGCATAAAAAACAATTGATCTCCAAACAACACATGCAACACAAAAAACCCAAAAAATAAATAAATTTTCACAGATAAAAAACTAAAACTCACAAATAACACATAAGAAATTAAATTTTCACATATAGAAAACTAAAATCCAGGAATAATACATAAAAAATTAAAATACTTAACATAAAAATCCAAATAAAACAATGGGTTTGTAAGAATTGTTCAATAAAATGATGAGCTTCCATCTTTAAAATATCTTGCTCGTTCATAAAGGGAGCAAAATAATAACAAATTTTAGAAAATGGTGATAGGTTACAAAGAGAATACAGAGAGGCAACAAAGACTATAACCACTAAACCACAAAGATTATAGAAAATGAGGGACTCAAATTAGAGAAAAGAAGGGATTTGATTATGGTGGTAGCGTTGAGATGAGGTGAGGGATAGATCATGTAAAGACAATGGATTAGGTTAGGGTTAGATAAAAGATGAGGGACTCAGATCAAAGAAGAGATTAGATTAGATTAGGGGTTGCGACATTGAGATGAAGTGAGGAACTCATATCAGATGAAGAGAAGGGATTGGGTTAAAGTTAGATAGAAGACAATCGACTCAGATTAGAGAAGAGATTGGATTAAGTTAGAATGGCAATGTTGAGTTGAGGTGAGGGATTCAGATCAAATGAAAAGATGGGATTAGGTTAAGGTTAAGGTTGAGAGATGAGAGCAACAGATGAAGAGTTGAGAAAGAAAATGAAGGGATGCAGTTGCAGAGTAAAGAGAGATATGGGGTAGGTTTAGGTTTTGAAAGGTTAAATGATGAATATATACTCGTATAAAAAACGTAGTATTACACACATACAAAACGACGTTGTTTCAAAATTTGGATTTTTGGGCGATTCGATTTGAAAATCAACATAACGAAATTGAAACCTAAAAACCTAATAAACCCCTCTCTTCCATTGAACCTAACCTATTTTCCATAATCATTGAATCATACTAATTATTTAGGCAGTTCGATTTGGTTTGTCGAGTAGGTTCAGTTTCTGCACACCCTTATCTTTAAGGGGATTATATAGGAGAACTTTCAAGGTTAGGTGGAGTAGAAAAAGGAGAAATGATACAGCTATCCACACAGTTATTCAACTTAATATTATAATTGTATTAGGAGTGCACCCACATGTGTAGCCTTATTTATGGGAAAAGGATGCTTCCAAGTAGATTTATGCTAGGAAATTTTTATTCTTATCCTCTAGACTAAGCCATATGTCTTATACTTGGAGTCCTTATAGAAGTCTACCTCAAGATTCAAGTTGCGATGCTGAACGAGTATATTGTTCACCATATTTTAGGTTGTTATCTATATTATAATTTAGCAAGTTTCCTTTATCCATAACATATCCGTAGGTGTTCCAATCTACATATTTTATTAATTTAATTTCTATATATATATATATATAACTATTAACCTAGTTGTAATTAAGGTGAGACTATTTTAAAAGAAAACGCTAAAGATCGAATCTCACATATGTTAAATTTCTCCTAATATTGAAAAAACTATTAAAAGTTAAAATAATAATAATAATAAAGTGCTCTACACAAGTTTTAGAGTATATACATGAT